>JANFOE010000646.1:0-434774 GCA_025667525.1 Glebionis coronaria | reverse complement strand
TAAAGAGACGTGAGCTTGCAGCAATGTGATGAAAGTGAGGGCACATCAGCACATGATCCATTCAATAAAGTATATGAAGCGAGAACTTTCAAAAACGACACTAGGTAGTTTAGAATGTTACTAAAGAATACCGTGTGCTTGTTGTATAAATTGGCATACGCCTATTTTTGGAGAGTCCCTTTATCAAAGGGCTCCAACCAATATTTAGTTCAGTTTTTAACCTGTTACTATGAACAGTGGCGGACGCAAGAAACTAAATTGTGCGGGGCAAATTTTTTTTTTGGACAATAGCAAAGCGAAAAAACTAAAATCCGAATTAAAAAACCGAGTATTTTAACTTAAAAATAAAGGATTTTTAAGTTTTAGAGTGTTAAATGTTGGACTTTAATGTATGAGTGGGGGCATTTTGAGATTCGAGTGGGGGGCAATTTAAAAAAACACTCAAAATTAACCAAAAATTACACTATAATCTCGTTTTCTCGTCTAGCTATAGGGGGCGCCGCCACCCCGTACCTAATGAATAGGTCCGCCCCTGACCATGAACATGTTTCATGTTTTATAAGCACAAGTTTGAGTTTGTAAACTTAATTCATCCGCACACGCTTGTAGTTTGAGATTCAGTAATTTGTAATTTATCAGTATCTTTAAAAACAGATGTAATCATGTCACTTGGTTGAGTTGCTAATGTGAGATCTTTTAGGAGCATGTATACCTCTTTTGACCCGTATCCGTTTAAACCCACTATGAATAACCCAGCCTAGTGGTTTTGCTATCTCTATTACTAATTTTAGTGGAAGAAATGATAACTCGGAAGTCCCCTTGTTTAAGAAACAAATCAATTGGAAATGCCATTGGAAGTCATTGATTTCTTTCTCGTTTTTCGGATAAAGTAGTTGGTGTCGTGAAACCAACCGCCAGATGCAAAGAACGCTCTGTATCAAGCAAGGGGACTTCTTGTTGAACTGGATTCAGAAGCGTTCTCGTGTTATCAAGCAAGGGGACTTCGTGTTGTTGTATGTTATCGGAAAAAAGGCACAAATTTCTCCAAGTGTCGGGACTGTTTTAAGGTAGTAACTTTAGGCCCGTTTTTGAGCAGTCTAAATTTCGAATCACAAAAATGGTCACTGCGAACTTTAGTTAGTATCTCCCACGATATATACAAACTCAGTTCTAGACCTGAATCCGTTCGAAATATTAAGTGAGAGTTACTGGTTCAAATGCTAGTCGCTTTTTGAGCGTTGTGTGTTATATCAAAATGCAGAAATGCTTATTTTAAACCACTCATAAGGGCAAGTGGGTGTTGGGTGAATATCCCACATCGCTGACTAGTGGAAGTTGAGAGTGAGAAAGGTTATATATAATGACCAAGCTGCCCAAGCTGAAAGTCACGCAGCCAAGCAATGAGCACAGAGCGAACTATTCTTTCGCCTTTTACTAAAGAATACCGTGTGCTCGTTGTATAAATTGGCATACGCCTATTTTTGGAGAGCCCCTTTTTCAAAGGGCTCCAACCAATATTTTGTTCAATTTTTGACCTGTTTCATGTTTTATAAGCACAAGCTTGAGTTTGTCAAATTAGGGTTTTAAAAAGGCTGACACGAACCGAGTCGGTCGTTTCATTTCCCTCTGTTTGAGACTCTTAGTAACAAAATGTGTAATAGCTTAAGAAGATTTTCTGCTTATGCAGTTACATGTTTTGTGGTCTCTTTGTTTTTCAACATCTCTTGCAAGCTTTAGTGAGTTCGTCAATGACTCGATGAGATGCAAGAAAACCAAAGTCCTTTGTTGCGATTTTGCTCTTGATGCACGTGACGGACGTGGGAGTAACACGATAATTTCACGCTAATTTTCGGGAGCTCGAATCATACAACGTGACCTATTCTCACCTCTATTGTACTAAAAGCATAATGTTTTGATTTTACTCATCGTGTTTATCAATCTTACTAACTTTAGTTTAGCACTATCTTTTACATTTGCTATAACTAATTTACTAGTAATGTCAAAAGACTTGATGGCAAATGACAACCAACAAGAGCAAGTAGACAAAAAATGTATTTCTCTTATCCCACACCGGTAAAAAATGAGAACGAAGATATCTTTATATATCCAAGTGTGAAATTTCCTTCAACACATCTTTGATGTTTTTATTTTCGTTCCTTTTATTTATTTAGGTGTGGCTAACTATTTAATGTTTTTATTTTCTTTCTTTTTAACTATTTATTTAGGTGTGGCTAACTATTTGTTAGTTACGTGATGATTTCTTGATCCTTCCGCTAGAGCCTTCATTTTCTAAATCATGACTAGTCATGTTAGAATCTTACTTTGTTGTCATGAGTGACATGATATCCCGCGAAAGACACAACTATAGATCACCCACAAAAATACTCACATACTTGACGTTATAAAAATGGTCACTTATAACCCATCTTTTCCGGGTAAGAGTCAGGCTTTCTATTGTTCTAGCAACCAGAATCTGTTGGTGTTAACATGATACATTGTCTAGAAAAAAAAGTTTTCCATGTTTTATAAGGAAAAGCTTGAGTTTGTCAGGTTAATGCATCCACACACGCTTGTAGCTTGAGGTTCAGTTATTTGTAATGTGAGGTCTTTTAGGAGCATATATACCTCGTCTGACCCATATCCGTTTAAACCCACTATCAATAACCCAGCCTAGTGGTTTTGCTATCTCTATTACTAATTTTAGTGGAAGAAATGATAACTCGGAAAGTACCCTTTGTTTAAGAAACAAATCAATTGGAAATGATTGATTTTTTTCTCGTTTTTTCGGATAAAGTAGCTGGTGTCCTTGAAACCAACCGCCAGATGCAAAACATGCTCTGTATCAAGCAAATATCAAGCAAGGGGGGACTTCTTGTTGAATCGGATTCAGAAGCTTTCTCGTGTTATTGATCTTCAAGTGTGTTTTAGCTCTCTTTCCAATTTGTGCCACTTGAGACGCCTAGTAACAAAACTCTGTAATAGCCACAAGTTTCGCTTCATTCTTCTTGTGTAACAACTGTTTTCAGTATGCCTTTTATGTCAAGAAGATTTTATGTTTATATTGATTCTTATGAAATCAAGTATTTGACCCTGTTTTTTTGTTCATTTGAGTTCAGTTTACAAACATTGAGCCCAATCTTTTGGATGTTTTGTCATGTTTTTGCCGTTCAACATCTCTTGCAGGAATTTGACTCATAAAACGCAAGTTATATTCATCTCTGTTTATGTGATCATGTACTAAGTAAAGCTTTAACCATGGAAGTTATTAAGTTTATCAGAGCAAGCTTAACTCAGTTTTCCTATTTTTTCATGAAATTGTTGTGATTGTGAACTTCATTTTTAGTCCCAAAATACAGTCAATTATGTAAAAGCTTAAAGTCTTAACTATTGGTTTGAGCTATTCATGTCATCTTTGAGCTTTTTTTATGCTACCCATCCACTCTTACGAATTCCTAAGCCCTGGATCTCCCACGACACAAACAAATCTTCAGTTCTAGACCTCGCACTCCAAATATTAAGATAGTCTTGAGAACCATCTTGCCATCTGTTTATCTGAATTGAAAGTAGCCTCTTACTATAAAATTAAAGTTGGTATACATCCATGGAAAAAATGCAACTATAAGAGCATATATTAGTGAAAACTGAAAACTAAAGAGACGTGAGCTTGCAGCAATGTGATGAAAGTGAGGGCACATCAACACATGATCCATTCAATAAAATATACGAAGCGAGAACTTTCAAAAACGACACCAGGTAGCTTAGAATGTTATTGATTCGAATGCTAGTGCTTTCGAGTATTGTGTGTTATATCAAAATGCAGAAATGCTACATATATTTCAAACCATTAGTTGGGCAAGTGGGTGTTGGGTGAATATCCCACATCGGCTGACTAGTGGAAGTTGGGAGTTAGAAAGGTTGTATATAATGACCAAGCTGCACAAGCTGAACGTCACGCAGCCAAGCATTGAGCACAGAGCGAACAATTCTTTCGCCTTTTACTAAAGAATACCGTGTGCTCGTTGTATAAATTGGCATGTGCCTATTTTTGGAGAGTCTCTTTTGCAAAAGGCTCCAACCAATATTTAGTTCAATTTTCAACCTGTTACATATGTTAGTACGATCATGTTTCATGTTTTATAAGCACAAGCTTAATGCATCCACACACTCTTGTAGTTTGAGGTTCAGTAATTTGTAATTTATCAGTGTCTTTAAAAACAAAGGTAATCATGTCACTTGGTTGAGTTGCTAATGTGATATCTTTTAGGAGCATGTATACCTCTTTTGACCCGTATGCGTTTAAACCCACTATGAATAACCTATCCTAGTGGTTTTGCTATCTCTACGACTAATTTTAGAGGAAGAAATGAAAACTCGGAAGTCCCCTTTGTTTACGAAACAAATCAACAGGAAATGCCATTGGAAGTAATCGATTTCTTTCTCGTTTTTCGGGATAAAGTAGCTGGTGTCCTTGAAACCAACCGCCAGATGCAAAGAACGCTCTGTATCAAGCAACTATCATGCAAGGGGACTTCTTGTTGAATCGGATTCAGAAGCTGTCTCGTGTTATTGATCTTTATGTTTATGTTGATTCAAATCTGATTTTTTTTCCTTAGAGTTTAGTTTAATGTTTTGGATGTTTTGTCATGGGAGATGATTTGCACACATTTTGTACAAGAAGTTAAAGCCTGTATAGACAGTACGACAGTTTGGAGTGTCCGAGTAAAAAAGTAGAGTGCAAATCATGTCTTACGATTCTTAAGCCCTGAATCTCCCACTACATAAACAAATCTTCAGTCCTAGTTCTGTCACCATTCGAAATATTAAGATAGTCTTGAGAAGCATCTTGGTATTTAAAACAAAAGTAGCCTCTAACGATCAAATAAAAGTTGGTATACAATCATCGCGAAAATACAACTATAAGAGCATACATATGTGTAGAAAGTGATGTATCCATTGTGTATGAATCCAGAGTAGTGAAAACTGAAAACTGAATAGATGAGCGAGTAAAACAAGTGTATTGTTTTATCTTGCAGGCTTGCAGCAATGTGATGAAAGTGAGGGCACATCAGTACCTGATCCTTCAATAAATATAAGAAGTGAGACCTTTAAAAACTACGAGGTAGCTTAGAAGGTTTTTGGTTCGAATGCTTGTCGCGTTTGAGCATTGTGTTATATCAAAATGCAGACACTATTTGTTAGTTAAGAGTGAGGAAGACTGTATATAATACCAAGCTGCATATGTTGAAATGCATGCAGCCAAGCAATGAGCACAAAGCGAACTATTCTTTAGCCTTTTACTAAAGAATACCGTGTGCTCGTTTTTTCAACCTGTTATATTAACTATTCTTTTAGTGGTTCTAAAATACATTATCAAGGGAGTGTTAACTTGTAATGCCAGATACGGTTATTTAAGCAGTCACATCGCGAACTAGCACCTGTGACTGTTCAAGAGCTAGCCAGGCAGCAAAGATGCAGACCGAGGATGGATTTGGACTGATCGAAAGCATTTTCATCAACATGAAGCGGTACGTAACATGGCCAAAAGGAGGTCCAATAATCGAAGGGTGACCGAAAAGTCTAAGAAAATGATTATGTAATGCATATATTGGAGGCTAGGCCATAACACTGACTAAAAATCTGGTGACACTCCACTATTCAGCCGGACTAAACAACCTTTGTCAAAAAAATTAGGCAGAGTGGCAAACATAGTTTGATTTTGCTCATCGTGTTTATCATGTCTAACAATTTGAAGAAAAGGATAACATTGGAACCTCACGTCTCAGTTTAGCCATTTACCAGAAAAGTCAGAAGACTTGATCGCAAATAGTGCAAGTGGATAACATGATTTGATAATATCCCACATTGGTATGAGGTAAGAACAAAAATATCTTTATATATTCAACTGTGAACTTTTATTTAATCATT
Source organism: Glebionis coronaria (assembly GCA_025667525.1). Lineage (NCBI taxonomy): Eukaryota > Viridiplantae > Streptophyta > Magnoliopsida > Asterales > Asteraceae > Glebionis > Glebionis coronaria. Next base: position 428,849 of record JANFOE010000646.1, on the reverse strand, counting down.
TTGAGACAGATCGCATATAAAAATAATTATGTATGCGTTATGTCCTTTAATGTTTTTATTTTTCTTCCGTTACGAACCGATAATGTTACACTTTTCTAGAATCGTTATGTCCTTTAATGTTTTTATTTTTCTTCCGTTACGAACCGATAATGTTACACTTTTCTAGAATCGTACTTTATTGTCATGAGTGACATAATACCGCGAAAGACTGTCGTATAAAGTGGCATACGCCTATTTTTGAAGAGTCCCTTTATCAAAGAGCTCCAACCAATATTTAGTTCAATTTTTAACCTGTAACATGTTACAACTACATGTTTCATGTTTTATAAGCACAAGCTTGAGTTTGTCAAATTAGGGTTGTAAAAAAGCCGACACAAAAGGAGTCGGGTTAACAAATATATTTAAGTTGTAGTGACACACAAACTCTCCAAAAGCATAAAGCATTTTCACTCGTTGAATTGGATTCAGAAGCTTTCTCGTGTTATTAATCTTTAAGTGGCCTGGTTGATCCATCGTTTCATTTCCCTCTGTTTGAGACTCTTGTAGCTAAATATGTAATAGCTTAAGAAGATTTTCTACTTATGCTGATTCTTATGAAGTTACATGTTTTGTCGTGTCTTTGTTTTTCAACATCTCTTGCAAGCTTTAGTGAGTTTGTCAATGACTCGATGAGATGCAAGCAAACCAAAGTTCTTCGTTCCAAATTTGCTCTTGGAGCACGTGAGGGATGTGGGAGTAACATGACAATTTTCTCGCTAATTACAGGAGCTCGGTTCATAAAACGCGACCTATTCTCACCTCTATTATACTAAAAGTTGTGAACTTGGAAGTTATTAAGTTTATCAAAGTAAAGATTAACTCAGTTTTCCTTGATAATTCTGGTTTTTTCATGCGGTTGTTTTAATCCTTAGCCTCAGTTGTAGTCCCAAAATACAGTGAACGATGTAAAACTATAAGTCTCAGCTATTAGTATGGGCTATCGCCCCTTTGAGCTAATTTGATACTACCAAACTCCGCTGTTGAGGTTTGGGCCCTGGATATCACAGAACCCCTGCTTCAAATCAGGTGTCATTGGAAAGATTGAGATAGTTTCATGATGGTCTTTTGTCATAAAATGAATATCACCAGATTCTGTTAAACTAAATCACTTGCTATCGCACACAGACAACATTCCATAGTTTACAACTTATATAATCAAAAGTGAGTGATTTATGAGTTATGACATGGTGATTGTCTAAACTCTAAAGTAAGTTATCCGAAACAAAGTGGCGATTTAAGTACTTCTTAGTTTCGGCTAAAGATATGGGAACCGTAAGAAAATACATCAAAGTGATGGAATTAAAAGTATAAGAGATAGTTTTCCAGTGAGAGGTGAGACAAGGTTGAACATGGAACAAGAGGGTTTTACAACGGCAAATCTTACGGCCGGGCACTATGTCTTTAATTTGCTATAACTTTTCAATCACGTTGAACAATTTGAGGAAATGATTACATAGGAACCTCACGTCAAAAGACTTGATAGCAAATGACTGAAAGAACTAACTAGTGCAAGTGACATGATTTCTTAATTATATGTCATATCTCTCTTATCCCACATAGGTAAAAAGTAACAACAAAGATATCTTTATAAATCCAAGTGCGAACTTTAATTAAACACCATACAACATATATTATACATAAAATGTATGTATAATGTATGTTCTTTGATGTTTTTATTTTCTAACTTATAGTTTGTATTAACAAAACTATAACAAAAGTATTTGACTTTCTCCCGTTACGAACCTATAAGATGACCATCTACCTAAATCATGACTTGTCATGTTACGCTTTTCTAAAATCGTTCTTTATTGTCATGAGTGACATGATAGCCCCGCGAAAGACTCAAGTCACTCAACTATAGATCACCCACAAAAATGCTTTTCCAGAATCATACTTTATTGTCATGAGTGACGCTATGATGGATATAAGCAGTCTTCAAAAGCATAATAGCATTTGTTGTGTTATCCAGAAGCTATGTTTTGCAGCAACTGTATATTTTGTATGGCAGAGAGGAATTGCAGGATTTTTAAAAGGGATAATTACCCAAATAGACTTGTAATTAAATCTTTTTGCCAAAATAACCCATGTTTTTGACATTTTCCCAAAATAGACCGATGCGACTTATGCTACACTATGCAACCCATGCTACCATATGCTACCTAAGCGACTTGTGTTTTTTCCAAAAAAAGTACTATTTGTGTAAGAAACAAGTACAATTGTGTAAGGTACCTTTTTATGCGACTCAGAATATTTTATTATGCAACTTTTTAATTATATTATTTTTGTAACATATTTTTATTATATTTTATTTATTAAAAATATTATGCTACTTTAATAAAACTTATGCGACTTATACTTTTGGTGTAAGAATGTGTCATTGTACTTTTTAAGCGACTTGTCATTATTGTGTAAGAATGTGTAAGTGTACATTTTAAGCGACTTGTACTTTTATAATTAATTATTAAAGTATTTAATTTTTATAGTTTTTTTTATAAAATATTTAATTAAAAAAAATCCATTAGTTAATTATACAGTTAGCTTTGAGATACTTGTACAATGACTAATCCTTGCCTCTCCCCACCCCCAATTTCATTTACAATTTCACTATACCCCCACCCTATGCTGTTCTGTAACCCAGAAAAAACCTAAAATCCATAGCCAAGTTCAAACCCACATCGCTCATTAACTCGACCACCCTAACCTTTATTAATAATTCAAACCCAGAAAAACCTAAAATCCATTGCCAAGTTCTTGTTTTTAGATCCTCCACATGTTGTTGGCACAGGTGAGTACAAAATCAATAGTTTTCCTCTCTTATTAATCCGTCTTTTAAATAGATTTAAAAATGATTACAATAGTTGTGTTTAAAATGTAATTTATGATCAATGGTATTAAATCCATTGTACTCTCTGATTTGAAATTTAATTGTGACATGACCGTAAACCACCATCTGCAACTTTAAAATTGATTACAATAGTTGTGTTTAAAACCACCTTCTGTTACCATAGTTTTGAGCAGAAGTTTTAAAAAACCTTCTCACCCTGAATATCTATTTTAATAAAAAAATAATCAAAATTATTAAGTTTAGAGCTTTAAAATAGATGAGCACCAAATGTTTGATAAAAAACTTGAATGAAAAACTGGTTAACGATTGATGTCTGTTTATTATTATTTTTATATGCAGATAAATATGTCAGCTGATGATGTTTCCAGGGTACAACTTGAGTTATTTCCACTGATACAAGAAATTATCACCGAGTGGCATGTAATACATTTCTTTGGGACCACACAGTGTGAATCTCCTGCCATGGAAGATTTCAGCTCTCAACTCTCGCTATTACAAACTGGTAGGTCTAGTGTTACATTTAATTATTCAATATATGGCAAATTGGGCTGGCTGGGAAGGTTGGATAACAAGTCAAGACTTGTTATTTTCTGTACGGGTCATGATAGGTCATTTGCTGACCCAAAACACGGAGATCAAACTAGTCCAAGTCAATCCCTTTTTAAATGAATAAATTAAATTTGCTATACTTAGTTCAATTCCAGTGATAATTTAGTATTAGCTGATTAGTAAGTAGTAACACTGTACATGTGTGATTCTAGGCTTCTAGCGATGTTCATTTTTTGATGCTATAAACGGAAGCATGATAATAAGTTTCCCATCACTTGGATGGATAATCCGTGTATCTCCTCCAACGTATCTGAGTTTCCCATCACTTGGACGAGGTAATATTTTGCCACCAAAACTGCATAAGACCTTTATCGTTAATGAAGAATGATCTGATGAGGCATAATCACGAGTATTGTTGGTGTTGGGTACTGTCGGTACAAGACAAATAGAAGACTCTTCCTTCCTCTCTCGGCCAATTATGATTGATGCCTTTTTGTTCCACGTAGGCGGTGGTAAGACTAGGATTCCCTGCTGGTGCTGGTGCGAAAAGGGGCAACCTAGGATTAACCCAGTCTCACATAAATTTAAAAGCAAACTCTTCACCTGTCTGAATGGAATAATTAAGTCCCCGTGGTTTCATCTCTGCAGCCTTTCTGTGTACCTAGAAAAATCATAGCCGTTGTGTGTACCTAGAGCTGAACATATCGGTTTTTTTCCTAAAAAGGGTAATGTAGCTTCCTTTTTTCCTTTTCCGTCTCATCTTATTATGAATACACCCTGTCTAGAAAAATCTCTGCAGCCTTTGTGTGTGCCTAGAAAAATCATGTATATATTTCACTCTGATGTGTTCATGTACGAGCAGTGTTCTTTTCAAGAATGGTTGACATGAATAGATTATTTTTCATTTTTGGTGTTTTTCTTTCGTGTATATCATTCAGAAACCAGCTTAGTCACACCTCCCTGCTTTGATCACAAAGGAAGGTATCATACTTGAAATGGATGACATGGATGGCATGCACGTCTGGGGTTTCAAGTTTAGGTTAGTTTAACCACTTGAAAAAGCGAAAGAAACGTAACGAGACTAAATCATTTTTGAACAAAGCTATAATTTTTTCCATCTTCACTCTCAAAACAGGTACCAAAAAAATTAGCTGAATCCGTAACGGTCAGATGGGTTAAAACAAGGTCGTATCAAGATTTCATGATAACAATCATTATCCTTATATTCATTCTTTAACCAGAGATAGGAAACTTTTTATAGCAGAACGATTACATTTCCTTTAGCCAATAGTTAAAACAAGATCGTATCAAGATTTCAACTGATAACCATCACTAAGGCTTTGGTAGATGTTTTGACTATTAAGAAAGGCTTCAGCTCTAAAATCTGTCCAAACTCTTTTGACTGCAAATTTCTCTTCACATATTTTCTTATCAACACATACCACCTTATCACTTCTACTACTGTAATAAGATCGGTTTTGTAATCATAATTTACATGTAAACTTTTTGTATGATGCTTTTCTTCTTCTTCTTGTCGCTATGGTAGTTACTGTAGTATGCAAGTTTTAGAAACAGGATTTCTTGATCATCATTCACTCCTATAAGCATTTTTTCTTTGGTTTCTCACTCAGATTGAAGATTACAGACAAAAAAAGGTACTGATCACCCTGATCATTTTACCAATAAAAGTATAATAGAATTTATATATAAAATGTTTGTATTGCAGGTTTGGATCCTATGTAACGACTGTAGTGACACTACAGAAGCTATCTTTCACATTGTGGGGCAGAAATGTGGCCACTGCAGATCTTATAACACCCGAACCATCTCCCCACCTGTTCTTCCTCAGGAATGATCATGGCAGAACTTTTGTGGATTGGGTTTCTTTCTTGCGCAAAAAGTGAGCTTATGAAACATAAGCCCAAAACCAAATATGTCATAAGAGTAGGGGCGGAGCCAGGATTTATAGTTAAGGGAGGTTGATCATACTAAGACAAAAAGTCATAGTGATGAGGGAGGCTTAATGTAGAAAATATTAGAAAAATTGCTTGTAATACACATAAATAATAAGTGAAATAGGTTGATTAGGGGAGGCTTAGCACCCACTAGTATAAGACGGCTATAAAATCCGAAAAAAGTGTTTGGGTAGTAAACATTGTCCGAGAAAAGTGACATGAGGGAACTTTGTTGTTAAGGAATTGGTTAATAGAGGGTTTAATGTGATTGCTGTTTGTAGGGAGCAAAGTGGTTTAAGAGGTAAGAATGGTGCTAATGTTTGTTTTTCAGATGTCACAAATTTAGATTTTTAGGAAAAATGTTTGGAGAACTTGGGAGATGAGATTGATGTTGTAGTGTCTTCTTTAGCTAGTAGGACTGGTGGTGTTAAGGATTGTTGGAAAATTGATTATGATGCTACTAAGAATAGTCTTTGAATTAGGGGAGCAAACGTTTATTTAATGCTTTTTGAGTCCGTGATTGTCTACAAGGTATGTACTTTGCAAAAGTATTGTGGATTTTATGCCTTTGTTTTGCATATTTAACGCAGATATGTAATTAAATATTCGAGTAAAATGTTGTGTTCGTAAATTATGTATCTCATTCTGTTTAAAGGCTCTGGTGTTAGGGAATTTTCACATCAATTAAAGCTAGTCACACTTGTTAGTTAAAATGTGCTATGATATTTGAGTTATGCTATGAATCCGTATCTTCTACGGTTCCGGTGTTCCACCAATGGCAAAATAAAGATATTTACATACTTAATAAACGGACATATTAGATTTGCATGTATATTGTCTAATAAAAAACTGTGGTTTGGCCCGAATAGAATCAACATGCTATGAACCGTAGTGGTAAGACACGTAATTTATTGGCCGCAAACACCATGACCTACAGGCTTAGCTTGTTATTTGTCGCTGTATCTGACTGAACATTACTGAAGTGGCTTTGTATGCTTGACTTATGAGGAATTTTCTCCTTGATTAGATTTTCTTCTTGTAATGATACTGATAACAATGATTAAAAACTACAGTAACAAAAGTTTGAAAACTTCAGGCACCATAAGAAAGAGAATACATATTAAAATTTGTAGTTTTACAGGTTGTCTAGTTACAGTATAAGTGGTATGCATCGATTCCTTCTACCTGTAAAATCAGTTCCATTTTGTTATGATGCCACATCCACCCAGATATGTTTTTTGGATATGCCTCTAATAAGATCCGTCTTATATGTTTATGCTGTTGTATCAGGATCTTGCATGCTATGCTCTAAGTCTACGCAACAATCGTTCATGTGTAGAAAATTCTATGCGACATCACTGTCCTATATGTTACACGGTTTTCTCTTGATTCATTTTTTTTATCTATATGTGACCACTCAAAAATGGTTTATAACAGATTTTCAGTTTTTAATATTCAAACCACTGTGTTTGTATTTACAGTACCTTGTACCTATTTGACTCATTGAAAGATACTACTGTCACGAAATGTGGGCACACGATGCACTCTGAATGCTGTACGAAATTATTAAGCGTAGCAAGTAAGCATTTGTCAAATTTTTAAGATCCATGAATATGCCTTTTACAATTTGTTAAGTTTTGATTTTTTTTCTCTACAGTTTCTCGTGTCCTATATGTTCCAAGTCAGTGATGGATATGTCCATGATTTGGCAGACTAGACGAGGAGGTTAGTCTATTGAATCAATGGTTTTGTGATAGTTTTTTTTCTAGTTCGTTGTGTGCTCTCAGAAAACATTCCAATTCAAGTTTCTTCCATCTTCACTCTCAAAACAGGTACCAAAAAAATTAGCTGAATCCGTAACGGTCAGATGGGTTAAAACAAGGTCGTATCAAGATTTCATGATAACAATCATTATCCTTATATTCATTCTTTAACCAGAGATAGGAAACTTTTTATAGCAGAACGATTACATTTCCTTTAGCCAATAGTTAAAACAAGATCGTATCAAGATTTCAACTGATAACCATCACTAAGGCTTTGGTAGATGTTTTGACTATTAAGAAAGGCTTCAGCTCTAAAATCTGTCCAAACTCTTTTGACTGCAAATTTCTCTTCACATATTTTCTTATCAACACATACCACCTTATCACTTCTACTACTGTAATAAGATCGGTTTTGTAATCATAATTTACATGTAAACTTTTTGTATGATGCTTTTCTTCTTCTTCTTGTCGCTATGGTAGTTACTGTAGTATGCAAGTTTTAGAAACAGGATTTCTTGATCATCATTCACTCCTATAAGCATTTTTTCTTTGGTTTCTCACTCAGATTGAAGATTACAGACAAAAAAAGGTACTGATCACCCTGATCATTTTACCAATAAAAGTGTAATAGAATTTATATATAAAATGTTTGTATTGCAGGTTTGGATCCTATGTAACGACTGTAGTGACACTACAGAAGCTATCTTTCACATTGTGGGGCAGAAATGTGGCCACTGCAGATCTTATAACACCCGAACCATCTCCCCACCTGTTCTTCCTCAGGAATGATCATGGCAGAACTTTTTCCATCAGAATTTTCTTTCTTTAACTATGAGAGCATCTCGTTCTTCAACAGGTTGTGGCCAAATAACAACAGCCGCATGTATGTCCTTGAGGGCACTGGTATGTTCTTAATCTATGTTTTAGTTCTTTTCTTTAGCTTCTTTGTCACTGCTAAACTTTATATCCTTTTTGTTGTAATCTCTAATGTGTCGAATGGGTCAAAAGTCACCAAGAATGTATATATAATGCATACAATAAGTCGCTTTGTTCTGTAAGTATGTTACTATTAAAATCTACTATTAAACTCGTTTAATTTTGTAACACTACTTAACACACTTATTATTTATGTAGTACATAGTATATTTATGGACAGAACGAATCCAATCAAACCCGACTCATTTGACCCATTAACTAACTTGCCCATTTTGCCATCTCTAAGGCTCTAATCCTATGCAAATTCTTGATGGCTTTTAGAGGAATTTGCTGAGGAGCATGGGCTGCAAGTGGGTGACTATATAATGTTGTACCGAGATTCAGTGAATCTCAACTATGTAAGCATACAAATGTTTTCACCCTAATTTCACTCCATTTGGTCAGTTAACTAAGATAATATTGCTTTAAAATCAGGTGATACATGCAGTAAAAGCTTATGAAGTTGAGCAATATCCCGACAAAGAAGTGAAAACAAGCCTCGCTACCCAAGTGAAATCTGTCAAGGCACTGCCTAATAATGGTGGTTTGATGAATCAGAACTGGCCTTGGGGAGGTCTTGAAGTTGAGGTGTTTAACCCCATTAACTATCCTACAAACGAATCACCTGTTGAAGAACAAATGGATATGACTTTTGTATATGATACAAGCTATTCCAATGACACTATGACACCACTTGACTTCTTGGGTGGATTCATGTCAAGTTACCCGACAGCGCAGCCTAACTTTGCTATTGATAATTTGTCTATTGATGATCTGTACAAGATTTAGTTGGTGTAGGGCTGTAGGCTGATGTTGTTGTAATAATAGACGTACAATAAGCACCTGAGGGAAAAACTAAACTCAGTAGTAGGTGTTGCTATGTAGTTTCTTTTGAATATCCATCCTACAAGAACTCCTTGAGTCATGGTCTCAAAGTTTCTGTACAAGTATTATGACCATGATATGCTTTTGTATGCAATATTATTCAGCTGATTAAATCACTGCCTGTATCTTTACATTGTCTTACTTTGGTTAATTGTATCGTAAGGATTGTAGATGGTTGATTTGATAAAGTATAGTTATTATAAATTACGGGAGTACAGATTTACATGATTCTTGAGACTTGTTATATGGTTAAACCATCTGATTAGAGCATATGCATACATTATCTTAATCCTGATAATGATGTTTCCATTATCTGTCAGTTAGGATTGAGGACTCATGCCCGATTGCCCGAATGTTCCAGTGCTTAATGAACGAGGAATCTACGCATCTATAGCAAAGTGCTACGTAAGTATTGAATATGAACTTGGTCATGATTATACCTCATAACATTTTGCTAACAATCATATTCCACTGCTATACATATACCAAAAAAACATTTATAGCCAGTTATAACATAGGTTTTTAGTTATGATTTAAGATGTATATTACTAACACAATCTTTGTATGCTTAGTCAAATCATCTTCAATGCAGTAACAAGAATAGCAGCAAAATAAACAGACTAAAATGAGTGTCAGAATGCACACATGAAGTGATAATGCCCATAACAGTCGTGCATACCCTCTTCTGCTCAATGCCCTTCTCACCAATGCTGGTTCAAATGGGTTTCACCAGTTGCAGTGTTATTGTTGCCGTTCTTGTGTTAACAACCAAAACTTGAGCCCCTACCGTCATTGACCCTATATTTAACATTAGCACTTCTTGTTTTGTCGGTTATGACACCCTTGCCTGTTGATCTTCTCTCGTGGTATTTACACCCAACAGACACTACAAAAGGAAGAAGTTTACTTGATGTAAATGACACTCGTACAGTTAAAAGTCAAACCCAATGAGGTGTATATTCAAGCATATGATTTGAAAAACGGAATAAGCAGACAGAGACTAATCAAGCAACTTACCTTAAGTTTAACATAACCTTCAGGAAGCGATCCAACCTCTCCAACCACATGTCCCACCAAGCTATCAGATTTGGTCAGTGTAGGGTCCATGGTTGTTCCTACTTTAATCAGTCCACCGGGAAGGCAATCTGTAGTTCATTCTTTTCAGCATACATAAACTATTTTCTTGTATATCGGTCTTCACTTGATGTCTCCATTCTTCTCTTTAAAAACAATCCCAGGACGAATCTCTATTGTTTTGTTGAACCTGAAAACACCTTACATCCAACAAAAACTTATAATGGGTCGATTCAGGATATGTTTAACTATTGCAGGTCAGACAGGTAAATCAATAATTAGTTTAAAAAGTCATTTCGTAAATGAATTTATATTGTTATGACTAGTATGACACTAGAACAAATGTTGGACAAATGTGTTTGAGGTGATCTCAACCGGTTTTAAACCATCCCTAAGAATTACCCGTTTCGATCCAAACCGTTTTGACCCGTTATCTAACCAAACTGACACAAGCCTATTGTTCCACCTCTAGTTAAAAGAAATAGTTACTGGATATATAACATGAAAGAAAAAGTACCCTCGAGAATACTTCCGCAGCAACACCACCTTTTAGATTAGCCTCCTCCCACCCGCTTATTGACATGCACGAGGATTCCTTTTTGAATTAGTAGTGTCAATTTGCATGCACGACGAGTCCTTTATGAATTAGTAGTGTTAAATATGAATGAAATTTAGATAGTTTCAGGGTGGGTGATTACAAAAGAGGGTCAACAATTTGGGCTGGGCGTATGTCTTATTGTGGAGAAGAACTGGTGCATTACAATGACGACGGTGTATCAGCTGCACACATAGGTGGTCAGTTTTATAATAGTGTACAGGATGTTGTTGCTCAACATTTTAGCTGTCAGCAAATACCTGTTGCCTTTGACCTAGCCTTACGTTCTGTGTCGGTGCCTTGCTGATAAATGTGTGTGGATGAGACGGTTCAGACTTCAGACAGCGCTTGCCCAGCAACAGATCAAATCATCCTGTCAGCCAAGGCTGGCGATCCTATTCATGGATATGCGCTAACAGATGCGATGACAATAGGTTAAAATTTGGTCAATAATCTGTAATTATATACTGTATCCTTTTCTCATTATCGATGCGAATCGTATACATTGTCCTTCACAGCTGCAATATACAGAGACGCAGTACAAATTTGAGTAACAAAACTCATTACACAAATATTAATACATGGAATTTAAGTGGTGCAGAAGGTCGCCATCCTAACAACCAATTCAATGATATCCTTTTATATTTATCTACCTTTTACATTTATCTACCCAAAGAACATATAGATGAATTATAAACTTACAGCAAAACTTCACCACCATTGTCACAGAATGCACAAACAGAATCAAATAGAACTTCTTCTTCCTCATCATCGCCATCGTCATTTTCCTCTTCTTCGTCAGAGACTATAGAGTTGGTCTCCTTTGTTGTTTGATTCTCCTTTTATGCACAAGAAAAGGATTAACAAACATCAAAAGAGGTGAACCGAAAATTTCAATGCAACATAATGAATCAGCCATTACAACATGAAAAATATATCTAGAAATATAAATACTGACCTCGGGAAAAGTTTCTCTTACTCCACGATTGTCAATCTCCATAAGAAACGTGTTAAGATACTGTCAATAAATCAGGGTCAATGCATTTCATAAGCATTTATCACATTCCTCTATATATATCACCAATTGCAAGCAACCACAATGGTAACATAAGTTTATCAAACACTACATTTAATAAAATATAACACATCTACATAATATGTTTGGGATTGCGTTTGCAAAACATATTATGCGTATACAAAACAGTATGTTAATAAGCAGGTCGCAACCTGCTTTTTCAAAACAGCTTTTTCTTTAAGAAAAACGCTGATAATGCATTACTCATATAATCTACCTAAAAATGCAATCCCGAACACCTTCTATATATCACATCCACCACGTTAATTAACAATTCACAAGATCTAAAACCGAACCCTAATATCATAAGCGAACGCTCATTTCGCTTACAATCCTGCAAAGAAATCAAACCTTAGATTTCGCCAAATCCTTGTCATTCTCCATCACACTTCGAATCAATGGCAAGTAATCTTCCAAGCAACTCTCCAAACTCTCAATCACATCATTCGAACTACAAACAAAATCCATAACTAGCTACAGCTTCAACTCAAATTTACAGACAAACAACTAACTAGAGAGCGTTTAGGATTGCTTATTCTTCAAGCAAACAGTAATGTGCAATCCATATTCCATACTGCTTTTGCTTTATCTCTTATTTCGAAGCAAACTCATACTTACTTTTTTAACATCATTCAATATTAAACACTTACAAAAGGTAAATTATATTTTTCTCAATACTTTTTTACAAAATAACAAAATCCGTTATTACAAACAAAACTTAATTAAGAATTTAAACAAACAAGCCGTTATTACACCTCACACAATTTTCATCAAATAAGTAACAATTTCCTAAGTACTATTTCCTAGGCGTGCACATTTTTAAGCAAAATAAGCAAATCCAAACACTAATTTCAAAAACGAGTAAAGTTGTATGCAGCTTATCGCTTCTAAATACTTATACGATTATATTACAACTCACACAACACTTCATTAAAAAACTAATAATCTCCTAAACACTAATCTGTATTTCCTCAACGTATGCATTTTTAAGCAAAATAATAATTCCAAACACTATTCCTAAAAATGCGCATTTTCAGAAAAGTTTCTTTATATTATACCTCACACTATTTTTCATCCAATAAGTAACAAGCTTCAAAACACTACTATTTCCTAAACACACGTATTTTTAAGCAAAATAAGCAAATCCAAACACTAGTTCCTAAACACGAGTAGCTTACAAATACATTACTACATCAATATGCCTCACATAATTTCTCATCGAATCAGTAACAATCTCCTAAACACTGTTTCCTAAACGCTTGCATCTCAAGCACAATAGGCAAATCCAAACACTAGTTCCTAAACACGCATATTTTTAAGCAGCTTATATAAATAACAATCTCCTTTTTGAAGCACATCCAAACACTAGTTCCTAAAGACAAAATAAGCGAATCGAAACACAATTTCCTAAACACGCATATTTTTAAGCAGCTTATATAAGTAACAATCTCCTTTTTCAAGCAGATCCAAACACTAGTTCCTAAAGACAAAATAAGCGAATCGAAACACAATTTCCTAAAACCCGCATATTTATAAGCAGCTTATATAAGTAACAATCTCCTGTTTCATTAAGCTCAATCAGAGTTGAACCGGATGGAACCGGTTTACAACTGGTTAACCGGATATCACATGTGAGATCATATCCATACCCAATTACTGACACAGCTTTTTCAGCAGCTGATTGTGGATCAAAAAAATTAGTCTTGTATATTGACATCCCTAATTTTAATCAAATTCACTTCTGGGTATTGAAATTGATCAAAACTGAAAATTGATCAAAAATTTATGAAAATTAACATCTTAATAATTTTCAAATTCACTTCTGGGTATTGAAATTAAGCATAAATAAATAATGGTTTTTAAAAAAAATTGAAAAATAACAAGTCTAGAATCTTGAAAACTGATTACTAAATATTTTTTAAATTCAGTTCTGGGTATTGAAATTAAGCATAAATAAATAATGGGTTTTGAAAAAAAGTTGAAAATTGATAAGTCTATAGGTCAAAACAAAAAATCTTGAAAACTGAAAACTGAATAATTTTCAAAGATTGAAACTGCACATTATCAAAGATCGATACAGATTTGGGGATATCGATATTAATTAGGCAGATTAACAATTATCAAAACTTCTTGAATGATGAATAGTGGGGTAAGGATTGGGGTAAGGTTTGGAGATGAACGGTGGATGGATTGTCAGATGTAGCATAAATCTTTTGAGAGAAATATGTTTGTGTTTGTGTGAGATTAATGTGTGGGTTGGGTGAAAGGTGGCAGAACCCTAATGTGCAAATACTGTTCAAATACTGTGCAAAATACTGTGCAAAAACAAGTACAACCGAAAGTCGCATACAAATAAATTTAGTTTTACATAATATAAAATAGTTTTTTTTTAATTATAATATAAATAAAATTCAATTTTAATTAATTAAAATAAAAGTTGCATAAAAAAGTACACTTACACATTTCTTACACAAAAAAGAGTACTTTCTTAGGATGAATAGTAATTTTATTAATTTAATATTAAAGTCGCTTAGGTAGCTTAAAGTAGCTTAGAGTAGCTTAATGTAGCATAAGGTTGAATAAGGTAGCTTGAGGTCGCTTGGTCTATATATGGAACTTTAAAGTCGCTTAGGCTATTTTGGCAAATCCATTTAAAAAGTGGTCTATTTGGGTAATTAACCCTTTTTAAAAATGAGGATAGGGACAGGAATGCTTTGATAAGGCTCATTTGGAATCAGGTCGGTGCTAAGCTAATAGCGTTGAAGATTAAGAAGTCAAATGCAGTCTGTGAGGCTCGAAAAGTTTGGGAAGTGCAGTTAGTATGGTTGTTTGTTTTTTAGGCATTTCATAATGGAAGGGTCCGGTTGATGAAATGGGTCTTTTTTTTATCCATTCTTAGTCCCAACCCAACTATTGGTATGAGCTATTTATGGTATGGTATATTTGAGTCATTTATGTAAAACTATTTGTATCTTGCAGCAATGTGATGAAAGTGAGGGCGCGTCAGTACATGATCCATTCAATAAACATAGGAAGTGAGAACTTTCAAAACAAGGTAGCTGAAATGGTTTTTGGTTTGAATGCTAGACGCTTTTGAGCCTTGTGTTATGTAAAAATGCAGGTCTGATACATGCATTTTAAAACCACTCTGTGCGTGTTGGGTGAATATCCCACATCGGCTAACTAGTGGAATATAATGACCAAGCTGCACAAGGTGAAAGGCATTGCAGCCAAGTAATGAGCACAAAGCGAACTATTCTTTCGCCTTTTACTAAAGAATACCGTATGCTTGTTGTATAAATTGACATATGCTTATTTTTGGAGAGTTCTTTTATCAAAAGGCTCCAACCAACTTAGTTCAATTTTTTTAACCTGTTACATGTTAGTAGTACATGTTTCATGTTTTAGAACAAATCTAAACTCTGTTTTAGCACAAACTTGAGTTTGCCAATTTAATGCATCTAGACGCCTGTTGTTTGATGTTCAGTAATTTGCAATTGGTGAGTTTTTTTTTTTTTTTTTTTTTTTGTTGCTATATATACTTAAACATTGGGTAATATCCGAAGCTAGAATCACTCAATAAGATAGACCGGCTATTTCCTGTATGAAGACCCAAATCTCGCGTCGTCACTATGCGTACATGGAAAAACATGATCATTATTATGCTTACGTACGAGACGATTTGGATGTGACTTGAATGAAAGTCCGGATTGTGATATAGCATGTCTGCATATGTGTCATTCATCTTAATTATTTGTATTCTCATAATTAAATGCTAGACAAATACTAGATAATTGTAAGAACGTGACATATCATGGTTAACCTAGTGACGTCTCATTGATAACCTAACTTAATGACATCTCATGAATAACCTAATTCATCACCTCATGGCTAACCTTGCCAACCTAAATCATGTGTCTTGAACATAACCACGCAGCTATACCTGCCATATATCGTATGTGTTTTCATGTCATCCACTACAATATTTTTGACCAAATTTTTGACGTTTCCCTGGCGACATGTCGCCAGGGAAACGTCGCCAACGAAGGCTGGTGCGGGAATGTTTCCCTAGCGACTATTTTGGGTTTCCCTGGCGACTAAGTGGGCCCCGCAGCTCTTTGGTTCAAAAATTGGTGCCACGCTGGATTTGGTGCGGGAAAGTTTCCCTGGCGACATATGTCGCCAGGGAAAAGTTGGTTGATTAACAAACTTAAGTAAACATGATTATTAAACCTCACTTTTTCCTGGCGATATGTCGCCAGGGAAACTATTCGTAGCGTTGACAAGTCAATGCCTGGCGTTGACAAGTCAACGTTGTGCTCGCGTTTCCCTTGCGACATGTCGCCAGGGAAACTTGGTTGACTTTTAAGAAAGTCAAGCGAGTCCAAGTTTCCCTGGCGACATGTCGCCAGGGAAACTTTGATGACTTTTCTGAAAGTCAAGCGAGTCTATGGTTCCCCTGGCGACATGTCGCCAGGGAAACTTTGGCATTTTTTTTAGCAGCCTGCACAACAGGCTATTTCCAGATTTTTTCCGGAATTTTTCCGGAAAAAATCTACCAAAACCTGAGAATACAAATACAAAACCTGAAGATACAAATACTAAAAATCTACCACGAATCTAGTACCAAAACATAATAACATGTAACCTCTCGATCGATTGACTCGATCAATACAAATACATATGTCACAACTTGAGTACAAAGTTCCTAGTTACACTTATTAAACTTGCAATTCGGGGTTTACAATTATTAAACTTGCATGCTAAGGTAGGAAAAACAAGACATACTAACCATTATTGCCATTCTACCCGTCGACATTATCATTACCACTCCCGCCACTCCCACCGGCGCCACTACCGCTGCCTCCCGTGCCACTCCCGCCGGCGCCACTACCGCTGCCTCCCGTGCCACTCCCGCTAGCACCACCCGATAGGAATTGTGAGAACGCATATGCGAACCTATAGTCACTTCTCATAAATTCAAACACCTGAGACGCTTGTTCCAATCGTGGGTCGATGGCAGGAGGAGGAATATATTGAGCAGTCCTTCTCGGCACTATCTGGCCGACACCGGGCATGTGGCCTCGCTGCTTTCCAGCTCGGCAGATACGGTTGATCTCGTCGTCTGTATGTTTGCCTGCAGCCTTCATCGCAAGCATCTTTTCCTAATGAAGTGACAAAAACAAACGACAGTTAGTATATTATTTATTAGTCGGGTTGGTACATTATTTATCGGCAGGGAATAGTAAAAAACCAAGGCATATCCAAAAAAAATTAATTAATTAATTAATTTAAAAAAATACTTACATACATAACGCGGTCTGCATCGCAAGAAAAATTCTCATCCTGGTCGGTGTGCGCAATGAAGAAGTGATCAATGACAGTCGGGGGTGGCACATCAGCTTCAATTGCAGCTTGCGTCTGTACATACATAGACACGCATATATAGATTGAAGCAAATTCAAAACAAAAAATCACAACACACCAAAACATATAATCAAAGACATATATGTATGTAAATTAATTATAAAATTTCTCACCACTTCGTCTCGAAGGCGTGCCAACGATCGGGATCCCTGCCGACTCGGTGTCTTCTGCTTAGACCGGTTCTGGGAGTTCGTCAGGCATCTTTTCTCATAATCCGAATTACTCCAAAGTGCGATATGTTTTTCCCAGTCATCGGAATTAATTTTCTCAGGACGCTCGCTGCGGACTCTGCCGATGTCTACCGTGCCGGTATCGATATCTCGGACCCAATGCTTTGTCTTGAGCGTATTTTTTCGAAAATTGTAACTCTTTGTAAGCATTTGATTGATGCCGCCACGTATACCCTTCCATATCTTAGGATCACTCTTGTGGGGTGTCAGATTAAACTTAGACTGCATTCATATACAACAAATAAAACAAACACAGAGTTAGAGTTAGAGATATAATTTATACATTATTTTGTTTATTTATTTAATGGCTATATATATTTATTTAAATTTTTTATAATAAAAACAACTTATCCCGATAAGCATAAGCTTTTTGAAAACAGCTTGTTCTGATAAGCTTATTAGGACAAGCTGTTTTCCTGATAAGCTTATCAGGACAAGCTGTTTGAAAACAGCTTATCCTGATAAGCATATCAGAACAAGCTGTTTGAAAACAGCTTATCCTGATAAGCATATCAGAACAAGCTGTTTTCACACAGCTTGTTCTGATAAGCTTATCAAGATAAGTTGTATTCAAACAACTTGTTCTGATAAGCTTATCATGATAAGCTGTTTGAAAACAGCTTATCCGAAAAAGCTTATTACATTATTCTCATCAAATATATATTTATTTAAATTTTTTTATATTTATTTAAATTTTTTTATATATATTTAAAAAAAATATATGATATAAATAAGATACAATTTGTATATTTATTTAAATTTGTTATTTATTTATATGATATAAATAAATAAACAAATTTATTTAAATATACACCATTAAATAAATAAACACAATAATGTTATGAACATAAAAATGATAACTGACCTCTATGTTCGCCTAAACCAACGTCGTGATCTCATCAGGGACATCATTCCAACTTGGGTAGTACAGTGGCACGAGCCTCATGATACAATCCCCGATGTAATTAGATTAATGCTGAGCATGCGCGCCGCGAGGCCGGAAAGAGATTTCTTCAAAATCTATCGGGACAGGGCCATGCTCACCAACTTCCTCCAACAAATCGATACATCGGGTAATGCCCCGAGTCTTTCTACCGGCCTCTTTGCCGCCCAAATTTTCTTTTCTTTTGCGTTTGCCTGCAAAAATCAAGTGAGTGACAAAGTCATGAAAATTCAAGGCAAGCAACATATATATGCACCAAATTTATGATTGTGTTACAATAATACAAATATTCTTACCTTTATTTCTAAATAAGGCAAAACAACCGCTGCGGATGTTTGGCGTAGGAGGTTCATCCTCACCACCACCGTCACCACCGTGTGATCCTGCAACATCTGCTGACATCTGTACAAGTACAATTAGCATAACATAGACAAATTCATGAACAAAATAATATAAGCATGCACAAATCCAAATACAACAATCCCGATAAGCTTATCAGAGTAAGCTGTTTGAAAACAGCTTATCCCGATAAGCTTATCAGAATAAGCAGCTTATTCTGATAAGCTTATCAGGATAAGCTGTTTTCAAACAACTTATTCTGATAAGCTGTTATCAAACCGCTTATCCTGATAAGCTTATTAGGATAAGCTGTTATCAAACAGCTTATTCTGATAAGCCAGGTTAACCTGTTTGAAATCAGCTTATCCAAAAAAGATTATTATAATTTATTCTCATCAAATAGGTAACATAAGGAGTGTTTGGATTTACGTTTAACAAAATTTAACAAGTTTAAACATCCCGGACGACATGTCGCTAGGGAATCTAAAAAAAACTAAAAAAAACAATATGTATTATCAATTACAATTAAAAGTTAAAAAAACATACCGTTAAAGAGTGGTCGGGTCTCGGCTGTGGTCGGGGCGCGGCTGTGGTCGGGGCTCGGCTGCGGTCGGGTCTCGGCTGTGGTCGGGCTCGGCTACGGTCGGGACTCGGCTGCGGTGACCAGATATGTAAAAACAAAACCAAATATACTATCAATTATAATATAAGTTATATAAAAAAATCAATTACAATATAAATTATAAAAAAAATTATATAAAAAAAACCTTAAACTATCAATTACAATATAAATTATATAAAAAAACCTTAATATAGATTGCGGTGGTGGTGGTGCCGGTGAATGTAGATGGCGTGGTGGTGGTGTTGGCGAATGGAGATGGTGGTGAGTGGTGGTGAGTGCACGTGTGCTGGTGTGGAGGAGAGTGGTGGTGGTGAGTGGTGGTGGTGGTGATATAGCAGCGAAGGGTGTGGAGGAGAGTGGTGGTGGTGGTGATACAGCAGCAACAGCAGCGAAGAAGATGAGTTTTTTTTGGATAAAGTGTTGTGAGAAAAGAGAAGCAGATCTGGTCAATAAAGGTCCATAGTTTCCCTGGCGACAATCCCTGGGGACATGTCGCTAGGGATACTATCTACTTTTGTCGTTTAGCCAAAAACGCGCGTGAATGAAAGTTTTTGGAGGGGTGTGACAAAGTTTCCCTGGCGACATGTCGCCAGGGATACCTTTGACTTTTCAACGCATATACACGTACCTAAATTGTTTTGTCGTATCTCCCAAACCTTTCCTGGCGACGTGTCGCCAGGAAAACTATCCCTGGCGACATGTCGCCAGGGATAGTCAAATATGTCGCAAGGGATAATTTTTGTGAAAATAAAATTTATTGTTACTTATGTATTATTATAATTAGTAATAAAATAATAATTATTATTATTATTATTTATAAAATTATAATTATTATTATTACTATTTATAAAATAATAATTATTATTTATAAAATAATAATATCATCCCGGTCAGTTTAATTTCTAAATTCATTCCGATTTATTCCGTTTAGTTTCTCGATTTATTCTAATTCGGTAACCATTTAACATCTGACGTTTAACAAATGCATACCGACTCATCCATTGAACATCTAACATGTAACCAAGACATGTCAAGTCATCCATTGAACATCTAACGTGTAACCAAGACATGCCGACTCATGCTTTGAACATCTAACGTGTAACCAAGACATGTCTACTCATCCATTGAACATCTAACATGAAACCAAGACATATCTACTCATCCAATGAACATCTAACGTGTAACCAAAACATACCGACTCATCCATTGAACATCTAATGTTTAACAAATGCATATCGACTCATCCATTGAACATCTAACGTGTAACCAAGACATGACGACTCATTTATTGAACATCTAACGTGTAACCAACACATACCGACTCATCCATTTAACATCTAACGTTTAACAAATGCATACCGACTCATCCATTGAACATCCAACGCATAACCATAACAAACCGGGTCATCCATTGAACATCAAACGTATAACCATAACAAACCGGGTCATCCATTGAACATCAAACGTATAACCATAACAAACCGGGTCATCCATTGAACATCTAATGTTTAACAAATGCATACCGACTCATCCATTGAACATCTAACGTGTAACCAAAACATACCGACTCATCCATTGAACATCTAATGTTTAACAAATGCATACCGACTCATCCATTGAACATCTAACGTGTAACCAAGACATGCCGACTCATTTATTAAACATCTAACGTGTAACCAAGACATGTCGACTCATCCATTGAACATCTAACGTGTAACCAACACATGTCGAGTCGTCCATTGAACATCTAACGTGTAACCAACACATACCGACTCATCCATTGAACATCTAACGTTTAACAAATGCATACCGACTCATCCATTGAACATCTAACGTGTAACCAAGACATGCCGACTCATCCATTGAACATCTAACGTGTAACCAACACATGTCGAGTCGTTCATTGAACATCCAACGTATAACCATAACAAACCGGGTCATCCATTGAACATCAAACGTATAACCATAACAAACCGGGATCCATTGAACATCTAACGTTTAACAAATGCATACCGACTCATCCATTGAACAACTAACGTGTAACCAAGACATGTCTACTCATCCATTGAACATCTAACATGAAACCAAGACATGTCTACTAATCTAATGAACATCTAACGTGTATCCAAAATATACTGACTCATCCATTGAACATCTAATGTTTAACAAATGCATACCGACTCATCCATTGAACATCTAACGTGTAACCAAGACATGCCGACTCATTTATTTAACATCTAACATGTAACCAATACATGTAGACTCATCCATTGAACATCTAACGTGTAACCAAGACATGTCAACTAATCCAATGAACATCTAACGTGTAACTAAAATATACCGACTCATCCATTGAACATCTAACGTGTAACCAAGACATGCTGACTCATTTATTGAACATCTAACGTGTAACCAAGACATGTCGACTCATCCATTGAACATCTAACGTGTAACCAAGACATGTCGACTAATCCAATGAACATCTAACATGTAACCAAAATATACCGACTCATCCATTGAACATCTAATGTTTAACAAATGCATACCGACTCATCCATTGAACATCTAATGTGTAACCAAGACATGCTGACTCATTTATTGAACATCTAACGTGTAACCAAGACATGTCGACTCATCCATTGAACATCTAACGTGTAACCAACACATGTCGAGTCGTCCATTGAACATAAAATAATAATTATTATTTATAAAATAATAATATCATCCCGGTCAGTTTAATTTCTAAATTCATTCCGATTTATTCCATTTAGTTTCTCGATTTATTCTAATTCGGTAACCATTTAACATCTAACGTTTAACAAATGCATACCGACTCATCCATTTAACATCTAACATGTAACCTAGACATGTCGAGTCATCCATTGAACATCTAACGTGTAACGAAGACATGCCGACTTATTGAACATCTAACGTGTAACCAAGACATGTCTACTCATCCATTGAACATCTAACATGAAACCAAGACATGTCTACTCATCCAGTGAACATCTAACGTGTAACCAAAACATACCGACTCATCCATTGAACATCTAATGTTTAACAAATGCATACCGACTCATCCATTGATCATCTAACGTGTAACCAAGACATGTCGACTCATTTATTGAACATCTAACGTGTGGCCAACACATACCGACTCATCCATTGAACATCTAACGTTTAAAAAATGCATATCGACTCATCCATCAAACATCCAACGTATAACTATAACAAACTGGGTCATCCATTGAACATCAAACGTATAACCATAACAAACCGGGTCATCCATTGAACATCAAACGTATAACCATAACAAACCGGGTCATCCATTGAACATCTAACGTTTAACTATTGACGGGAAAACGTTGGCGGGAAAACATTGGCGGGAAAATGTTAACCATTTCCCTCACTTTTTTACCATAAAAGGATTCACACACACTTATCATCAGCAGATCACATACACACACTTATCATCTCCTACCAAACTCACCACCACCACCACCCGATTTGGTAGCAGATGGATCCCCGTGAAGCTTATAAGTGTACATGTGGAAATGGATATATAGTGTTGAGACAGTCACATCAACATCATAGCTTTGGTAAAATTTATTATGCACGTCCTCTTTCGAAGGTAAACAATCTAAAGTATTTTTATTTATGTAATATGTGTGATTTTTAAAATAACCTGTCATGTCATTTTTTTATTTTGTAACAGCCAAAAAACAAGATTATGGATGTGAAAATTTTATATGGAAGGATGATCTAGATCTCCAACTCCATATAAGATCTTCCTCTGGATCTTCAACACCTCAAGGTTCTCCTTCAAGGCGTTCAGTACATCCAAGTTCTTCTACAGGATCTTCTGAATCTGCGACCACTGAGTGCTTAAATTGCAAGATCAAAGATCTAAAGATAAAGATGTTAGAGGCAAGACTAGAAATGGAAAGACATCCTGAAGACCACGCATGTCAATCAGCTGCAATACTTCATGAGCTTTTAAATGAAATGTAAAATCTTAGCGTTGAGTAGTAATCGGCTGCACTACTTCACGAACTTTAAGTCGATTAGTAATGTCTGTTTGTAAGTTTTCCATTTGATTCCACAAGGGCTATGTATAATATTATGAATAAATAAATGTTTGTTTTATAAGTGTCTCATTTTTATTATATAAACGTCGCAAAAATAAAATAACACCGGATCGATAGTTAAAATAATAATTATTTGGAATAAATAAATATTTGTTTTATAAATGTCTCTTTTTTATTATATAAACGTCGCAAAAATAAAATAACATCGGATCGATAGTTAAAATAATAATTATATGGAATAATTAATAATTTTTCATAACAAGCAAAAACTAATTAAATATATGACAGGGAGTTTCCCTGGCGACATGTCGCCAGGGAAACTTTTGGGATTTGGCGGGTAAAAGCCCGCCACACATTTTGTGCTTAACTTTAAAACTAATTACGTATGGCAAAAGTTTCCCTGGCGACATGTCGCCAGGGATAAGTTTGACAGGTTATTAGCAAAAATAATTTTTGTTAAAAAGGATGGACGAAGTTTCCCTGGCGACATGTCGCCAGGGATAATTTCGGACAAAGTTTCCTTGGCGACATGTCGCCAAGGAAACTTTGGAGGGAAAATTTCGCGCTCTTTCACTTGGTATCTGATTTTGGATGGATTATCCCTGGCGACATGTCGCCAGGGAAACGCTAGTCAAACTTTGGCCAAAAAGTAAATCTGCTTTATCGCCACGTCAGCAATGTCGCCAGGGAAAAGGGTTAATCCCTGGCGACATTTTGCCGCCAGGGAAACCCCCGTCACCTGTTCCCAGTTTTCTTGTAGTGATCGTATATACTTGTTGATTTTTTAAACAATAGTACTAGTTATAACTTCAGAGTGCATACATGACGTTTACACATAAATTAAATTTTATTTTAATATATTAGTTTAATATATAGATTTATGAATTTTTTTGGTGTTTAATGTTTGTAATTGTGATATTAGTACAACTAATAATTATTCACGTGTTATTGCATAAAAAATTTCATTATGTATTAATATTAGTGTTTAAATAGATTTTATATATTTTGTATGTTTAATAAATAAAGGCTAGAGGGTGTAAAGTGTAAGGGTATTTGTTTATTTTTTAAAATTTATTGTAAAAATATGAAGAATTATAAGTTTCACTTAAAATCATATAGTTTATTTAAAATTTAATCACTAAAGTTTATTAATTACCTCCACTTTTTAAGTTTTTGTTTTTGCAAGTTTGACACATATGTTTTTATGTCATTTTTCTCTATCATATTCCTCGTTATTGTTTCAAATTTTTTTAATTTTTTTTTCGAAATTTGGAAATAGTTTAGTTTTATTATTTTTAAAAATCTAAAAAAATATTTAATTTTAAAAATATTACTAATTAAAGCAAGAATGAATTTTTAGAACATACAAAATTCTCACAAAATATCTTGCTTTACTAAGTAAAATATTTATAACGTATAAAGTCTAGAGAATATAAAGTCTAACGGGTATTTGTTTATTTTTTAAAGTTATTAAAAATATAAAAATTAATAAGATGACACTTAAATTCATATAATTTAATATACAATTCAACCACTAAACGTGTATTAATTACATTCTCGTATATTTAAAATTTTTATTTTAACAAATTTGACACATACATTTTTTAACTAAATTGTATAGCTTGATTTTGCCTACGTGTGAATATCAAGCGAGCCGATTGGTCTAATTTTTTTTCACATCCATCAATTTTCATTAAAACTTCGAAATGATGTAATTCTTTTATTATATAAAAGTAGTTTTTAACTTTAACTTTATAGGAGCTCGTATGTTAATTTTGATATCTACTTAGGTTAATTTTCTTGACTAGGAATAGAGATGAGTTTGGCGACTGCAAAGTAAGGTCTTAGGCTGGTGGCTATAGTAGGGTGGGTCGACCTCTTTTTTTTTTCTTGTAACATCAGTTTTCTTTTTTTCGACGACGTGCAAATGACTTTTTACCACTACAAAACGGCCTACACTACAAAAAGGATACCCATAAAAAATGTATATTTATTTAATCAAAGCACACAAAAACACATGCACAACCATGGTCGAGTTCACGACAATTTGGATGCTTTAGCAATCGACAACCAGGGTCGTCGCTACAAGGAGATAGTTCCATCCATGGTTGACTATACGGTTGATTCATACCATAGTACCCCGCCTTATGCTTCTTTCACGATGAGAACTAGTTTATTATTGGATCCACATACATGATTTAACCTATATTTAATCTTTAATATATCACATCTAGGATCACAAAACATGTTAAGATGGACTGCAATTTAAATCCACACATTCGTTTTTACATGAGAGTGATCATGATTGTCGTATATTCTAAATCCGTAGAATCTTACAAGAGTGTCACAATTGAAGTGATGAAAAAGGCATTTGGCGTAACTGCTGACTTCATTGATATGTAAGAACATCTTCTACATTTAACTCTTAATCTGGCAATTTTATCTATGGATGAATTATCAATATAAAATCCACTTTCGAAGAATACCTCTTTAGATGTTTGGGCCATGAGACATGTGTCGTCTTGTTCTTCTTTTTGGGGTTTAGGACATTCTCGGATTAAGTGGTTTGGATCGCCACATCTAAAATATTTCGATTCACATTTTCAGTTCTTATCATGCCTACTTCTTTGGAACGATTTCTTTTCATCATGAGGTTGTCTTATGATTTTACCTCACGTTTTGAAAAATTTCTTGAAATTTCCAACGACCATGGCGTATTCTTTGTCATCACTTTTGGAACCCGAATCTTCATCATCACTATAATCCTTTTTGGCTTTTAAAGCAAGAGATCTCTTTTCTTCTTTACCTTTTGCAATTTTAGAATCTTCCTAGATGATTAATTCGTATAATTTCAAATTACCAGTTAGTTCCTCGAGTGATAACGTCTTCAAATCTTTTGATTTTTCAATTGTCGTAACCTTTTCTCTCCATTAGCCCTAAGAAACTTCCACACATAATTCTAGAATAACCTTCATAAAGAGCTTTTGGACTAGTAATAATTGTGTTAAGTATGACAAATGCATTATCAATATTTTCGTCTTCGAAAAAATATAAATTGTTTATATTGTTGTATAAGAAGATCAATATTGTTGAGCTTTGACTTAATTATTACCTTGATGGATGATTAACACAGTTTTTCAAATTCTTTTGCGTATTACACATAAAAATTCTTTCATATTCTTTACGTGCCAAAGCATTGTGAATTACTATTTTAGCTTCATTATTTTTGCAAGATTCTTTCTGAGATCATCATTTTGTTTTCCGAAAGGAACTATTTTATTCTTTTTGGTTTCCTAATTGTATTGAATTAGTTGAAAATCAATGTCAGTAATAACATGCCAAAGATTAAGATCTTTAAATTTCACATAAGTTTCGAATCTATTCTTCCAATATATAAACCCACTAGTTTCAAAAAGTGATGATCTTTGCATATATTGGCTTTCTAAATATATATGTCTAAATTCATAGATCGGCTAAAGCTTTAAAATACATTATATTTTAAAAATCTAGACTCACGAGGCTATTTGATACCAAGTTTGAGAATAAGAAAAGGGAATTGACTAGTTTATCGGTTAATTTATGTTTTAAAAACTGTCTAATTAAAACTTTAGATTTAATATTTATGTGATCTCTTAGTTGCAAACAACATGAAAACACTAATTGACTAACAATGATATACGTAATATATATGAAGTGAAATGAGGAATAAATAACAAGATAATTGTAGAGAGTAGGAACAAGCAAACCACGACATCAATAATTATGGTGGTTCGGCCAAAAACTCTTCTTCACCCTATTCTACTCCTCGTGTATCACACTCGAGATTTCACTATATCAACAAGCCCGTTAATAGCGCAGAAAACCTAACACAAGTAGCTTGCATCAATTTATGACGCAAATCCAAATGTCGAGTTCGTTCTAATACTTGCTATAACCAATCTACCACACACATTTGTATTTAAAGGACTAAAATACTAATCGATTAGACATGTATTTTCTCACTAGAAAATACAATCACGATCAACCCGATCAAACTATTACAGAAGATTATATACAACTTGGATGATGAATATTACAACACAATCGTAACCACGTTACGAAAGCACAACCTAATCTATAACACTTTGATAGTATCTTGGCATTTACCATTATTCTTATCTTGAATATGAAAAGGAAAGCTTTGATACGTTGTAAATAAAATCAATCCAAGTTATATGATAAAGGAAAGAATTGAGAATGTTTTGAGTTTACAGAAGGTTTTTAGAATTTTCTGTGGGAACCGGTTTATACTTTTATTAAAAACAATAATAAAATTAACAGAAAAAACAAAGAACATAATTAAATAACAAATAAAATTGAAAGCAATAAGAATCTAGAGACGAGGCACATGTTTAACACGCTTCCCTTAAAACAGATTCGTCGTCTGTTTTCCAGGGTACAACGTCCAAAGCTGTTGTACAGCCGGACTAGACAAACTTGCCTGAAAGATCACGGAAGCCTTCTACGTTTCTGATCGATAACTGCTGAAAAAAAAACCGTCTGGTAATGGTGTAGGAAAAACTGCGTTTTATCTGATATCTTTAACTGAATGAGAAGAGATTATATTTATACTGAAAACTTGACTTGATCTCAAAGAAAAATATATACCAAAGTCACGAAAATCTTTTATAACTAAAACAGATTTCCTGTCTTTTTAACACACAAAAATATTCTGTGAATAACTTCTGTATCAATTCCTAAAATAGATGTACAGAATTTTCTGGAAATAACAAATCGAATTCACAGCAAAAAAGATACCGAAATCTGCCCGCACCCAAGCCAGTTTTCGGAGCTGCATTCGTGTCCGCAGGACGTGCGCTCGTGCACAAGTTCAGTAGCTTCGAACCCGTTTTTGGCCTAGAAATCTCACTTTCTGCACCCCCCTGCGCGCGTAGGCGTGGGAGTAAAAACCCACAAATGAATATTGTAGGGTAGAAACTAAGATTTTCTTATAAACATGTTTTCACTTCATGCTTCAAGCGATGTGGGAAAAAATATTTTCCAAATATTGTGTTTCACGTGACTCACCTTGAGACACGATATATCATTCATATTAACTCCATATTGGGCATACTTTAGCTCGTTGTGTAGCACTATTCGAGGAGAACGCAAAGCTACTAAGTACTGCGAATATATATAACATATACATATATAAAGTTATGTCCAAAGTATTACAAAAACCATATTTTGCAAAACATTTTCCAACAATCCCCCACATGAATGGGAATCGGTCGAAAACACACGAAAGTTTCGATGAAATTTCTGCGGTTAAGTCCTGCATAGGATAGGTAGGTGTAACCCTTTGAACCTTCCCTTGTGAGATGCACTTAGTCTCCTAGATCTGAGTAGACGCGATGTCCTTGAACTCATCCTCTGTTTACGTAGACGATAATACACACTCACACAAGAATCTCCCTGACCTTGTCAAGTCCTCATAGTCGTGTTCGTTATGGTCAAGAACACTCGCCTGGTTCTGCAAGAGCTCTTAGAAATTGCGCCCCCACAATTTCCTTCGAAGCAACCCCACTTCTCTCTCACACAGGTGATTTCATCTTGAATCATTAAAAACATATGTTTTATGATTTCATCTTGAATCATTATGCTTTATGATTTCATCCTGAATCATTAAGCCATATGTTTAACCTCTCAACAAGTCACATTGTTCTAGGAATAGACTAGGAAAGTTCTTGTATTAAGTAGCTCCCCCACATTGACGTGACTTCCCCCACATTTCTATGATTAGATTGTCCTATTGAACCCAGATCTTGGGATCTCCAGTCAACTGGGTTAGGTTTTCTTCATAGAAACTCATTCCTTCAAGGGATTTAGTCCCATTCCTTTAGACGACTTACTAACTAACTCTCTGCTTAAGCCTTTCGCAAGCGGATCCGCGATGTTATCCTTTGACTTCACATAGTCAATTGAGATAACTCCTGTTGAGAGTAGTTGTCGTACCGAATTACGTCGACGACGAATATGTCTAGACTTTCCATTATACATTGTGCTATGAGCTCTACCAATTATCGATTGACTATCACAATGTATACTAATGGCCGTTACCGGTTTAGGCCACCTGGGTATATCCTCTACGAATTGACGTAGCCATTCCGCCTCTTCTCCGCATCTATCTAACGCGATAAATTCTGATTCCATCGTGGACTTAGCTATTACAGTTTGCTTGGAAGACTTCCAAGATATAGCGGCCCCTTCTAGTGTAAACACATATCCACTGGTTGATTTAGAATCCTTTATGTCAGATATCAAATTTGCATCACTGTATCCTTCAATAACCACTGGATATCGAACATAATTCAGTCCATAATCACGACTGTATCTCAAATAATGAAGTACCCTAGTCATAGCTTTCCAATGTGCTTCACTTGGATTACTAGTATACCTACTCAGCCTGCTAACAACATATGCTAAGTCAGGTCGGGTACATGTCATCAAATACATTAACATGCCAATAATTCTTGAATACTCTAATTGGGCAACACCTGCGCCTCTATTTTTAGATAGATGCAAACTGGTGTCAATTGGAGTTCTAGCTAGGCCGAAATCCCCCGCATTATGAGTATTAAGAATTTTGTCCAGGTAATGTGCTTGACTTAATGCAAGTCCACTTTGAGTTCGTATGATCTTTATTCCAAGGATCACATCAGCCAAACCCATATCTTTCATGTGAAACCTTGATTTCAACGTCTTTAGTAGACTTGATCATCTTGTCGTTACTGCCAACGATAAGCATATCATCGACATAAAGACAAGATTACATATCCACTATTTGTGTTTTTGACATAGACACACTTGTCGCATTCATTAATTTTGAATCCACCCTCTAGCATGGTGTGATCAAACTTTTGATGCCATTGTTTTGGAGCTTACTTTAAGCCATACAATGACTTAACAAGCCTACAAACTTTGCTCTCTTGTCCAGGAGCCATGAAACCCTCGGGTTGGTTCATGTATATTTCTTCTTCTAAATCTCCATTTAGAAAATACTTTTTCACATCCATTTGGTGAACTTCTAAATTACTTAATGCGGCAATAGCAAGAATCATCCTAATAGAAGTTATTCGCGTAACAGGCGAATAAGTATCAAAGTAATCTAGACCTTCGCGTTGTCTATAACCTTTGATCACCAATCTTGCTTTGTACTTATGAATGGTGCCATCAGATTTCATCTTCTTCTTGAAGATCCATTTATAGGCTAGTGGTTTACAACCAGGAGGTAAATCCACGAGCTCCCAAGTATGATTTTGTAAAATAGACTTAATTTCACTATTAATTGCTTCTTTCCATCGAGGCCCTTCCGAGGAATTTACAGCTTCTTGATAAGAAGTGGGTTCATTTTCTACCATAAAAGAGACAAAATCGGGTCCAAATGATTTCTTGGTTCTCGCCCGTTTGCTTCTTCTAGGTTCAACCTCTTCTTCCCCGGGTTGATCTTGTCTATCATCTTGGAGATCATTATCATCTCGTTGTCTCTTATCTTGGACAACTGCATCATCTATTCTAGATGTGCTTCCTTTTTCATTCTTTAAACAAGGAAATATGTGTTCAAAGAAGGACGCATTCCTTGATTCCATAACTGTGTTCTTGTGTATATCTGGATTTTTCGAATCATGTACAATGAAACGATACGCACTGCTATTCTTAGAATATCCAGTAAATATACAATCCACAGATTTAGGTCCAATCATTTGGGCCTTAGGTGTCGGCGCAGCTACCTTGGCTAGACACCCCCACACTCGTAAGTACTGGTATGATGGTTTTCTTCCCATCCATAGTTCATATGGGGTTTCCTTTTTATCCTTACGAGGTATCTTGTTTAAAAGATACGTAGCCGTTAGAATGGCTACCCCACCACATGTCCCAGCTCAAACTAGAACTTAACAACATGGCATTAACCATTTCTTTCAAGGAACAGTTCTTCCTTTCGGCAATACCATTTTGCTGAGGCGAATAAGGAGCGGTAAACTCATGTCTAATTCCATGTTTCACGCATAGATCAGCAAAAGGAGACACATATTCACCTCCTCTATCACTTCGTACAACCTTGATATAGCTTCATCTTTACTTTTCAACAAAGTAAACGTAGCAGTACTTTGTGCAATCATCAATAAACTTGATGAAGTACTTATTGCCACCTTTTATGGGTAGTGATTTCAAATCACATATGTCTGTGTGTATCATATCAAGTGGTTCGGTTTTTCGTTCAACCGATTTGAAAGATGATCTTGTAAGTTTAGCTTCGACACAAGTTTCACACTTATAATTTAAATCAATATGAAAATTTGGCATGCCATTAAATTTAATCAAACGACACAATGAATTAAAATTAACATGTCCAAGACGGCCAAGCCACACATTAGAAGACTCAATCAAGTAAGCAGAAGAATTCATTTTATTGATAGCATTCTTAACAACTATTACATTGAGCTTAAACATACCATTCAGTGCATACCCCTTACCAACATACATTTGATTCTTAGAAAGTACAACTTTATCAGACTAAAAAACAATACGAAAACCAAACTTATTCAAAAGCCACCCGGACACAAGATTCTTGCGAATCTCCAGAACATACAAGACTTTAGTCAACTTGAGCTCTTTCTTGGATGTCATCTTCAAAATAACATCTCCTTCGCCCTTGATATCAGCAGTTGCAGAGTTGCCCATGTACAGCTTCTCTCCATTGTCAACCGCTCTGAAAGAGTGAAACATACTCTCGTCAACACACACATGATAGGTTGCCCCAGTATCAACCCACCAATCATTATTATTAGAACCTACCAGGTTAACTTCAGATATCATGGTAACGACATCAGACACCATGGCAATCATGTCCACATTATCATTCACCATATTAGCCTCGCGTGGAGTCACCCGCTTTGGCGCTTTGCAATTAGCAGCACAATGACTTGGCTTGTCACAGTTGAAGCAATTTCCTTGGAACTTCTCCTTTGCAATTCCACATTTAGGAGCAAGGTACTCCGACTTCCCTTTTGTCTTCTTGTCATTCTTCCCTTTGCCAAAGCTCTTGCCTTTATACTTTGAAGAAGACGAACCATGCTCAACCATATTAGCCTTGGCAGAATCAGGTGTATAAGTGGTTTTCTGAGCCAGCTTGTTGTCCTCTTCAATGCGAAGACGAACAACTAAGTCTTCAACAATCATCTCCTTTCGCTTCTGCTTCAAGTAGTTTTTAAATTCCACCCAGCTTGGAGGTAAATTTTCAATGATAGCAGCAACTTGAATAGTTTCACTCAAATTCATACCCTCAGCATGAATGTCGTGTAGCAAAACCTGCAGATCTTGAACCTGATTTATCACACTCTTTGAATCAACCATCTTGTAATCCAAAAAACGAGCTACCACGAACTTCTTTGTACCAGCATCCTCAATTTTGTACTTGCGTTCCAACGACTCCCATAATTCTTTGGCAGTCGTAGTCTTGCAGTACAAATTATACAAAGAGTCCACCAAACCATTCAGAATATAGTTGTGACACAAGAAGTATGAACGTTTCCATGCTTCAACAGACTGCACAACTTGTTGATTTTTAGATACACCTTCTTTAGGAGGTTCCACCTGAGGTACAATCTCCTTTAAGAACTTCCCAAGGTTCAAAGTAGTGAGATAAAAGAATATCTCCTGCTGCCACCTCTTAAAATTCTGCCCATTGAATTTTTCTGGTTTTTCAGCATGATTAGCAACTGTGTGGATAACTGGCGCACCAGTTACATTCACAGTAGTAGTTTCAGGAGTGCTGGTAGACATTCTGAAAGATCAAACAAGATCAAAACACAAACAGTTAGACAACTGTTATAAATCTGTATATAAGAAATTCAGTCGTGATCTCTATATACTTATAGTGGATCTGCTTCAAAGAAACTCAATCTTGGTTTCAATGAATCAGATGCAATTATCAAACGTATCAGTTTAACAGAAACACAATCTTGGTTTCAACAAACTGATTAGAATAACTGCTAAAAAAACATTAACTGTTAATTAAAATCTGTAAATTAAAACTGATTTCCAGTGAAACTCAATCCTGGTTTCGGCAGAAACAGTTTATAAATAAATCTGATAAAATCATTAATCCGATTTAATAAAAGTTTTAATTCTGTTAAACAGAATCTGTTTTAAGATTGTGGCAACCGGTGTAATACTTTTATTAAAAAAAATAATAAAATTAACAGAAAAACAAAGAACATAATTAAATAACAAATAAAATTGAAAGCAGTAAGAATCTAGAGACGAGACACGTGTTTAAGACGCTTCTCTTAAAACAGATTCACCGTCTGTATCCCAGGGTACAACGTCCAAAGCTGTTGTACAGCCGGACTAGAAAAACTTGCCTGAAAGATCACGGAAGCCTTTTGCGTTTCTGATCGATAACTGCTGAAAAAAACCGTCTGGTAATGGAGTAGGAAAAACTGCGTTTTTTCTGATATCTTTAACTGAATGAGAAGAGATTATATTTATACTAAAAACTTGACTTGTTGTCAAAGAAAAATATATACCAAAGTCAGGAAAATATGTTATAACTAAAACAGATTTTCTGTCCTTTTAACACACAAAAATATTCGGTGAATAACTTATGTATCTATTCCTAAAATAGATGTACAGAATTTTCTCGAAAAACAAATCGAATTCGTAGCAAAAAAGATACCGAAATCTGTCCGCACCCAAGCCAGTTTTCGGATCTGCATTCGTGTCCGCAAGTCACGCGCGCGTAGGCGTGGGAGTAAAAACCCACAAATGAATATTGTAGGGTAGAAACTAGGATTTCTTTATAAACATGTTTTCATTTCATGTTTCAAGCGACGTGGGACAAAATATTTTCCAAATAGTGTGTTTCACGTGACTCACTTTGAGACACGATATCTCATTCATATAAACTCCATATTGGACATACTTTAGCTCGTTGCGAAGCTCTCTTCGAGGAGAACGCAAAGCTACTAGGTACTATGAATATATATAACATATACATATATAAAATTATGTCCAAAGTATTGCAAAAACCATATTTTGCAAAACATTTTCCAACATTTTCAAGATGTGCCTTAAACTGAGGAACAATTTGTTGGAAATATAGTTCAATTATGGGTCAGTTCATACTGGTGAATAGGTAAAGAGGTACGGATTGTACACCCATAAGTCCCTAAACACCCTGACTCATATTATGGTTAAAGTTGTTCAGCATTGCTGATGATCTTCAGTGAGTTGAACTCTGGACTAAAGGTATTCATCAGAGAGTATTAAACTGAAGACATGTCTTCAGTCTTTACGTATCAGCGAGTCTTCTTCAGTACTGAAGGCTTCAGCAAGAACACCCTTCAGGGTTTGCTGATGCTTCAGTAGGACTGAAGGATAGACTGACGCTGGAGCTGAACAAGTATGCTTGTAATGGTCTTTGACCAATTCAAGTGTTTTAAAGACCACGTTTAATTGGTCTTGTAACCACTTTGACCTAGAATTATGAAGCATATTAAGAGGATTAATTGGCCGTTAATTTCTCTTAATACCATTGACCAGAAGTTGAGTACACTACCTATAAATAGGTGATTACAACATTGCATGAAATATACAGAAACAAAAACACATAGCAACGAAAGGGTTAAAGATTTGTGCTTAAATCTCTAACTGCATTTGGTCTTATCCCAAGTAGGTATTCGTGATACCCATGCATTAGGTTCGAATAATTTACTTTGGAAAGTGATTACACGATTCCAGGTGATATCCAGTAACCATTGATTTGGTATGTAGCTAGGATTGATTATCTATACCCTGGTTAGGACGAAGTAAACACCAACGATTAAAGTAAATTATTTTGTGATAATCAATGGCGGCTGCTATGAAGCATATGGTGGCTAACTTCTCCAAGCTGGATAAGTTTGAAGGGGTGGATTTCAGAAGATGGCAAAAGAAGATGCACTTTCTTCTTTCTACCATGAGCGTGGTGTATGTGCTGACTACTCTCATTCCTGATGGTGGTGTTGATGCTACATTGGAGGAACTAAGGAAAATGAGCAAATGGGAGAATGACGACTATGTGTGTCGTGGTATTATTCTCAATGGTATGTCTAATTCCTTATTTGATATTTAACAAATTTCTGAATCTGGTAAAGAACTGTGGGATTCCTTGGAAGCCAAATATATGGCTGAGGATGTATCAAGTAAGAAGTTCCTTGTGAGTGATTTCACAAATTACAAAATGACTGATTCAAGACCAGTCATGGAACAATACAGTGAACTTCCTGGAATACTTGGTAGATTTACACAACATAAAATGAACATGGATGAGACCATTCAGGTCTCTTGTGTCATTGACAAATTACCTCCTTCTTGGAAAGATTTCAAGCATACCTTGAAACATAAGAAGGAGGAATTAACTCTTGTTGAGTTGGGCAGTCATTTGCGCATTGAGGAATCCCCCAGGGTGCATGAAAGTGACAAGCCAAAGAGCAACAATGTTGCTGGTTCATCAATTGTCAATATGGTGGAGCATAACAACTCCATCAGATATAATGACAACAAGGGCAAATGTAAGCATCAGGATAACACCAAAGCAAATCCTAACAAGAAGTCCTCAGTGGCTTGTTAGAAGTGTGGGAAACCTAGACACTTCAAAAGGGATTGCAAAGGTGTTGATACTGGCAGCAAAGCTAGTGGATCAGGCACAAAAGGTTCAGTGATTGGTTCTAACAACACAACACTGAAAGGTCAGAATATGTTTAATGAATCTCTCCATATTTATTATGTTACATATGTATCTAAAGCTTATTTTGTGCAGGATGATGATGTTGCGTGGTGGGTTGATTCTGGAGCAACTGTTCACGTGTGTAAAGATAGATGCTGGTTCAAGACTTATGAGTCACTGAATGATGGATCTATTCTTCACATGGGAAATGAATCAACATCCCTAGTATATGAACGTGGTTGTGTAGATCTTAAGTTTAGTTCTAGAAAGATTGTTAGCTTGTTTAATGTTTTGCATGTTTCTAATATTAGGAAGAATTTGGTTTCTAGTAGTGTTTTGAATAATTGTGATTATAAACAAGTGATGCTATTATAACCATTAAACTTTATAATTTGTTCTAAAATTACAAACGCTTTAAAAAGTGACCGATGACAACCGGTTTTCAAGTACATTAACCTACACGTCGCTGTTTTTTACCGGTCACCTTAAATATTAACTATACACTTTCCAGCTCACTTTTATTTTCGTTATATTCATATCCATTTCTCTACGTACCTACCCCATCCACTTTAAAACAACAGCTTAATTTTATCCAGTACCAATCAATTCATAGCGGTTTTCAATTTGAATCAAAAGAACAATGTAATCTATATTACATCAATGAGCAGCTAGAGGTTTATCAATTTGTTGAAAAAAGATGATAAGTAAAGAGAGCAACAACCAATTGCCGCCCGCAACAACCAGTCGCCGTCCGCAACAACCAGTCACCGCCCGCAACAACCACCGAAAAACGAACCAATTACGAGTAGAAACGAACATAAAGGAGCTAACAAATCGCCCAGATCCGTATGAAGATTTTTTAAATGTAAGAACATCAAAAAAATATTATTTAAAAAAAATATTTTACAACAAGCATGGAGATCTGCGATCTTGATAAGCGCTCATCTAACTAACACACATACTTTTTTTGCAAAAAATAGGAGAATATATTGCTATTGAAAGGATGGGGCTAATGAAAGAAAAAAAATGTAGATAAGAAAGCTGCGGTAGTTGAGGAATATTGATTGTGTCGAATTATAACAATGAATAGGAGGCAACTCTTTTGAGTTAACGTGTAAAATTTGGTAGATGAAGGATCAAGCAAATGTGTGTTTTTATTAGTCTGAAAATGTGGGTGGATGAAGGATGACAGTAAAGAAGACAAGGGTATTTTAGTAATTTAAAAAATTTATGTGAAAAACAAAGTGCCACGTGGAAAAAATAAATGACATGAAAATTATAATAATTACGTTACCTATATTAAAAGGTATCAACAAGTTTGGATGGTTATAATAGCATTATATGTTCCATATTAGTAATATCGAGAAAAAACTTAAAGTTCGTTGGTAATTTATGTCTTTAACCCTTGAATCTAATAAATTTGTTTTATCCAAACATGGTGTGTTTATTGGTTTTTGTTATTTGTGCAATCAAATGTTTAGACTTAATATTGAAACAACCACCAGCATTAACTCAGTGAGTGCTAGTAGTACAAATATTTGTTCAGCCTCAGTACCCTCCAGTAAATTGAAGGATTCTTCACTATGGCATGCTAGGCTGGGCCATGTCCACTTTTAGAGGATGCAAGATATGTCTAAGGATGGGTTAATCCCAGCATTTGAAATGGACACTGAAAAGTGTCAGACTTGCATGCTGAACAAAATAACTAAGAAACCATTTCAAGATGTAAAACGTGTAACTACAGTTTTGCAGCTAATCCACAGTGACCTATGTGATTTGCATGCTACTCCCTCATTAGGGAATAAGAAATACTTGGTAACATTTATTGATGATGCTTCTAGGTTTTGTTATGTTTACTTGTTACATACTAAGTATGAAGCATTAGATAAATTTAAAGTATTTAAAACTGAAGTTGAATTACAACAAGGAGTCCAAATCAAAAGATTAAGGACTGATAGGGGAGGTGAGTACATGGATGCTCAGTATTTTCAGTCTGTTGGTATTATCCATGAAACGACTGCTCCCTATACCCCTCAGCAAAATGGTATATCTGAAAGGAAAAATAGAGTACTGAAAGAAATGGTTAACTCCATGTTATCCTATTCAGGATTGAGTCAAGGGTTTTGGGGTGAAGCTATGTTAACAGCTTGCTATTTACTAAATAGAGTTCCCAACAAAAGGAACAGAATTATCCCTTATGAACTCTGGACTAAAAGGAAACCAAACTTGAACTACCTCAAAGTTTGGGGTTGTAGGGCATTGTAAGACTCCCTGATCCAAAGGTGAAAACCTTGGGTGAAAGAGGTATTGAATGCATCTTTGTTGGATATGCTGAGCATTCCAAGGCTTATAAGTTCTATGTTATTGAACCTAATGATTCAGTTTTAATAAACTCAATCATTGAATCAAGGGATGAAAAATTTGATAAGACTAGGTTATCATCAGTCCCTAGACCAAGCCTCAGGACTCCTGCTGGAGCTGAGGACATTGGTGCTTCAGTGGAACCTGAAAGGGTCACTGATGAGGTTGTGGTTCAGCAACTTGAGCCTGAGCTTAGAAGAAGCACAAGGCATAGGAATCCAAGGAATTTTGGGGCTGAGTTTCAACTATACTTGGTTGAAGGAACAATGGATGAGGTCTCTGATCAATACTCCTATTGCTTTAATGTTGAGGATGATCCCAAAACATTTACTGAAACAATGAAGTCCCAAGATGTTGCTTTCTGGAAAGAAGCAATAAATGATGAGATGGATTCCATCATGGACAACAACACTTGGGTGTTGGTTGATCTACCTCCTGGTTGCAATCCACTTGGTAACAAATGGATTTTCAAAAGGAAAATGAAGGTAGATGGAACTGTTGAAAAGTTCAAGGCAAGGCTAGTCATTCAAGGCTTTAAACAAAAGTCTGGGATAGACTATTTTGATACTTATGCTCCAGTAGCACGTATCAGTACCATAAGAATGCTGATTGCTCTAGCAAGTATTCACAATCTAATTATTCATCAGATGGATGTGAAGACAACATTCTTGAATGGTGATTTGGATGAGGAGGTTTATATGAACCAACCTCAGGGCTTCATCATGCCTGGTAATGAGCACAAGGTGTGTAAACTGATTAAGTCCTTGTATGGACTGAAGCAAGAACCTAAGCAATAGCACCAGAAATTTAATGAAGTGGTTTTGTCTAATGGTTATTCACTTAACCAAGCTGACAAATGTATATATAGCAAATTGGATGAATCTGGTAAAGGAGTCATCATTTGCCTATATGTTGATGACATGTTAATCTTTGGTACTGACCAAGCTAAGGTTGATCAGACAAAGGAATTTTTGTCATCAAAGTTCTCCAAGAAAGACATAGGGGAGGCTGATGTTATCCTTGGCAATAGGATCAAACATGAAAGTGATGGTATTGTAATTTCTCAGTCTCATTATATTGAGAAGGTACTAAAAAAATTCAGTCACTTTGATTGTACTCCAGTGAGTACACCAATTGATACAAGTGAGAAACTGATGCCTAACAATGGTCAGGCTGTCTCCCAGCTTGAGTATTCTAGGGTGATTGGTTGCTTGATGTATGCCATGACAAGTACTAGGCCTGACATTGCATTTGCTGTGGGTAAACTGAGTAGGTACACTAGTAATCCTAGTACTCAGCATTGGCAAGCAATTCAGAGAGTACTGAAGTATTTGAAAGGAACAATGGATTATTGTTTGTCTTATACTGGATATCCTTCAGTGTTGGAAGGTTACACTGATGCAAGTTGGATCAACAATACTGGGGATAATTCATCCACCAGTGG
This sequence comes from Glebionis coronaria, assembly GCA_025667525.1. NCBI lineage: Eukaryota > Viridiplantae > Streptophyta > Magnoliopsida > Asterales > Asteraceae > Glebionis > Glebionis coronaria. The sequence goes on along the minus strand of JANFOE010000646.1, from coordinate 388,892 downwards.
CTGGGTATTCCTACTTGGTGATGGTGCAATTTCTTGGGCATCCAAGAAGCAAACTTGCATTACTGGTTCTACCATGGAATCTGAGTTTGTGGCTCTAGCAGCTGCTGGTAAAGAAGCTGAATGGTTGAGAAACTTGCTTCTTGAGATTCTATTGTGGGTCAAACCTATGGTACCCATTTCTATCCGTTGTGATAGTGCAGCTACATTGGCTACCGCATATAGCCAGATGTACAATGGTAAGTCTAGACACCTAGGTGTTAGACATAGCATGATTCATGAACTGATCACGAATGGGGTGATTTCAATAGAGTTTATGAGGTCTCAACAAAATTTAGCTGATCACTTGACGAAGGGATTGGCTAGAGACTTGGTTATAAAGTCTGGTAAAAGGATGGGTTTCAAACTCCACTCTAGTCACTGAATGCTAGGACACCGAACTCCCTCCTGAGGAAACTTGGGAGCTGAGTTCAATGTGGAAAGCTGAACATTCAGGGGACTGAAGCACATGTATATCATCCCAAGTATGTGCTTGTACTTTCTAAAGGAGGATGAAGTTATAAATTTCTTAATGGTTAATGTCTTTGAAAAAGTGCTGAAGCAAGAGCATGATCTAAAGAGGAACCACCTATGTAAATGTTGAGGTTTCGCCGCCTCAGGGAGCATGGACTTGGCTCTTACAACATTTATGAATTTGGATATGGACACATGGCTCGTAGTGTCAGGAGTTGTTATGTATTTGAAAACTTGTGTGTATTTTATCTTCAGGTATTCAAAGTAGTTGAAGGGTTCAATTCTTAGAACACCCTGATTCTCGAATGTTTGAAATATTGTACTAAGATGGAAATTCAATCCTTAGGACATTTTCATTGATGCACTGGTTTTGTTAATGTTAACTTTCATGCAAAAGGAATTGTACAGGATTGTTGGAAATATAGTTCAATTGTGGGTCAGTTCATACTGGTGAATGGGTAAGGAGGTACGAAGTATACACCCATAAGTCCCTAAACACCCTGACTCATATTGTGGTTAAAGTTGTTCAGCATTGCTGATGATCTTCAGTGAGTTGAACTCTGGACTGAAGGTATTCATCAGGGAGTATTTCATTGAAGACATGTCTTCAGTATTTACTCATCAGCAAGTCTTCTTCAGTACTGAAGGCTTCAGCAGGAACACCCTTCAGGGTTTACTGATGCTTCAGTAGGACTGAAGGATAGACTGACGCTGGAGCTGAACAAGTATGCTTGTAACGGTCTTTGACCAATTCAAGTGTTTTAAAGACCACGTTTAATTGGTCTTGTAACCACTTTGACCTGGAATTATGGAGCATATTAAGAGGATTAATTGGCCGTTAATTTCTCTTAATACCATTGATCAGAAGTTGAGTACACTACCTATAAATAGGTGATTACAACATTGCATGAAATATACAGAAACAAAAACACATAGCAACGAAAGGGTTAAAGATTTGTGCCTAAATCTCTAACTGCATTTGGTCTTATCCCAAGTAGGTATTCGTGATACCCAGGCATTAGGGTCGAATAATTTACTTTGGAAAGTGATTACACGATTCCAAGTGATATCCGGTAACCATTGATTTGGTACGTAGCTAGGATTGATTATCTATACCCTGGTTAGGACGAAGTAAACACCAACACAATTTACTATTATAGGAGAGAGCCTACATCGGCCACTGTTGCTAACTCAACCGGTTCCATATTGATATAGGGCCCGGCAAGCTGCTATTGGGTTGACAAGTATAGTTTCAGACCGGACAATCTTGATTTTGTCCATTCGTGAGGAGGTATTTTATGTGTCAGGTTTTAACTGGTTTGTGTGTGTTTTGGGGGTGGGGGGAGGATATCTAATCTCAAATGTTTATTCATTTACAAAAACATTTTTTATAATTAAAAAACACTTTAATTACTCATTTTTATAAAATAACTTTGTTGTGAAAAATATAAGATTTAACATAATAAATTTGTTCCTTTGATCATATAACAAGTAAATCATTAGTTTGTTTATACCTTAAAGTGATTTGCGTCGTAATGAACATTAACGGGTAATAAATTGTTTATGTTTAGATTTATAAAATGAATTTACATTTTGTGACTATTAAAACATTAAAAAGCCGGAAAACTTAAATAATGTTTTCAAACATTATTTATATCAACAGAAATCTTGATAGGTTGCTAAAGGGTGATCATCAATTATTAAAGACTCGTGAAACATGCTTTCGAAAAGAAATAATGGAAGATAAATTATTTACAATATTAAATAGGTAGGTATATCTTCCATAAATCTAATAAAAGAACAACTACTTCATTGTCTTTTTTACATACACGTACACCAATTAAGTGTGTGAATTAAGAAAAAAAAAAGTTGTGTGGATAGCAAATAGTCGTTGCAAGTCAAGAATCAAAAGTAACAAACATTCCCACCACAAACAAAATAAAACAGCTGTTCAAATATACTCATGGGTATAAATAAAGCCTTAACCTACAAACCATCTCTTCATAACTTGATCAACATACAGTCTTTGCTTTCTAAAAAAACAATGGGGGTAATGAACCTGATCACATGTGGCAAGAACTCAAAACATCGCTATGAAGACGAAGCCGAGATGACGAAGAAAACAATCAAAGGAACAGTCGTTTTAATGAAGAAAAATCTTCTTGATCTTAATGATTTCGGTGCATCACTTCTTGATCGGGTTTATGAAATCTTTGGCAAACATGTCTCGATCCAGCTTATTAGTTCGACTCATTGTGGCCCATGTCAGTTGATCTTCATCTCTCTTCATATATGACATGCATTCTTAATATGAACATTCACTGATAATAAATACTGTTTTGTGTATTTGTTTTTTTAGCGAATGAGTCGAGTGGAGTGATTGGAAAGGCTGCGATAATCGAAGATTGGGCAACGAAGATGACACCGGCTGCGGCAGGAGAAGCTTCGTTCTCGGTGACATTTGAATGGGAAGAATCCATGGGAGTTCCTGGAGCTTTATTGATAAAGAACAATCACCATAGCCAATTCTACCTTAAAACTGTCACGTTAGATAATGTTCCAGGTCATGGGACGATACGTTTCGTTTGCAACTCATGGGTGTATCCTGCTCATCGTTACAACTACAACCGTGTCTTCTTTGTTAACAAGGTAAGCTTTTCTTCGAAATAATTACTATTTCTGGTAAGTTATTTTTGGAGATAATATCTTTATTAGTTATAGTCATATCATCACAATCTTTTCAGTATTTTAGGAAACCCTAATTCATCAACACTATATATATAAATTCATATTATATGCAAAGATTTTCTTAACAAATGATATTAGGGTAGTGGTTAAGGTTAATGTAAGAAAAATCACACTTTTTATTGAAATGTTTACTACGAGTTTAAATAATACATCCTTTAACAAAAAAAGTTTAAATAGTATATATATGTATAAGGTGAGGTTAAACTGTGAGAACTAACTTTTTATTCTAAAATACACATGTATATTCATCCGATTAGTTTATCATGTAGAAATACATGAATTTTCATTGTACATTTATTTGGTTATAAAAATAACCTTACACTTTCTTTGTTAATTTATACTTTTTGGTGGCTATGTTATTAATCATATGATAATTTTTTAATTTATTTTCTTTCTTGATTTTTAGAACGACAAATATTCGTCCATATTTAGACTTGATACACTTTCAGTTTTTTAAAATATTCTTCTGAAAATATTCTTGATAACTTAGACTTAATTCGTAATAAAAATAGGGTTAAGTAAAATGGTTTTTCACTGTTCAGCTTTTGAAAACTTGAGACCTAAATATTTCTTGTCTCTTACTTCAAAGATCAACAAATTTGTGTGCACATAACAACCACTAAAAAAATACACCTCCAAAAAGCGATCTATCCAGTCCCCGTAAAGGAAAAGCGATACTTTAACAAAAGAATTTTCTAGATTTCAAGATGAATAAGCAAATTTTCACTCTTACTTTATGTCATTATATCATGTGATTCATGTCACCTGAGTGTCGATTTAGTTTTCTTAATTTAAGACCAACTACATAAAAAAAATGATTGTAATAAAACGAACAACCACAAGATAGATCACCCATTTACGGGTAGTCTAACATTATGTAATTTATTATTATCATTGTTGTTTCGGTTAAGAACATTATATTAACTAGAACGGTACCCGCGCAATGCGACGGCGAGTACCTAATAACGAATTTTGAGATTAATAAATATTAGTGAGATTAATAAATATTACTCATTGTAAAGTTCTAAAAAATCGAATTAAAAAACTTACTAAAATTGAAAGAGACTAAAAGTTAATAAAAATATATCAAAATAGATATCGAATTAAAAAACATAAAATTTTAAAAAATATAGTGAAATTAGATTATAAAAATAATAAATAAATAAATAAAAATTTCAATTTAAAAGAAAAAATGTTGTTACAAAAAGTTGTTAAAAAATGTTATAGTATATAATGTTAATGAACATATCAACAACTTGCTTTATTTATTAGGTAAAAAAGTCTGAATTTTCAGCCTTTTTAAGAAGGCCACAAATACTTTATATAGTAGTATAGATATGTTTATCAAAAATTATATATTTCAGGTAAAATGCACAGGTTTTTTCTCTTTGATGTGCTTAAATATGTAAAATGAGTTTACAAAGTACTTCCTTGGTTTTATACATTTAATGGAATTCATATGTGCAAATTTGTGTTCAGTTATGTTGTAGCCAATGTTTTCAGACCCGGGTCGATCCGGCTGGGTCAACCGGCTGAACCGGTTCCGGCCGAAAAATCACATTGACCCGGGTTTTATATTTTCGAAACCCGGCTTGACCCGGCGGGTTTGGGGTGACCCGATTCTCAAAACCCTGTCGGGTTTCGAATTTTTCGGGATTGTTTTGAAAAAAAAAATTAATTTTACGTATTTGCGACGAAATTTTATTTTTACATATTATATTAGTTGGTAAACAATTTATATTTTCAATATACATAAGTTTTTATGGTTTTTATAAGTATAATTTTGTTAATTATTAAAAATTTAAAAAAAATATTTTTTTTTAGAAAACCGGGTTAACCCGGGTTGACCCGGGTCGACCCGGGTTGACCCGGACCCGACGACTCGACCGGGTCGATCTAAGATGCGGGTTTTAAAACATTGGTTGTAGCTACTATATACGACCCATAGTACAAGCAACAATTCATTATCACGTTTACTTGAGAAAAGTTGGTGAATATATAGAGGGATGGAACTAGGTCACAAAATGATTAGATTCATTTATAATAAAAATTAAATAATATTAACACTATTTTTAAGAACCAGGTGCATTTGATAAAAATCTAACAAAAATTAATGTTTTTTAACAAACTTAACACTACGTAATAAAAATTCATAAATGTCTACCGTGTCGATGACCTATTAGTTTGACCGAGTTGAATCGATGAGCAATGACGTGTGATTGGAATGAGAAGTATAAAAATGAAATAGTTTGAAAGAAGTTTTAGTGATTCATTAGTTTCCTTTCAAATACAACATTTTTCTTTTAGATTAAATTTTTTAATAATTAAGAAAATATTGTATATATTTTATAGAAGTATAAATATAGATTATTGTTAAAGTTATCCTAATGATTATTATAGAGCTCTAACAAAACCCTAAACAACATCATTAAGAGTCGATCTCAATATAATAATATATTATAAAGTCCAATTTTCGAGTTAAATCATCTAAATATGCAGACCTGGTACCCAAACCACTTAAAAAGACTTAAAACCCCTAAAACTTACGGCCTCGAGCGAGTAAAAAAATCCAAAACTTTTTTCTTTTAATAAACTTGAACCCCAAAATAAAACTACCCTCAAGTTTTAGAAAACCCTTAAAATTGGTTTAGTATAATAAAAGTAAGTAAGAATAAGAATGCTAATTGCCAACTTTGCATAATGTTTCACGTGGAAAAGCCTCTTTATCTTTTTGTTGTCCCTTTTACAAATATTGATTGGGCAACTTTAATGTTTCATAAGGTGTCCACTCAATGACTCAGATTTCATTATCTAACAAATGTTTTGAGCAAGGTTTTAAAAATCGGGATCTTACTTATAATCGTTTTTGTGTTTGCCAGATCGAAATCGTAAAGTAAGATCGAGATCGTAAGATCCTACTATAATATACCTTTCTTAGTTGTCTTTGCAATATTTTATAACTTTACAAATAATATATATCGTAAACAAAAAATTATACGAATATTTCATAAAAATATAGTCCTAAATTATGATTATGAAATGTATAAGTAGCGATTTATATGTTGTTTTTCAAATTATACAAAATATAAGCTATAAATTTGTAGTTTTTTAGTTTGTCGTTCGAGAAAAAGTAAGATCGGATCGTAGTAGATCCTAAGATCTTATGAACGGGATCCTATAAGATCTTAAGCATGCAAAGATCCTACGCAAGATCCGGATCGTTTTTGTTTTGCAATATCGTAAAATCGTAAGATTTTACGATCAAGATCGAGATCTTGATAACCTTGGTTTTGAGGAATACATATAACAATTAATTGTTATTATTAAGGTATACTTTTGACTTTGAAGAGCTACTCATTTACTTCCTAGTAAACTCAAATTTCACCTGGTTTGTTATTTCAGGCATATTTACCTGCTTCTACACCCGAACCATTGCGCCACTATCGAGAACAAGAACTCATTAATCTTAGAGGTACCGGTTCTGGAGTGCTTAACAAATGGGACCGGGTTTATGACTATGCTTACTATAACGATTTGGGTTCACCTGATGCTACGATCATAATCACGAACAAGGTCTCGGTCACATACTACTTGGTGGGTCTCTTCTTACTTCTCTTGCTCTGTATATATTTTCTTCGTGTCTCTTGCTCGGTCATTCTGTGAATCTTCGGTCATTTGATTCAACAGTTCGGTCTTCGGCTATTAAAGCTTCGGTCTAGACAACATGCCGTTCACGGTTATCTCTTCGGTCTTCGGTCTAATCTTTCTCAGGTGAGCCTTCGGTCTCTTGTCACCTGTTGTCGGTCTAGGTGCTGCCCGGTCTTTTGCAGCTCCTCGGTCTTTTCGGTCTCACGCCGGAGCTTCCTCGGTCTTCTTTACGGCGTAGGTCTTTTTCGGTCTTCGCACTTCTTTCTGCAGTTCACATGAACATGCTACTCTCTATCTTCTTTCCCTGCCGTAATACACACAGACACTCTTACTTTCTCTGTTGTGCCTTAGTGTACATAGAAGGGACTCTTCCTTTCTTTTTTTTTTTTCTCACGGCACCTTAGTTTCTCTTTCTCACGGCACCTGACTTTCAATCTTTCTTTCTTTCTTTCTTTCTTTCTTTCTTTCTTTCTTTCTTTCTTTCCTTTTGATCACCAAGTGATCAACCTTGCTACTTTCTTGCTACATTACTGTGTTCAACAGTCCTTGCTGCTGCAACATACACCCGAACAGCCACATACTGTCCGAATAGTCCTTTCACGCGCGTCTGCCCTCCACCGACCGACACACCCGCCGGCGGCGGAGGCTTCCCCGGTACGAGCCCTACGCTCTGATACCAAATGTTGGAAATCAGCCTTCCTCACCCTCGGTTACACCACAAGAAACACACAACTGAAATAAATATATCGACTCTCATGCACTCACATGCTTTTAGTTTTCTGTGTGTAATATTAATATGAAAACTGATCACACATAATAAAATACATACAACCTATTTATAGACTAAGAAAACAAATGCACTACTAACCCACGTCCACTTTTATTGCCTATTCTAATGCCATGTGAAAGTTCAATCTCATGACTATCATAAAATAGGGTCAAACACAGAGACTTGGTACACCCACTTTATTTTATCCAAATGCTAAATGGAGCAACCCACTTCTGTGATACATACCCACTGACCCGCTCCAAGGACATAACCCATGAAGATTATCCTACACACCTGATAAGGGGCCTGATCATGCACGACCCATTCTAGGTGGATCTAAAGAGTATCCATATCCACGAAGAGGAAGAACGGGACGCAAGCCAACCAAAACAGATCCCAATAGCGAAAAGAGATTGTGGCTTCTAGATTTGGATATTTATGTGCCTCGGGATGAACGGTTTAGTCATGTCAAGTTCTCAGATTTCTTAGCTTATGCTGCCAAATCTATAGGTCAAGTGGCTCGTCCTGAGCTCAAGGCAAAATTTGATAAAACTCCAAATGAGTTTGATTCATTCGAAGACATATTGAAGCTTTATGAAGACGGGTATAAACTCCCGAAATGCTCCAGCAAGATCAGGAAAAACATCAACTTGGAGCTGGTGAAAGAACTCTTACGCTCTGATGGCGAGAAGCCTCTTACATTCCCAACGCCTGATGTAATCAAAGGTATATATTGTTTGTCTCTATGATCAAACTAGTCAGCCAAATACTACCAATATTTAGTTTCTAAGTTTTCGAGGTGATTTGGTTAACACTGTTGAAATAACATGGTAAAATCTTGCAGCGGACAAGTCTGCTTGGCGGACAGATGAAGAATTTGGAAGAGAAATGCTGGCTGGAGTCAACCCGGTGGTCATCCGTAGACTTCAGGTAAGTTCAGTATAAATTATATGGATTGCATACTTCCAGTTGGAACTTATTTTTAACATTTTTATGTTCCTTACCAGGAGTTCCCACCAGCTAGCACGCTAGATCCGGATGAATTTGGGAACCAAACAAGCACAATGACAAAGGAACAACTCGAACTAAACATGAATGGAATAACAATTGAACAAGTACGAAATAGGTCTAGTTATATTTGTCATCTGATTTGTCGCTAAATATTACGTATAAATTATGAAAATTTCTGTTGGCTTACAACAGGCTTTGGAAGAAAATAAATTATTCATCTTGGATCATCACGATGCATTGATGCCATATCTACCAAAAATCAACTCTACAGCTTCCAAAATTTACGCCACTCGAACAGTTCTTTTGCTCCAAGATGATGGTACATTAAAGCCACTGGCAATCGAGTTAAGCTTGCCTAACACTGAACCAAACCACAAAGGCTGCACCAGCGAGGTCTTTACACCTTCTGAGGATGGCGTTCAAGGAACCATATGGCAGTTAGCTAAGGCTTATGCAGCGGTCAATGATTCAGGATATCATCAACTTATTAGTCATTGGTATTGCTTATTAGTTTTTTTAGAAAGGCATTATTTTTCTTTATTTAGTAATTCAGTTGATTTATATTGGTGTTGCAGGCTGAACACTCATGCAGTAATAGAACCATTTGTAATTGCTACAAATCGACAATTAAGTGTACTTCATCCGATATTCAAGCTTCTTCAACCACATTTTCGTGATACAATGAACATAAACGCGTTAGCTAGACAGCTACTGATCAGTGCAGGGGGTGTACTTGAGATGACCGTATTTCCAGGTAAATACGCAATGGAAATGTCTGCTGTTATTTATAAGAACTGGAACTTCACCGAGCAGGCGCTACCAGCTGATCTACTTAAGAGGTAATTAGTCGCTCTATTAGTATAAATATAATACATAAAACAGTTTAAAGTCAACCCACACTCTTGTAACTATATTTTCGCATGTTGCAAGATCTAAATTCCATTATTTTGGTATGATTTTATAGAGGTGTAGCGGTCAAGGATCCAAGCCAACCCCACGGGCTAAAACTGCTCATAGAAGATTATCCATTCGCAGTTGATGGACTTGAGATTTGGTCAGCAATCCATCTTTGGGTTAAAGACTATTGTCGTTTATATTACCAATCAGACGAAATGGTTCAAACTGATTCAGAACTCCAGTCATGGTGGACAGAGTTGAGAACCGAGGGCCACGGTGACAAGAAAGACGAGCCATGGTGGCCTAAATTGCAAACGGTAACCGAACTTATTGATTCATGCACCATCATCATATGGGTTGCTTCAGCTCTCCATGCAGCCGTCAATTTTGGTCAATACCCGTATGCAGGGTACCTTCCTAACAGACCAACTGTGAGCCGTAAGTTCATGCCACAGCCAGGTAGTCCCGAGTATGCAGAGCTGGAGTCAGACCCTGAAAAGGCGTTCCTCAAAACAATCACCAGCCAGCTTCAAACGTTAATTGGAGTTTCTTTGATAGAGATTCTATCAAGGCATTCAACAGATGAGATTTATCTTGGACAGAATGAGTCCCCGTATTGGACTTCGGATGGTAAGGCACTAGAGGCGTTTGAAGAGTTTGGGAAAAAGCTCATGGGCATTGAGGAGAGGATTATGAAAAGAAACAACGACGTCTGCTTGAAGAATAGAAATGGACCTGTTAAGGTTTCGTACACCTTGCTTTATCCCAACACTTCTGATACTAGTAAAAAAAGTGGACTTACAGGCAAGGGAATTCCCAATAGTATATCCATTTAGAAACTTTTTAGTTGGTTTACCTATTCTTGTGTAAATTGTTGTTATTTGTCTCAGTGCTCTGGACTTTACAGTAAGGCGATTGATGTAACACGAATAAAATTTGCCATTACCGTGTAAGACGTAGTATTATTTTGTGTATGATGGTTAAATAAATGAAGTGAAATTTTGTAGAAAGGATTCATTTGAAACCTTGCATCCTGTAATCCTAATTCTTCAAAAACCTGCAACTTGGGACAATGTATCTGGTTATCTTTTTGTGTTTATGAAATAATGTATCTAGGTCCATCGTCCGCCCATTAATCTTGGTTGCTCGCTTGTTAGTGGAACCTACTTACCTGCGTGGTGAAAGGCTTTGTACGTTAACATACTTTCTGTGTAAATAGTTCGTTAGGTTGATATTTGAGGTAAGTAGCGACAAACGCATCACCAAGATCGATGATGGATTTTTTTTTCATGGGAATTAAAAGTCAGACAATCTAGCAATCAAGGGTGTATAAACATGGAATGCCCAATATGATTATATAAGAGGCATAACTTACGAATAATTAAATTTTCAGTACATAAATTAAGCAGTCGCATCACGAACTAGCACCTGTGACTGTTCAAGACCTAGCCAGGCAGCCAAGATGCAGGCCGTTACACAAGGACGGATTTGGACTGATTGAAAGCATGTTCATCAAGGTGAACCAGTATATAACATGGCCAAAAGAAGGTCCAATAATCGAGGCTAGGCCATAACACTGACTATATATCTGGTACTCATTGTGTTTATCAATCTCACTATCTTTGAATTAGCACTATCTTACAAATGACTGAAAGAAATAGTGCAAGTGGATAACTTGATTTGATAATTATGTTATATGTCTCTTATCCCACATCGGTAATAAGTAAGACCAAAAGTATCTTTATTAATCCAAGTCTGAATTTCAATTTCAAGGTTCAAGGCGATATCATCTACAAAAATTAATGTATGTGTATAGTCTTTAACCTTTTTATTTTCATTTTACGTATTTATTAGAGATTAGTTATGTGATTATTTCTTGATGAATCCTTCATTTTCTAACTTATACAAAATTATAGCAAAAGTGTTTGACTCTCTCATACGAACCGATAAGATGATCATCAATCTAAATCGTGACTTGTCATATATATGACGCTTTTCAAGAATCGTACTTTGTTGGCATGAGTGGCATGATAGCCCCACGAAAGACTCCACTATAGATCCGCCACAAAAATATTCGCATACCGGATGTCAATAAAAAGAGTAACATAAATTGCTAACCGTTACGACTGAAAACTAAAGAGATGAGCCAGTAAAACTAGTGTATTTTGTATCTTGCAGCAAGAGATGAGCGAGGGCACATGAGTACATAATTTCATTCAATAAAGCGAGATCTCTAAAAAATGACACCAGGTAGCTTAGAATGTTTTTGGTTCAAATGCTAGTTGCATAAATTGAGCCTTGTGTTATGCCAAAATGCAGATATGCTACATGTATTGTAGAAGACTCATAGCACAAATGGGTGCGGGTGAATATCCCACATCGGCTGACTAGTGGAAGTTGAGAATGAGAAAGGTTTTATATAATGGCCAAGGTGCTTGGCTTGCAGCCAATCAATGAGCACAAAACAAACTATTCCTTCGTCTTTTACTAAAGAATACCGTGTGCTCGTTGCATAAATTGGTCTACGCCTATTTTTAGAGAGTCGGTTTATCAATGTGCTCTATTTAGTTTCTCTAAAGCCTAATGGTAGTGAACGCTGTAAAGCTATTAGCCTCAGTTATTGATATGGTCTATCGCCCCTTTGAGCTAATTTGATACTACCAAACTCCAATTTTGAGGTTCATGGGCCCTGGTTAATAAGTGCAACATGTCATTCATTTCGGTGTTGTAAGACTCAGATAACAAGGCCGTGTACAAAGTCAGATACACAGGCGAGTTGAGCCAAATCGGCTAAAAATTCAGTTTTGTCAAAACTCATTCAGTCTGGTCAAAACTCATGGTAAATTCTCTAAACATATTTCTATGGTCCTATGAACACGTGACACGTATAAGTCGAAATTTATCCCAGCCTAGGTCGATTAGTCTCTACTACTACAAGGTATTCAACCACTAAAGTACAGTGTATAACGAAATCTAACAGACAGGTGATATTCCTGAAATTGCGATCTCGTAACGCAGTGACATCCGAGTATTGTTGAATAATCTCGTTAAACTTGGCCTATTTTTTTACCACAATTATTAGAATAAAGCATTGACAAAACAATAATCTTGCAGCAATGTGAAGAACGTGAGGGCACATCAGTACATGACCCATTCAGTAAAAATGAGAACTTTCAAAAACGACACCAGGTACCTCAAAATGTTTTTGGTTTGAATGCTAGTCGCTTTTCATGCCTTGTGTTAGTAAAACATTAAACATGTAGGTATGAAAAATGTATTTTAGAACCACTAAAAGGGCAAGTAGGTGTTGGGCGAATATCCCACGTCGGCTGAGTTGGAAGTTGAGAGTGAGGAAGGTTATATATAATGACCAAGCTGCACAAGGTGAAAAGCACGCAGCCCATCAATGATCACAAAGCGAACTATTCTTTTGCCTTTTACTAAAGAATATAGTATGCTTGTTGTATAAATTAGCATACGCCTATATAGATGGTATAACTCGGGGGTCGGATTTCAAGTGTGACGCCGTTCTAAAAAATAAAGAAAAAAAAACCATTCGCCTATTTTGTCGAGCTTCTTCCTAAAAGGAAGAACTCCAACCAATCTTCATTTCAGTTTTTAGAAAATTTTCACGATATAACAACGTTTTTAATGTTTTATAAAGACATTATGTACCAGTTATTCGTATCTATCGTATTTTAGATTAGCTCTTTTGTTGCTGCCATGAGATCTAGTTTGTTAAATAATTTTTTTGATGATGCTTTGTATATCCTTTCTCATGGTCCATTATTGGTGGTTGGCTGGTTTGCATCTTGGCAGGATACTATATCTCTTGCGAACTCAAGTAGATGGTTAGCTCCACATCTATGTAGTTTTGTTAACACTCGCTGCTTTTCTTAATGACAACGATAATAATGAAAGAACCGCTTATTAAGCAAATGAGTAAAATGTAGATATCATCCTCGTGGTATTTCATTTTTGCAGATATCATACTTGGTCTTCCGTATGTGCAGGCGGCCTCCCTGATCTATATACTTTGGGTTCATTTTCGTCCTTTGACCTAACGGGGGTTAAATTTTAACCATTAGCTGCTAATATTCCAAGGGTAGTTTTGTAAGGACGATTTCTGCAATATATTTTTTTGTGGCAACGACAATCTTTAGCATATTACTAATTGCCGAGAGACGAACGGTTATCTTCCTTATATTAGTTGTTACGAAAGCTCCTCACGAAAGTTTATGGCAACTTAAGCTATAGAAAACATATGCAATTTCCCCTGTCATTACAAAGGAATTCTTCTACCTCCCCGCGGAAGTTAGTAATCGTGTTTCATATCAACAACTATGTTTATAAAAGCGATCATGATTGACTTAAATCAACCTTACTATAAACTTGAATGTTACCAAGAAAAAAAGAGTGAGCATATAAAAGCCATACCACATATATTTATATACATGTTAATAGCAACTCAAACATCATCAATGGCGAAAACGAAACCAAACAAGAACTTAGTCTTCTTAACACTTGACCCAAATCATTTATTCACCTTCTTTCCTGTCAAAAACCGCTACAGAAACCCTCAGCCACCATCATCACACACATTCTTCTTCTTCATTCTCGCCCTAGCTGCGGTTCTACGTTTCACGTCAACCAGTCGCTTTTCAAACACCCCAGTATCTCGATAATCACTCGTACTGATCACCCTTTGTCATGCACACCAATTTTTGTAGCTTCGTTGGCGTTGGTGTTTGAGGACCTGAGTGGTGATAATTGGGAGAAAGATGGGTTGGTGAGTTAGGATACGACTGCGATGGTGCCGTTACCTCTGAGGTCGGTGGTGGGTGAGTTTTGGGAGCAGCCGGATAGGGAAGGTTACGTACGCAGTGGCGGATCCAGGTTCTTGAATCATGTGTCGCACGATTTTTGGCTCTCTTTTATCTTGATTTTTTTTGCTTTAGTTGTTCGTATTGGTAAAACTAATTGTTTTGTGCGTTTTTAGTTCGCGTTATTTGGGATTTATTTGATATTAATGTATACATTGATTATTGAAATAATCAAAATGACATATAAAAAGAATGTGACTTTAAATATCAATGTAACATACCGAGTATAAATACCTTCTTAAGTTTTTCTTACAGCATATTTGTTGTTTTGTTCCTGTTTTGTTCTCAATTAAATATTTTGTGCTAGAAATTTCATAATGGGCTTGGAGGTTTTGTCCAGCAATAAAGGTTAAAGGGACTAGAATAGAAGTTACAGAAAAATAATCTTAGATGGCCCCACATATTGTTAACCACACGTTTTCGTCTAAGATTTTAGATCATCTTCTCCGTCTAATATTTAACTCCATTGAAGAACAACAAAAACTTCATCTTTATCAACAACTGATACATGACTGATGACTCCATCAAAACTATATGCACTTCTGATTTCTATCTTCAAACTGAGAGTACTACTTTCAAAAGAGCTAGCAATTTTAAAACGAAACTACACTTCGCACGCTAAAACTATGTGTGGCACGTGCCACACGTAGCCACCACTTAGATCCGCCCCTGAAGTTACGTTGCGTGTTTGGATTATGGTTTGGAGTATAGGAGACGGTGGGGAAAGCCATCTACTTGTACCAAAGTCGATTCAGTAAACAGATGAAAAGATGATTAACTCATAAAAGGGAACTAAAACTATATAAAATGAGATGAACCATAAAGTTAGACTAAGCAACAATAATCTATGTTGCAGGAACCGTATCACACTTATAATGTTTAGTGATTTTACATATATTGTTATGACCAGGTGAATGTGGTTGTTATTTCGGTGACGCTAAAAAGGTAAATGTTTAGTTTCTGAGACTGAAACATACTTGATGGTCAATGATGGTAGCAGTAGATAATTTTGGTCAAGTTTAACCATATGATCGAGTAACCAACTATAATTTTATTCCAAGAGTAAACAATTTGACTCGATGGAATAAAATGTAGCTGGTTACTCGATCATATGGTTAAACTTGACCAAAAAATATTACTATTCTAGTTATGTATAGATATAAAAGCTAATGTCTTAATACAACATTCAGTGTCCATTTACTCTATCACGCCTCACCACGTTGATTTGATGTCATTTCAGAACCAAAAGGCTATATAACTTGTCCCTCCTCTAAACTTGTAAGGCTGACACTTGAAACTCACTGCCACTATGACAATTTCCAGTGATTAACGTATGCAAGATGACCCCTTAAAACACATGTGATCATCAAAGAAATCAAATACATATCCGCTGCAAGACTTGAACCATTTGACCTTCCTGTTGGAAAAATGTTCTACAAAATGGGTTTTTGTAATACTTTAGACATAATTTAATATATGTATATGTCATATATATTCGTAGTACTTAGTAGCTTTGCGTTCTCCTCGAAGAGAGGTTCGCAACGAGCTAAAATATGTCAAATATGGAGTTAATATGAATGAGATATCGTGTCTCAAAGTGAGTCACGTGAAACACAAAACTTGGAAATTAAAATTGTCCCACATCGCTCAAAACATGAATTAAAATAATGTTTATAAAAAAATCTTGGTTTATATCTTCAATATTTATTTGTAGGTTTTTACTCCCACGCCTACCAGGCCAAAAACGGGTTCAAAGCTACTGAACTTATGCATGAGCGCGCGTCGTCTCTTGATATTTCCTGCTTTCAACTATTATTTGTTATTTAATTTTGTTTTTTGTTTTCTGTTAATTTTACTATTGTTATCTAATAAAAGTAAGGCATAAAACATTACTACTACTTAATGATATAGACCATAGCCGACTGCTGTCACAATGGTTATAACGCATCCGGCGGGGTTCAATTCCATGTCTATCGTCTCCAGCCAGCGTCTCCTTTGAGTTTGTAAGTTAGAAACTCGGGATGGGCTCCTTATCTTTGTATATACTTATGTCATACTCAATGTCTTAAATCCATTGTCTCCCTTACAATCTGTTACCAAGTTTTGTAGCTAGTTTAGCAATTTTCAGTGCAAATAATAAACTGATCAACATAAGGTCAAGACTTGAATTATTAACCGCAAAATAATACATTCGACCACTAGAAGTACCTCTTATGTCGTTCATACGACTACACTTAAATTGCACACTCAAATACTCAAGTGTTTGTTAGAGCCCCTAGTCCTTAGGGGTCATTTTCGTTCCAAGTGTAAGCAATTTGACTCGATGGAATAAAATGTAGCTGGTTAAACTAGACTAGAAATATTGCCAATTTTAGTTATGTATAGACATGGAATGCAACATTTAATGCCATTTACTCTATCACGCCTCACCACATTGACTTGATGTCAATTAAGTATTCTTTAAAGTGATTCTTATAACGTGCCTGGTTAAGCATGTACTCGTTTAAGCATGTGATCGTTAGAGGCTGAGCCCGTCTGATGTGTGACTCGAGTCCACCGTCCTGCCTGTTTTATCACCTCTCGGTTGAATAAGTAATATTTCAAAAAAAAAAAAGGAAAAAAATTGACATTACACAAAAGGGAAAATGTTATTTTAGACTGTTCCGAAACAAAAACACCTGTATGGTAAAAAAATTTAGACAAAATCACGTGGTGTATGCCATATTTGTATGACATATAACGAATTATTTTTCTTGTTTAATGAAAAAAAAGTAGAATCTTATGTTAGGCACTTGCATATTTTTGTTAGTAGCAAATTATTTTTTTTTCTTCTGTAGTTTTATCAGCCTATTCTTTTTCTAATATTATTAGATTTTATTATATGCCAAAAAATAAAAAATATTGACTTTTACAAGTAGGAATGAAATACTTTTGGATTCAAATTCAAAACAAAGAATATTAAAATGAATTTGGGTTTGTTCTTGGTCTTAAATTAAAAAAGAAAAAAAGAAGTGCAATGGAAACATATGAGAAAATATTGTGATTATATAATTGTTAAGGGATGACTTTGGTAAAATATATAAATAAATGTAAAAGTAGTGTAAATCCATCCATGAGTGAGTAGGTGGCAGGCATATAAGTATCCCACATTTTCTTCCTACATATCAACAAACATATGAGTAGAGAAATATATCATTCTGCCATTTGATCACAGCCAACGCTCACAATTTCCGGCACGACATAGCCAACTGTCGTTTCTTCGTGGAAATAATTAAGGTTAGTACAATTATTTGCTTGTAACTTGCTAGTGTATATGATTACGATCCATATTTTTCATAATTAAACATGTTCCAAGCTTCATATCTACCTGCATGCACTTCATTTTTTACACTAGTTTCTTAGATGCATTCACTGGACCACGAATTATATATAGCTTATAACTATTGCTATTTAATTTAGTTTGATATGATAAGATATGATCGCTATATAACTATTGCTATTTAATTTAGTTTGATATGATAAGATATGATCGCTATATAACTATTGCTATTTAATTTAGTTTGATATGATAAGATATGATCGCTATATAACTATTGCTATTTAATTTAGTTTGATATGATAAGATATGATCCCATCCATCGTTAAATGGGCGGACATAATTGGGCAGAGGTACGCGCGTAGTACAAACAGTCCATGTGGTTTGGTAAAGATTGCATGTTCAATCACTCTCCTTTCGAAAGTCTACTCATCCTCCCTAAGAGCACAGGGAGTCGTCGTATCGTAGAGTTCGTGCCATAGCCAAAAAGTGATGTCACGTTAGCAAAATGGAAAATATGACACGAGAAATGATATGGCACCACTTTTTAGAGGGAGTGGTAATTTTGGTGCTATAAGGTATTTTTGGTGCCATAGAAGGGTATATAGCCTTTAGATTGTTTAAAAAAAAAAAATCCAACCGCGTGGGCTGGTATCCCACGACGCGAGGCCTTTGGCGCCAACCCACGGAGACTTGCACCAAAGCCAAAAGTCGCGTTATAGCATGGCGCCAACGAACGGCGGGACGACTCCAAGTTAGTAAACATTTCGTCAGTGGCTAAAGTTACATTACTGTTACTAGACTACCGTCTTCGTTTTCTGTTTTCGCTTTGGTCTCCGGGAGGGTAATTAGACATTTAATTTTGGTCACATGTAACTTGTAACTTGTAAGCAGTTAAATTACTTCATACGACTAAGCTTAAATTGTACACTCGACTACTCAAGCGTTCGTTAGAGCCTCTACTCCTCTGTGTAAGCAGTTTACCACATTGACTGAATTAATGTACCCAGGCCATTGTGGTATACCCATAAACTAATTGATAGTTTTTACATTGACGATTACTAATTTTCAGAACTCAAATATTCTCGATTTTTAACAGTTCCGAAACGAAAACACGTGTATGGTACAAAAACTTAGGCAGAATCACACGTGGTGCAAACCATATTTTGACTAATGACTGTATGACATAAACCGAATTATATTTCTTGTTAGGTACTTGCATATTTTTGTTAGTAGCAGATTTTTTTTAGTTTGTAGTTAGATTAGTTTTTAGCAAATGTTAGGTACTGCTATAACTCTAGTGTGCCAAAAATATTGACTTTTACAAACAAATTTAATGTTCTTAGCAATGTTTTCAAACCCGGTTTGACTCGGCCAGGACAACAGGTAGACTCGGTTTCGGTAGAAAAAACGGGTTATATTGAAGCGGGTTTTACATTTTCGAAACCCGGCTAGACCCACCGGGTTTGGGGTGACCCGGGTCAACCCGGTTCTCAAGACCCGTCTGGGTTTCAATTTTTTCGTCTTTTAAAAAAACCATGTAAATTTTACGTATTTACGACGTAACTCTTTTTACATATTATATTTGTTGGTAAATAGTTTATTTGTTCAATATACGGAAGATTTCATGATTCTTTTATATAATTTTGTTAATCATCGAGAATATAAACATTTTTTATTTTCCTTTTTGAAAAACGGATTGACCCAGTTTGATCCAGGTTGACCTGGACCTAGACTCGATGACTCGGATGACTCAATTTAAGAACCGGTTTTCAAAACATTGATTTTTAGCCTTGATGAAAAACCCAATATACAAGTAATCTACATGAATGTTCAAATTGAAATTAATTATTATTTTAATCAACTTTCACTTTTAGATATTGTGTGTGTTATTATCATACGTAATATAAATTATGTCGATAAAATTACATTTAAATTTAATTTATTTTATATTTTACATCAAATATTATATAAAAAAATAATTTAAAATTAAAGTAAAAAATATAAGAAAAATATAAATACATATTAAATTGTGGGGATCATTTGGAAAAAGGGTTAATTCTTTAAATGCCCCAAAATTACACTCCATTTGTTTTTTTTTCACCCACCAAACTAAAGTTTTTCAAAATAATCTATACGACTTATGCAACCTATGCGACTTATTACTGAAATTTCTCAAAAAAAAAATTATTTTGTATCAAGTTACATAAATCGTATATGTCGCATAAGTCGCACGGGATATTTAAAGAAATTTTGGTTTGGTGGATAAAAAAAAAAAACGATAAATGATCTAGGGGCATTTCAAAAATTTTGCTCTTTGAAAAATAAGCAAAACAAAAGTAACATAACAGTTATCCATGAGTTATGAGTAGGGGTGTGATTTGGGTTGACCCGGTCGGGGTCGGGTAAATTTGAGGCTAAAAAAATCATACTCGAACACGAGCCTAATTAGAACTCGGTCACTCGGGTTCGGGTCAATTCGGGTCGAGTCAACTCGGGTCGGATCAATTCGGGTTCAGGTCAACCCGACTATAAGGAAAAATTCTAAAAAAGTAGCTTATTTAAGCATTAATACAATGTAAAAAGTGTTATTCGAGTCGGGTCAAGTCGGGTTCGGATCAAGTCGGTTCGGGTCAATTCAGGTCTAGGCTCCGAACCCGAGCCAAATTAGAACTCAGGTCAATTCGTGTCAACCCGAATTGACCCGAATACGTTTTTGGACCCGAGTGACCCGACCCGAATAGGCTTATTCGGGTTCGGGTTCGGGTCGGGTCGACTTTTTCGACACCCCTAGTTATATGAGTATAAGTATCCCACCTTCTCTTCCAACCAATCTCATACATTTCATTTGATCTCAGCCAACACTCACAATTTCCGGTTCAGTTGTCGTTTTTTTGTGGAAATTAAGGTTAGTACAATTATTTGCTTGTAACTTGCTACTCCGTACTATATATAAATACCTTCGATATTAAACATGCTCAAAGCTTCATATCTAGCTGCATGCACTTAAGTTTTTACTAATCTCTTAGATGCATTGAACCAAGATTTAATTATAGCTTATAAGTATTACAGTAATTTTATTTAGTTTGATATAATAAGATATGATCACATCGTTAAATGGGCGGACATACTTGGGGTCATGGTTTGAGTAGTACAAAAAAGTCCATGTGGTTTGGTAAAGATTGCAGGTTCAATCACTATCCTTTCGAAAGTGTACTCATCGTCCCGAACAACTGAACATTTCGTATGTGGCTAAAGTTAAATTACTAGACTACCGTCTTCGTTTTCTGTTTTCGCTTTGGTCTCCGCGAGGGTAATTTAGATATTTAATTTTGGTCACATGATGTAACTTGTAAATTCCCAATATGGACTACTAGTGCACTTTCGAAAGGATACAGACTGAATTCACCAAACCACAGGGACCAATATTTGAGATTTTCACGGCCTTTTATGTTTAAAGAATAAGGTCCCTAATTGTGAAATTTGATTTGTTTGGTTACTTTTTTTTAATCTTGTACAGTAGCAATTTTTGGTTACAATTTTGTTTATGGTATCTAGTTACCTATTACAGTAATACTAGTGGTTGTGACAAAATATTTTCTAATGTGCTCAGTATAACTTGATGTGAATGGTATTTTTGCAGAGGCATCGGTAACTGCAAATTCAATAATAATGTCGTTCTTCAGGGCATACCTCAACAGTCCTGTAGGACCTAAGACTACCCATTTTTGGGGCCCTGTTGCCAACTTTGGATTCGTTGCAGCGGTATGTTTGTCCGCTATTTCTTTCACTACTGCTGAAGATTACAATTGACCTTGAAAATTGTTTTAAAAAACAGGCAATGGCTGACATCAAGAAACCTCCAGAGATGATATCTGGCAATATGACTGCAGTGATGTGTGTGTTTTCGGCTTTGTGCATGAGATTTGCGTGGGTGGTGCGGCCTCGCAACCATTTGCTACTTGTATGTCATGCCTCAAATGAAACGGTTCAACTATATCAGCTTTCACGCTGGGCAAAAGGTCAAGGGTAAGCTACCTTTTGAAACTGTCTTTCGATTATCACAATTATATTCAAATGGGCAGAACGCTGACCTTTGTTTCCTTTTGAAAGGTACTTGCAGCTGAAAGAAGAAAAGACACCCTCAACTTGACTTCACATTGTTCTCTTCTCCCTTTCTGGATTCTATATTATTCAGGTTTACTGTATATCTGAAGAATCTTGATTAATATATACTCTTCATGTCTGAATTTAGTTTACTTAACAGATCTAAAAAACAGGTTATTTAACAAATCAAGTGGCTGTCACTTGCACTAATGGTTTCACACATGCTAATTGTCTGAAGATTTAGGTTTGATGTGGTAACATTAATCTTTCCCTTTAACTCAAACTTTGCGAGTTAAAACAAAATATTTTACACAAGATCGATATCAAATTTACTAATAATCGGTGTACACATTTATTTATCCCTTTAATCCCACATCGGTTGGAATAAAATTATCTCCAACAGATATAATGCCTACTCAAACTTTAAAGTTTGCTGGATTCAGTCACGTGGATCTGTGACCCATGTGGGGGCATTAAAGTTGGTTCGAAGGGGGTTTCTCTTTGATAAAAAAGAACACCCATGGAAGTTGTTGTCCTAAGCCATGAGAACATGTTACCCTACTGGGAAGGCATTATTCCTCCCAGGCTATAAGGGGTGTCTCGGCTCCATCAGGACCTAATTCCGGTGAAGCTGTATGAGCTTGACTTCTCAGAGCCAGCCATGGCTCCCATGGCTACCTGTGTTCCTGGTTCGTTGAACCCCCAACTCTTACTTTTTCTAGCATCCATACAAGGGCAATCTTGAATGGCGACACTGGATGATGAGAGGAGCCATGGCTACCTAAGTTCCCGAACGTGACTCTTGAAACTCGCCTCAACTTGATGGAGCGTCAATTTTCATGCTCGCGCTTAGTCACATAATACTTTTGAGTTTGTTTCGGCTCAGTTTGAATTGCTCGATTAACAGTATTTGAATGTCGGGGGTATTTTCTAGTTAGGTTAACATTACTCGTTTCCATCTACTTGAGCACGAATTGTCTCGCCTTTCTTGTATAGTACGAAAAGTATGTAAATTGCGTATACGTAAAACCGTGTTAAATAATACAACCTTGACAATTTATAACCAGTTTATAACTTTCTTTATTTGTAGAGTTTTAGTGATACATCATTTTCTAGCTAGTATAATACAGACATATATATGCTGGTGTTTCAGGAAAGACACAGCACCCGTTTATAATTAACATCCAGATACCCTCCAAATTGGAAGCACACCAATTGAACCCATTCATAAAAAACTTTCAACATGATTTACTCGGCTAGCATCTCAATAACCTCTAACAATGGGCAATGCCCCTTGATCCTACAAGGGGCTTATCGGCCACTTGACCCATGCGTCTTTTTCATGGTGGAAACATATTAGCTCAAACGAACATACTTTCATTCTCATATGGGGAGTAATGGTGCACCATTACACCATGTCCACAACCGCGCGTGGTCCTTGGATTTTAAACTACAATGTCAGACATGAGCTGCTCTCTAAACGCTTTAGAAGCAGCCAGGTACATTTTCCAGACTCTCTTGCTTAGAAACAGTAAATTTTACTCAAATTGCTTAAGGTTCTATTAAAAAAATGCAGTCTTCTTAAAGAATCTGGTGCACCAGAGAATTCCCGAGTATATATTGCTATTTTGACAGCATTTGGGGTTGATCGAGCCATTCTGCCATTTAAGTCTCACTTTTGAGGTTCATGGGCCCTGGATATCACTGATCCTCAACTTCAGACCCAGTGTCATTGGACAGATTGAGATAGTTTTCAAAACCATATTTGGTATTTAACACTGGAAGTAGCCACTAACGATCACATGAGAAGTTAGTATACAATCAACGCGAAAATGCATAAAGAGTGGTGTATCCATCATTTGTAAATACATAGCAGTGAACACTAAATATATAAAGCATGAAGAAAGTTTCACAAACGACATCAGGTTAGCTTAGAAGGATTTGGTTTTCGGATGCTTAACTAGGTAAGATGCATTTATGTTTTAGCCACTCGAGCCTCCATATATATCTCGAATATCTTCAGAACAAAATCGAGCATGGATGGTAAAAGATCCTCGAGCTATTTACTCAAAAATTGAGCTTAGCTGAACTCCTCGAGCGAAATTTGACTGTTTTGTTGAGACTCACTTAAGCAAAACTAAAGGAAGTGGGAAAAGAAGAAGAGGGGGAGTTCAAACTTATTGAAGTACTAGTGCGGAATTTGGCTATGTCCCACATCGGCTGGTTGAAAAATTCACAAGGGATGGAGATGGTTATATAATGCCAGCAGCCGGGATATGAAAAGCATGCAGCCAAGCAATGAACACAAATCGAACTATTCTTTTGCCTTTTACTAAAGAAATACTGTGTGCTCCTTGTATATATCGTCATACGCCTATTTTTGAAGAGCATTTTTCTAAACAGAAGAGCTCCAACTTGTTTGGTTATGTTGAAATAGATAAGTCTTTGATTCCTGAATATAAATCCACAGTGAACATAATTCGTTGAATTGACGGGCAATATCCTGTAACTGTCTTAGGTACGTTCTCGATACCTTTTTTACCTTTAACGCGGAGATTAGCTCTAGCAGAACTCCATGTGTTTAGGATATTATTTATGATTCGCCAAATGGCATAAAAATTACACATCTTGAAAGATTTATTTCCTGAGGTACTCAATTAGAAGTACTAAGGAAGACTATGGGGACCGTATTCATTTATATATAGATGAATCTTCTTCTTTGTACTAACCTATAAATGTCGAATCTCCAATGCGCCAAATCATCAATTAGGATGACTGGGACAGTTGGTCCTTTTATAAATGTCGAACAGAGTGTTAATGCTTTTGGATTTCTAGTGGAAGTAGAAAAGTATTGTCCATTGGCCGCCTTGAATAGTTCGCAATCTTGATTTCATCCTGGGGCAGTTTGCGCCTCTGTTAAAGACATAATGTCTTGATAATTATCTGTATGTCTATCCCACATAGGTAAAAAGTGAGAACAAAGATATCTTTATAAATCCAAGTGTGAACTTAAATTCAAAACTTAAAAAACTTACACTATACAAAAACAATTGTATGTATAGTGTATGTTCCTTAATGTTTTTCTTATCTTTTTTTTGTATATTTAGACGTCCTAAATATTTGTTAATTACATTATGATTTCCTCCTGATCCTTCCGCTAGTCATTTTCCAACTTATACAAAACTATAGCAAAAGTATTTGACTAATTGACTTTCTTCTGTTAGGAACACATATATAGCCCCGCGAAAGACTCAACTCAGCTATAGATCATGACTTTCTCATATTACGCTTTTCTTAGAATCACACTTTGGTGTCATGAGACATGATAGCCCCGCGAAAGACTCAACTATAGATCACCCACAAAAATACTCACATACTTGACGTTAATAAAAATGTAACATAAATTTCTAACTGTTACGACTGAAAACTAAAGAGATGAGCGAGTAAAACAAGTGTATTTTGTAGCTTGTAGCAATGTGATTAATGTGAGGGCACATCAGCAATGTGGTTCGAACGGTAGTTGCTCTTGAGGACCAAGCTGCGCAAGCATACCTTGACGAGCATCTGCCTTATTTGTTACAAGACCCTTGAAGATAAAAAGTATACAAAGACAGATGTGAGGCTATATTTTGTTAATTGTACTTGCTAAATATGCAGGAAATTATGATAAGTAAAAATAGTTAGTATCAAGTCCATGCTAAAGATAAAATTTACAAAGTTATACTTACTTCTTGTGACTGTAGGAACTCGAAAGAAAATTTTAGTCTTTTGAGATTGCTCTGCAATCGCATAGAATCTGCAATTCAAAAGCATTGCGCATGTAGTAAGGTTCATTACGGCACCATTCCAAAACGCAAGACGATTCATAGAAAGTTTAGCATTTTCAGCCTCGTGGATGAGAGCTCCCTTTTCAGAATCTCCAAATACATATCTGTGTACACAATTTGTTACAATCAGTTATGTGGTGGCCGTGAACCTTATGAAGTATAAAAAATTGCTTTTATCAGCATAGGGGATCTTTGTCTTGGCATATATAATTTGACCGGCTTATTGAGAATTTGTGCATGTCCTACACCAATTCTAACTGAATACTCGCAACTGCTTTAAAACTAAAGTCCTGTTGCAATTACAACAAAGTTAGAAACGTCAATGTCACTTCACATTTAAAACAGACTGCACTTAAACCGTGTCAAATAATCATCTTGTGACGAACGAACACATGTATCAAAAGATGGTTTCAAGGGACAGAAATTTAGTGCATTTCAGTTTCAATTCATGTCCATTACAGGTGCCACATGTCATTCAGGTTCAGTGTTGTAAGTTGTAACACTCATATAACAAGGCCGCAAACAAAGCCAGATGACACAGGCGAATTGAGCCAAATCGGCCAAAAGTTCGGTTTGGTTAACACTTGGTCAACTCTGTGTTGAACTCGGTCAAAACTCATTCGGTTTGGAGTATCTGAATAATTGTGCTAATGTCTCTGAACATGTTTCTATGGTCCTATGTATTAGGAGATAACTGGCCCAAGCTCGGTTTCTGGGTTGGGTCTATTAGGGTTTTGCTACTATTTATAGTGGATGAATAATAAATGATAATCATGGGGGTTTACACATTCTAACTCTATGAACACGTGACACGTATAAAGTCGAAATTCATCCCAGCCTAGCCCGATTACTCTCTACAAGGTATCCAACCGCTCAAGTAGCGCCTATAACCGTAACTAACATACATATACAACTTAACATATACAAGTAAGTGTGAGGATGAAGATATTGTGATGGATATGATGTAGAAAAATATGGTTAGACGATTCAACAACACTTTCATTCACTTCAAACAATCAAAGGAACAAGAGAGAGTTTAAACAAATCAAATCCACCACAGTCTCAACTGGTGTGGATCTATTATCTAACCTGATAATAGTTTTACAAAACAATTAAACAAAATACTAGATGAAGAACCCAGAAATGAAGAAAGATATGTGTGACGCCATTGATGGCTGCACAAGGAAAACACACACACACCAAACTTAACCCTAACTCGTTCAACCCAAACAACCTTGGGCCTTCAATCCCCAAGCCCAAAAGCGTCCAACGGCTAGCCCTTTAGAAAACTTCAAACACATTGTCCATCTTTGGTCTCTGAGATAATAGAAAACACACAATTAGTCCTTACACTATGAATATCAGATTAAATCAAGGGTTTTAACATCCCCCCTAATCTGATATTCTATACAGATCAATCATCCCAAGTTTTTCAACCAGGAATGCATGTTGAGGTGTATCCAATCCTTTGGTAAGGATGTCTGCAATTTGATTTGCAGACTCCACCTTTTGAGTCCTAACAACCCCATTCAAGATTTTTTCCCTCACAAAGTGAAGATCAATCTCTAGGTGTTTAGTCCTCTCATGAAACACTGGATTAGCAGCAATTTTGATTGCTGAGTTACTGTCACAATAAAGATCCACAGGCAAAAGATTACTACATTTCAAATCTTTTAGAATTTTAAGGATCCAAATGACTTCACTAGTCACTGAGGCTAGAGCTCTATACTCAGCCTCAGCAGATGACTTAGAGAGAGTGATTTGTTTTTTGCTTTTCCAAGACACAAGGTTATCATTCACAAAGACACAATACCCAGTAACTGATTTCCTAGTGACAATGCACTTAGCCCAATCAGCATCAGAAAAAGCTTTAAGAGTCATACCTGTGTGATTCTTAACATGAATACCCAAACCTAGATCACCCTTTAAGTATCTAAGAATCTTAAAAGCAGTCTTCAAGTGAGACCTTAAGGGTGAGTGCATAAATTGACTAAGACAATGAACAACATAGGAAATATCAGGTCTGGTATTGGTCAGATATATCAGCTTGCCCATAAGCTTTTGGTAATCCACAATGTTTTCCAACAAGGGATCATCTCACAAGGTTGATTAGAAATGGTCAGTTTAGAAAGTAAAGGAGTCTTGGAGGGTTTGCAAGCAAGCATACCATATTCAGACAAAAGATCAAGAACATACTTTCTTTGATTCAAACATATTCCATCTTTAGTATCAACAACTTCAATTCCCAAAAAATATTGCAGTTTTCCCAAATCTTTTATTTTGAAATTACTTTTCAAAAAAAGTTTGAAGTTGTCAATCTCTTTTTTGTTGTTCCCAGTAACAATAATATCATCAACATAAACAAGCACAGCAATAAAACACTTATGGCAATCCTTAGTATACAAGGAGTAATCAGACTTGCTTTGCACAAACCCATTCTCAATTAAGACAGAAGTGAGCTTAGCATTCCATTGTCTAGGAGACTGTTTCAGACCATAAATAGACTTTTTAAGCCTACAAACAAGCTTTGGATTATCAGAGTAAAACCCTTGTGGGGGTTTCATGTAGACAGTCTCATCCAATTCACCATACAAGAAAGCATTGTTTATATCTAATTGGTAAATAGGCCAAGATTGGTTAACTGCAAGGTTAATCAAGCATCTAATGGTAACCATTTTAACAACAGGAGAGAAAGTTTCCTCATAATCAATTCCCTCTTTTTAACCACAAGCCATGGCAACCAGTCTGGCCTTATACCTCTCAATCTCACCACTGGATTTAAACTTAAGTTTCCAAACCCACTTAGAATTTAAGGCAGTCCTATCAACAGGCAATTCAACTAAGTCCCAAGTGTCATTTTCAAGCAAGGCAGCAAACTCAACATTCATAGCATCTACCCACTCAGGACTTTGACAAGCCTCAAAAAAACTCCTAGGTTCACTATTCTTATTTAACTGAGTAACAAAACATAACACATCTCCTTTAATTTTGGAATAACCAACAAATTTCTCAATCCCATACTTGACCTTGGAATCCACAACAAAATCATTGTAATTTTTTTGGAAAAACAGAAGGTCTAGAAGACCTTCTCACACCCTGATTACCCTGAGCATTAGTATTAGAAATACCACCCAAGTCATGTCCATGCAAAGGAAGGCTTGGGTGAAGTTCTAAGTTTCCTTCAGATATATGTGTTTCATCAAGTGTAGCAGCCTCAACACTTGGACTGGCATCAATGGTATCATTGCTAGTAGCAATGTATCCATTGTCACCTAGACCCAAGTCTGGGTTACCAGCACTTGGTGACTTACTGTCACCATTATGAACATTAGTAACTTTCTCATCATCATTAGGAAGCTCAGGGTTTTCCAAATCAAAAAAGGTTAAAACTTTGTCATTTTGAGAAACATCAACATCTTGGTCCTTATTCTTTTTATTCAAAACAATATCCTTAAAAGGAAAAATAGACTCAAAAAACTTGACATCTCTAGAAACAAAGAACTGATGTCTATCAAGACTATAAAGTTTATAACCCTTTTGCAAATTAGAAAAACCCATCATAACATATTTTTCAGATCTACTGGTAAGTTTATCATGACTATTCAAGATAGTAGCAAAACAAAGACAACCAAAGGTCCTAATATGAGAGAGATTAGGAGATGTGTTATACATAATCTCATAAGGAGATCTACCATTTAGAACAGAAGAGGGCAATCTGTTGATAAGATAAGTAGCAGTTAGAATGCATTCAGTCCAAAATCTTAAGGGTATTCCCCCCTGAAACATAAGGCATCTGGTCACATTAAGGAGATGCCTATGTTTCCTTTCAGCAACCCCATTTTGTTGTGGAGTATAAGCACAAGAGGTTTGATGTATAATACCTTTGGTATTACAGAATGTCTGAAAAGTATGGTTAACAAACTCAGTCCCATTGTCACTTCTGAAAATTTTAACATCTTTTTCAAATTGGTTTTTTAACAAGTTGTAAAAAATCTCAATAGATTTACCAACTTCATCTTTGGTTTTTAACAAATAAACCCAAACAGCTCTTATGTAATCATCCACAATGGTCAAGAAAAATCTATGGCCAGTATGACTAGTCACCCTATAAGGTCCCCAAACATCCAAATGTACTAATTCACCAAGAGCTCTAGTTTTATATTCACTTAGAGGAAATGGTTCTCTAACCTGTTTAGCCCTTTGACATATTTCACAAAACTCATGTTGATCAATGCAACTAATTTTTAAAGAATCTTTTAGTACATTTAGAGCTGGGTTAGCAGGGTGACCCAATCTACAATGCCAGTCATGTTTGGACAAGGAGCAAGCAATCACATGAGAATCATTAACACATTTGTTACCTTCTACATCTAAATAGTATAAACCACCACACTGTCTACCAGTCCCCAAGATTTTTTTGAGATTGAAATCCTGATTAACAAAGAAACATTTATTTTCATCAAACACCACTAAGACTTTGTTATCCTTAGCTAATTTATGAACAGACACCAAAGTCACACAATAATCAGGAATAACAAGCACATCAAACAACACAAGTCCATTAGAAAGTTTAAGATTTCCAATTTTGGAGATGATAGCTTCAGTCCCATTGGGATGAGCCACTTTAATGTTAAGGTGTGATATATCAAAAACATTTTCTAATTCAGAATCATTATTGGTCATATGTTGATTAGCCCCAGAAACAACAACCTTCCCATTGTTCCCAATTTTGGACTTGATGTTTGTGTTAGAACAAAAAAACTTCTCAAAGTTATCATTAAAAATCTTACTATTGTTAAAGTAAGTACCTGCCATATTGGCATGAACATTTACAAAATCACTAGTGGTTCCCTTGTTTTCTTTAAACATAAAGAGTAAGGTAGCAAGTTGCTCATCACTGAAACCAGATGAAGAGGATGTTCCAACAGAATTGTTAGAGACATTTTTTCCCTTGTTACCTTGCCCTCCCTTTTTCTTACCAAAATCAGGAGGGTACCCAATGATCTTGAAGCACCTATCAATAGTGTGCCCATTGTACCCACAATTTTCACAAATCAACTCAGAGTTACTATTACCAAAAGGTCTAGGACCAGAATTACTAGGAACATTAGGTCTAAATCCAGTGGTGGGAGTGTTAGGTCTAAAACCCCCATTGTTGCCAAAATTAAAATTGGGTCTGAAGTTACCACCATTATAATTTCCTTGGTTATTGGACTGATTTTTTTGAGTATTATTATTTCTAGCAGGCCCATTAGAAAAGAAAGCAGAAGTCTGAGTCCTTTGAGAAGAACTAGCAAGGGTACCAGATGCCAACCTATGAGATTCCTCACTGGAAATTATGGCATAGACACCTTTCACATCAGGCAAGGTCTCTCTAGAGAGAATAGAGCTTCTAATGCTCATGTAAGAATCATCCAAACCCATCAAGAATTGCATAAGTTTTAACAACTGATTATGTTTTTTAAATTCACCAGAAGCAGAACACACACAATTAGGCAACTCAATCATAGCAGCATATTGTTTCCAATAAGCATTTAACTTGTGGTAATAATCAGACAAATTAGATCCATTTTGTTTGAGAGTGTTAATCTTGTGATGCAAATTGAAGATGACAGAACCATCAACTTTATGGTAAGTCTCTTTTAACTCATTCCAAACATGCTTAGCCCTTTTTGAAAAAATTTGACCAAGGAAAAGTTCCTCAGAAATTGAGTTTAAAATCCACCCAAGGACTACAGCATTAACTCTATCCCATTGTTTACCCAAAATTTCATTAGTTATAGATCTTTTACAAGACCCATCTATAAAACCAATTTTGTTTTTTCCTTCCAAAGCTAACAACATAGCATTAGCCCAAATTTGATAGTTTTCAGTCCCTTTAAGTTTAACACTCACAACAGTTAAGACAGCAGTATCATTGGGGTGCAAATGCAAAGGGTCACTCAAGTCCAACTTGCTAATGAGTGTGACAGGATCTGTCACACTCAAGGTCTCATCATCATCATGAACTGACTCATTCTCATGATCAGTCATGGTGAGGGGTCAAAAAAGGTGTAAATAAACTCACAACACTGCCAACTAAGTTCCCAGGCTACCAAACCACTCAAGGGTGGCAGGTCAAGGGCAAGCAATGAGTGAGGATCCAAGAATAATGGGTCAGAATAAAAAGACAACCAACCCAATAGCAAAAGAATCAATAAACAAACAAAAGACAAATAGCAAGTAAGGGAGAGAGTATAGAGGTGTTACAGTGATGCCAACCAAAGCACAATCGAACTGATATATCTAGATTCACTTAGTCTAGATGATATCAGAACCTCCAAAAGACAAACCCTAATTTCCTTCAAAGGAAAAAAGGGAAAATCTATTCCAGCAAGAGAATAACACCAATCAGCCACCTGTGAGACACAAGAAACAAGAACCACAAGATCTAGTCACAAACAGTAAACCCTAATTTTTACAAAAAATTAGGGGTTTACCACTTATGAGATAGATAATACCACCAGAGTCACAATAACACCACCAATTAGTCACCGGAACCAATGAATCAAAAAATCCCCAAAAAAGTCAAACCCTAATTTTTTCAAAATATTAGGGGTTTTGTAAATCGAGAGAGTATAATGCTATTCCAATAGCAGATAAACCAGAAAAACCACTTTATAACTTTGTATGAACAACGAGAAGTATAAAAAACTTTTTATAAAAAACTTTTCACAATAACAGAGTCAGATTTGATAACCTGGCTCTGATACCATGTAGAAAAATATGGTTAGACGATTCAACAACACTTTCATTCACTTCAAACAATCAAAGGAACAAGAGAGAGTTTAAACAAATCAAATCCACCACAGTCTCAACTGGTGTGGATCTATTATCTAACCTGATAATAGTTTTACAAAACAATTAAACAAAATACTAGATGAAGAACCCAGAAATGAAGAAAGATATGTGTGACGCCATTGATGGCTGCACAAGGAAAACACACACACACCAAACTTAACCCTAACTCAATATGAGTTAGGGTATTATAGCTAAACATCGCAACGTTCAACCCAAACAACCTTGGGCCTTCAATCCCCAAGCCCAAAAGCGCCCAACGGCTAGCCCTTTAGAAAACTTCAAGCACATTGTCCATCTTTGGTCCCTGAGATAATAGAAAGCACACAATTAGTCCTTATGAATATCAGATTAAATCAAGGGTTTTAACATATGAGCAGTCTTCCCAAAGCATAATAGCATTTGGTGTGTTATCCAGAAGCTATGTTTTGCAGCAACTGTATATTTTGTATGGCAGGAGAGTAACTGCAGGATCTTCAAAAATGAGGATAGTGAAAGGAATGTTTTGATAAGGCTCATTTCGAATGAGGTCGGTGCTAAGCTAATACCGTTGAAGATTAAGAAGTCAAATGCAGTGTGTGAGGCTCGGAAAGTTTGGGAAGTGCAGTTAGTATGGTTGTTGGGTTTTTGGAAAATTAGCAAAAGGTCTATTGCCCATTATTCTCTTCTAAAAAAAACTAAAATTTTTTTCCCCGAAAAGAACTATTTTTTTTGGGAATATAGGGCAACTGGGTGCAGAATGCGCCACGTGTCCTCTGTTGCCCTATCTCTTGGGGCAATCTGTCAGAATTGACCTATTTTTTGGACACTTGTTAAAATCTGAACGGTTGTTGCCCTGAACCGTATCAGTAAAAACATGTTTTTTGGACCCTTTGAAGAATTGCCCTAAAATGAAAGACTCTTTTGATAATTTCCCTTGTTTTTTAGGCATTTCATAATGGAAAGGTCCGGTCGATGAAACGGTTCTTTTTTAGGGCAAATAACTTAAAAATGCATCTAACTTGACACTTTTTTGCGTTTTGTGTAGCCATCTTTTTTCTTTCTCATTATGCTCATCAAACTTTCAAAAATCGATGATTCTGTGTATATTGTGACCATTTTACCCTTATTTTTTCCAAATTTTAGGGGTAAAATGGTCACTTTACATGGTAAAATAGTGACAAAATACACACAATGACCGACTTTTGAAAGTTTAATACCCATAATGGGAAAGAAAAAAGATGGGTACATAGAACGCAAAAAAATGTCAAGTTAAATACATTTTTAATTCGTTATTCCTTTTTTTATCCATTTGTAGTCCCAAAATACAGTCAATGATGTTTTCTTTGGAACCGGCAAATTGTTCAATAAAAAAAGGGAAAAACCACGAGACTAGCAAGGAACTAGCCAAGGGCCCCAAGAACGAGAAAAGAAATAAATACAAAGAAAGGGGGAAAGGAACCAGTCACCCCGATTTACACTAATTGTTGACCACCTCTATGCTTAAGCCACAAAAAAGAAAGGGACTTAATTCTGTTCACCACATAACCAGGATCCAGAAAGATTGAGTTAAACACGCGATCGTTTCTCTCTCGCCAGAGGGTCCAGAACGTGGCATACACCACCAAAGTCGCCACTTTTCGTTTCTTCTTTGGCCCACGATTCGCCACAAAGTCAATCAAATCTCTCACCTGAATGAAGGAATTATAACCAAAGTCACACCAATCACTGATTCTGGCCCAAATCCAAGCTGCATAAGGTCAAGTAACCAAGAGATGATTCGCCGATTCCGAAGTAAAGAAGCAGGCACTGCAATGCTCCGTGTCAATCCCCACATTCCTCTTATGAAGCGCAGAGGCTTACGAAATGCGAGACAACTGGGCGCGTCACACGAAACAGCAAACTTTAAAGGGGATCCATTTAATCCAAGGAAAAGGTCCGTCATTAATCCACTGGAACGCATAGTCCAGTCAATTCCTTATTGGGCCAACACCAAAAGTACCATCCGAGGAGACCAGTGAAGAAACACCGCCAGATTGCCCATTATCATGAAAGATTTCTGGCACATCAACAGCCAGTTTCCCAAGCATTTTCCTGCAGTTAACAATGTTTTCTAGACTCCATTAACACTCCTGCCTGCAAGATTGAATAAAGCTGGAATCATGATACCATGTAAGCCTTTGATGATGACAGCCCAGAGAGCGTTAGGCTCGTTTAGCAGTCTCCACCACCACATAAGTAATAACGCTACATTTAACGATTGGATTGCGCCAAGGCCCAATCCACCAACATTTTTACTAATTGTTAGACGATCCCAAGCAACCCAACAAATTTTCTTTGAATCATTACTACCGCCCCAAATAAAATTCCTCTGAATCCTCTCTAAAGTTTCAATGACACCATCCGGAGATGAAAAAATAGAGAGATAATATGTCGGAAGATTGCCCAACACCGATTTTGCCAATGTCACTCTACCACCAAAACTAAGAGTATCCGCTTTCCAAACTGAGAGCTTTGAGTGGAACTTGTCAATTATAGGCTTCCAATTCTTTTTGTGATTCATATTTGCCCCAACCGGGACACCGAGGTAGGAGAATGGGAGTGTAGCCGGCTCACATCCAAGAGGATAGGCCCAATCTTCAACGAATCTATCATCAACTCCAATACCATAAACCTTTGATTTATTAAAATTTACCTTGAGTCCGGACGAAGCATAAAAACATTTCAATATTCTCGCAAGATTCTTTATGTTGTGTTTAGACCAATCACCCATAAAGAGGGTGTCATCCGCGTAGAAAAGATGAGAAAGCTTAGGATTAGTGTTGGGAATTGCTATACCACGAAAAACTCCTTTTAAAACCGCTTCTCTCATCACCAGATTAAGACCTTCCATGGCTATGATGAAAAGAAAGGAAGATAGGGGGTCACCTTGTCTAACTCCTTTTTGAAGAGGGAACTCATGAGTCGGGCTACCATTAACCAAAACACACACCATAGCCGAGGAAAGACAACCCCTTTCATCCAACCACGCCATTTCTCACCAAAATTTAATTGTGCCATGATCGAGTCTAAGAACCCCCAATTAAGGGAGTCAAACGCCTTACTGAAATCTGCCTTGAAGAGGATAAGCTTTTTCCTATTTTTGAGACCCCACGAGCACAACCCATTGACAATTAAAGGACCCTCCAGAATATTCCTACCCGAAACACATGCAGTTTGCTCTTCTCCACTAGATGTGTCAATCACCAACCTTAAAAGGGAAGCCAAAATCTTGGCAATTATTTTCTAAAGAGATCCAGTCAGGCTAATTGGGCGGTAGTCACCGAGTGAAAGAGGGTCTTTAATTTTTGCAGCAAAGGATATGAACGAAGATTTACAACCGCGAGATATAGAACTCGTGTACTCAAAGTGTTTAACACAAGCAACAATATCATCTTTAAAAATGGGCCAGAATTTTTTTAGAAACTTGAATGTGAACCCGTCCGGTCCCGGTGCCTTGTCTCCCCCACATGCCCATACATCATTTTTGATTTCTTCTACCGACATGTTAGACTCCAAGAAACACTTGTTTCCATCAGAAATCCGAACATGATTAGGGCAACAGAGACTTGTTCTTAAGGGCCGCTGCTCAGCGAATTTATCCGCGAAAAATTGTCTATACCAGTCTTCATAGCGACAGGTGAGTTAATCCATGAGTCGTTGATGGAGATACCATGCATATAATTACGTCTTGATCTGTTCGCCATAAAACCATGGAAAAATCGTGTGTTTTCATCCCCGTCAACTAACCATTTCACCCGAGATTTTTTCTTAAGATCCATGGTAGTAAGTCTGTCAATCTCCTCTATGCGATGGGCAACATCTGATCGTAATTCCAAATCGGCCGCATATGCAGTGCCATTATCAATACCAGTATCAATGTCAGATCTCAAGATTTTTAGATTTTTCAGATCCTTGGTCTCCTTAGGAAAAACCTTAGATCTCTACTTTTTACTTCACCTTTTATAAACTTCAATTTGTTGCCAAAGATAGCATCAGGAGCACCAAATCCCCTGAACTCAGAGCACGCGTTACTCACCACATCATCGAATTCTTCATGCAAAAACCAAGAGTTGAAAATCTTGAAGGGGGAGGGACCAAAATGGTCAAGTTTACTAAGTTTTGCCCAAGCTTGCTGATAATATGTAAAACGAAAACCCCCCATCTGAAGTTCCGAGAGACCCGCATTCCGGATGAAATTGTTGAAACATCGAGCACTAGAGTCGCAAAAAATCGAGTTCAATCTTTCTTCCTGTCTTCTAACAACATTAAAGTCCCCCAGAAAGATCCAAGTAGCAGTCTTGTTCCTTTTAATCATCTCCAGCTCCTACCATAATTTCTTTTTGTCACCTATGGATTGGGGGCCATACACATTAACGATGGCAGTATCACCACTAATGCACTTCCATTTGCCCACAGAGATCAAGAAGGACCTTGACTTAATGGATTCAGATACTGTGAAAACATCTGGGTCCCAACTATTGGTATGAGCTATTTATGGTAGCTTAAAGGTTTTTGGTTCGAATGCTAGTAGCTTTGTAGACAGCTCTCACAGTCACAATGATGGAAAGTAGTACTATGGTAACTAGGGGTGTGAATATAAAGTTTATCCGAAGAAAAAAAGTACATTGAAATAGATGAATCTTGCATATTTTCGTAATCAAAACAAACTGAGACCGAAAAATGCAAGTAACGTTTTTAGGCATCATTGCATTAACAGCGTATGTTCACGTTCTGAGCCAAAGGCGAGTCAAGCTTGATGACAGAAGCGAGAAATATGTGTTCGTCGGTTACGACAAGCAGTCCAAAGGATACAAGCTCTATAGCCCGATCACAAAGAAGGTGGTTTTGAGCATAGATGTGGAGTTCGATGAAGAAGGATCATGGAATTAGAGCATTAAAGAAACTAAAAGGTAGACTTTCTTCCTATGGCTAATGAAGAAGAGACGGGTGAATCAAGAGAAAAAGTTCAACAACCTGAAAGTCTAGCTCCAAGTTCAACCCAAGATTCGCCAGCAAGTTCAAGTGAAGGAGATCCTAAGACAAGAAGCTTACAGGAGCTCTACGAGGTAACTAAAGAGATACCCCTATTCTGTTTATATGCTGATTTTGAACCTTTATCTTTCGACGAAGCTATGAAAGGTAAGAAACAAAGACAAGACATAGAAAAGGAGATACAGTCAAAGAAAAATACTTGGGAGTTGAGGAACCTTCCGAAAGGCCAAAAGACTAGTGGAGTCAAGTGGATATACAAGGAAAATAAAATTGCCAAAAGCGAAGTGGAGAAGTACAAGGCAAGACATGTGGCCAAATGCTACAAGAAGAAGCATGGGATTGAGTTAATAAATAATCAAGTCTACCATGATCGAATTAAGCATATCAATACTCGATATCACTTTATTCGAGAGTGCATCGCAAGAAAGGATGGTAGAGTGATACATACGAGGTCCAAAAACCAAGTTGCACATAGTCGTTCTATGAGCAAGATTTCTCAAGGCAGAGGATGATGCTTGGAGTCGGTAAATCAAATTTATAGGGGGGTGTTAGATCGTAAACTTGATTTAGTCCAATAAAGGTCGGAATATACATAAAAGCCCGAGCCCAAGTTGAGGAAGCTTCTAGAATTTCGTAGAATGGTCATAGAAAATATCTCTATGAAATATCTAGAATAGTACTAGAAATATCTAGCGGGAATTATCTAGAATGAGATATGTAGATAAGGATGATGATATATTGAGAATAATATAGATCGTAGTAGAATGTCCATAGAAATATCTCGTCTCTAGAACATTCTATGGACAAGTATAAATAGGGGTTGTATGTACGCATTTGTAACTCGAACCAACAATTATCTGAAAAATACAAAAAAAAAAGTTGAAGCAATGAACTTACACTCCAATACTTATCTCTTCTTTTAATATTAGCCTAAAAGGCCCCGTTTTCCTAACAATTTATACCTTGTCCTAGTCAAAATATATGCCGGCTTTCTTATTTCTTTTTTATTGACAAAAAGATCGGGTAAAACAGTATGGACTTTGTTTCAAAATACATAACATTTTTATTTAAAAGAACCCATTACTTATTGTATGTTTGGACATTTGAAGAGATGCCACCTTGCAATTTTCCCCCCGAAAATAGTCACCTGTTGCCATTTCTCTTTGGACATAAAGGTGATTAGTCTTATTCTGTACTCATAAGTTGCATCTTAAGATCATCTATGTCGTTCAGGGCATTCTTGAACAGTCGTGTCAGACCCAAAACTACACATTTCTGGGGTCATGTATCTAACTGGGGACTCGTCGTTGCGGTTTGCAGTTTGCTTGACCCCTTTTTAATTTATTTTTTTACTGCAAATTGCTATGCCAATATTACTTACGTTAAAAATATATGATTGCTGAAATGTGACAGGGCTGGTGGACACGCGGAGACCACTAGAAGATATATCTATTAACATGACCGGAGGTTCGTATGCATGTTTATATACATGTAGTCACAAACTCACAGTGGGTGAAATTATTGTTGTTGATCACAACTTTTGGAAGCAGCGATGTGTACCTACAATGCCTTACAAGTGACGCTAATGTACGTAGTGTAGCCTCGCGTATATGGAATTAAATGCCATGTCTTTGGTCTAATGGTTCAGCTCATTCAACTTTCGCGTTGGGCAAGAGGTCAAGGGTAAGTAATACACACCGTCTGCCACACATGTCTCATGCATACCATATTGTTTGATATGCGCATAATATTTACCTATGTTTCCTTTTAAAGGTACTTTCAGCTAAAGAAAGATAAGACACTGTCAAGTTGA
This sequence comes from Glebionis coronaria, assembly GCA_025667525.1. NCBI lineage: Eukaryota > Viridiplantae > Streptophyta > Magnoliopsida > Asterales > Asteraceae > Glebionis > Glebionis coronaria. The sequence continues at coordinate 349,513 of JANFOE010000646.1, read as the reverse complement.
CTTCATATTTTCTTCTAGCTTATGGGACTCTATATCTGTGTAGATAATTCAATGTTGACTGCAACTCTAAAGTTTAATGATTGTTTGATTTTTTTTCTTCAGATCTCCTTATTGTTTGATTTTTTTTTTCAGATCTCCTTAATAGACAAAAGTTCCCTAAGGAACATGCATCCAAAAAAGAAAAAAGGAAGCAATCTCCTTTCAAAAAAAAGGAAGCAATCTTCACCATACATTTAAATCACATCAAATTGTGTATATTAATTTTTTAATTTAATTAAAAAACATATTTTTATCTTATTTCTTTAAAATTAAATATCTCTCAAACCGTTAATCGTTATGAAAAATAATTATACCGTCACGACAGGAATTACATTATTTATATAGATATGCACTTCTATATACTTTCAGAGAACTTTTTTTTAAAATTTTTAAAAAAAATCACATGTGATTCTCGAAAAATTACATGTGATTCTCGAAAACTCATGTTTGATTTATTATTTTAAAAATCACATTTGAATTTGTAATGTTACATGTGATTTGTGAAAATCACGTGTATTTTACGAGAATTTCAACATTGTAAAATTGTTAAAAGTATATGAAAATAACCGTCTATTAAATGACAAAAATATTTTCGTTATTACTTTAAAATCACATGTGATTTATGTGAATTACATTAGAAATGTTTGAATCACGTGTAATTCTGTCAATATATTAAAATGTTTGTTGCCATTAATATAAAATATGTTAATTTGACCGGGGTGGAGTCCCGTTTACCCAAAAAATGTAAAACAAATTGGCTTCTGAATTACATATGATTTGGTGATAATTACATGTGATTTTGCTTGCATTACATGTGATTCAAGCATTCTGAAACCGTAACTTTTTCTAACAAACCCACATTAGATGAATCACATGTGATTCTTTTAATCATGTATTATCTGTTTTCATTTATGTAAAATATATAAAACAAATTGGCTTCTAAATTACATGTGATTTTTTTAATCACATGTAATTCTGCTTGAATAACATGTGATTCAGTGATAATTACATATGATTTTGCTTGCATTACATGTGATTCAAGCATTCTGAAACCGTAACTTTTTCTAACAAACCCACTTTAGATGAATCACATGTGATTTTTTTAATTATGTATTATCTGTTTTCATTTATGTAAAATATATAAAACAAATTGGCTTCTAAATTACATGTGATTTTGTTTGAATCACATGTAATTCTGCTTGAATTGCATGTGATTCGGTGAGAATTACATATGATTTTGCTTACATTACATGTGATTCAAGAATTCCGAAACCTTTAACTTTTTCTAACAAACCCACATTAGATGAATCACATGTGATTTTTTTAATCATGTATTATCTGTTTTCATTTATGTAAAATATATAAAACAAATTGGCTTCTAAATTACATGTGATTTTGTTTGAATCACATGTAATTCTGCTTGAATTGCATGTGATTCGATGATAATTACATATGATTTTGCTTGCATTACATGTGATTCAAGCATTCCGAAACCTTAACTTTTTCTAACAAACCCACTTTAGATGAATCACGTGTGATTTTTTTAATTATGTATTATCTGTTTTCATTTATGTAAAATATATATAACAAATTGGCTTTTAAATTACATGTGATTTGTTTGAATCACATGTAATTCTGCTTGAATTGCATGTGATTCGGTGATAATTACATATGATTTTGCTTGCATTACATGTGATTCAAGCATTACGGAACCTTAAATTTTTCTAACATACCCACATTAGATGAATCACATGTGATTTTTTAATTATGTATTGTATGTTTTCATTTATCTAAAATATATAAAACAAATTGGCTTCTAAATTACATGTGATTTAGCTTGAATCGCATATAATTCTGCTTGAATTGCATGTGATTCTGTGATAATTACATATGATTTTGCTTGCATTACATGTGATTCAAGCATTCTGAAACCTTAACTTCTTCTAACAAACCCTCTTTAGAAGAATCACATGTGATTTTTTTAATCACATGTAATCTTGTTAATATATTAAATTGTCTGCTTGATGTAATTCGATGATAATTACATGTGATTTTGCTTGCATTACATGTGATTCAAATATTTCAAAACCTTAACTTCTTCTAACAAACCCACTTTAGATGAATCACATGTGATTTTGTTTAAATCACATGTAATTCTGTCAATATATAAAAATGTTTTGTTGTCATTCATATAAAATATAGAAAGTAAACTGGCTTCTGAATTACATGTGATTTTGTTTTGATCACATGTAATTTTACTTGAATTACATGTGATTCTCTATGTGTTTTTAGATGTGATTAATGTAAAAAGCAAATTTGCTTTTGAGTTAGTTATTAGTTTATTTTAATCACATGTAATTCTGCTTAAATTACATGTGATTTAGTGATAAATACCTTTGATTGATCTGAATAACAAGTTACTTATACTAAATCTAAAATCATAATTTTCGCCAAACCATAAGTAATTTTTTCAAACACTTGTGATTTGTGTCAAATGAAATTATTTTTACCAAAACACATGTGATTTGTGATAAATTTTCTTTTTAATGATACGTACTTCTATATACTTTTGACGATTTTTTTTAATTTTCGCACTCACGGATCACATGTGATTTATTACTTTATAAAACACAGGTGAATTTGTAAAATCATTTATAATTTAAGGATTTCTGAAATCACACGTGATTTGTTACTTTAATATCATATGTAAATTTATGAAATCACATGCGGTATATGGAATCACACATGCATTTTAGAAATACAAATCACAATTGATTTTACAAATTACTAGTGATTTTACAAATTATGTGTAATTTTTTTGACAAAATTTCAACAAAAAATCATCAAAATTATATGAAAAGCTAGTGGCGTAACTTGTTACGTGTTTACATTCGACTATGTCAATAATTATACTAATAAATAATAATAAGAATTATTTATTTATTCTATAAAAAAAAAAAATTTTTATAAAAAAATCACAAGTAATTTTTTCGAATCACATGTGATTTTTATAGTCGAATATCGCAATAATAAAAAATCATCAAAAATATATCAAAGTGCCTATCTACTGAAAGATAAGAATTTTTTCGTCGCAATGGTGTTTTTCGTAATCTGACGATTTATCGTTTGAAAGATATGGTGTTTTTAAGAAAAATATGAATGATGAGTTTTTATTTTTTGATGGAAAAAATAGATTGTTGAGATTGATTCCTTTTTTCTTTTATTGGTTCATGTTTTATGTAGAACTCACCTCCTCCTTAATCTATACTACACTATAAAGGGTGTATCCCTTTGGTTGAAAGTTGAAATGTTAAATGGTTGAAAAATGTGGATCCGACTAATCTATACTACATTTATAATTCAAACATCTTAATGCATATATAAATTATATTATGTGAACACACTAAAGTCATTTGGAGATGAATTATTGACGTGCAACAAAAATAAATAAACTTATGAAGTTATGAACGATGCAATTTTTCAATGTTTTGAAATCCGGTTTTTAAATCGACCTGGCCGAGTCATCGGGTAAACTCAGATTAACCCGGTTTTCTAGCATTGAATTGTCATATATTAAAACATTCTATAATTTCAATTTGATCTTTTCATGCTTTATTTTGAACGTACATGAAACATTTACCACAGTATCACATACTGTAAATTATTTGCCACTAATCAAATTCCGCCGCTATGCACGGTACTCGTCTAGTATTATGCAGTTATTCAATATGGTTGCCTCCCATATTGTATAATAGCATAATATTAATAGATGAAGAAGAAGTTTATTAAAGACCATTATGTTTGTTTTAATTTAGCTAATAAGGACAAGTTCAAATGTCATCTTTCAATTGTATAACTCTGTATAAGGAATTAAGATGTACGGAGTATAAACCATTATTTAATATGAGTCCGGTTAATAAAGAACCATGTATTTTGGTGGAATCCAAGGGCCTAATCTGAGCCGTTGATCATTCAAAACAAGATCAAATGATAAAAAAACACGGAGGCACCAAAGTTGCCAATATGTTAAAAGTAACAGAGGGACTAAAAGGGATAACATAATGAAACTCTCAACCAACCTTCTATTTCTTCTCTGATAAATTATTTCTCTCTCTCCATGTCACAGTACCCACTAAACCTTAAAAAAGATCCAAAAACTTACACAAATTAATCGTGAAAATCACGAAATAACCACAAAGATGTAACAAGGAACTAGTAAATCATTCGATCCCGCAAAAAAAACGGTTCAAAACGAACCAATTCTTTAAGCAGATGATGGTATGCTTACACATATCTTTTTATTTAAATATTTTTGTGAGAGTGAATGTGTTGTTAGGAGGGTTGAAGATTCAAAGTAGAATTAGTTTTGTATATTCCTCAAATTAATCTAGCTATTATTTATTGTCGTGACTGTGTGTCATGGAAGGATGCAACCGTTTGAAGATCTTGGAAGGAATTATGTGAAGATTATATGGTGTTTGATATTTTATTGAGGGTGGTGAGGAATATTAGGATAGAAATGAGTGTGGTGATTGTTTGCTTCTATTGATGATCTTGATAAATTGGTTGATCTTGCTGGTGGTTTAAGAAGGATAAAGAACAAGTGTGGTGATCAGTGATATTACAAAAATTATATTTATCATCGGTGATATTGCAATAAAAATTATATTTATCACCATTGATATTACAATAAATATTATAATAAAAGTTATATTTTATCACCGGTGAAAAAGGTTGCAATGAAACTATATTATCAACGGGTAATATTACAATATATGTTACAATAAATGTTATGTTTAGCACCGGTGATAAAGGTTACAATAAAGGTTATATTTATCATCGGTGATAAAGGCTTAAAATATGTCGAATTATTGGTTTATCACTAGTGATACTTCATTAGTGATAATGCAATGATATATCTCTAGTGATAAAACAAAAAATATCGCGATTGATATTACATAGTATCACGTCTATAAATATCACTGGTGATATTTTATTTTTTTATCACTAGTGATATTATTATTATTTTATCACTAATGATATTTCATTGCTTTTCAATGATGAAATATCACTAGTGATATTTATAGACGTAGGTATTATGTAATATCAATAGCTATATCTTTACCTAACCTTATCACATATCTTCGCCTCAAACGTCTTCAAATACGAGCTTTTAAACTACTTATACAAATCCCCCTCAATAACAACCATCTTCTCCAACATATCAGCATCACCTTTTCCTGGCACACCACTCCTCACTTTTCGTCAGGTTTTTATCTTTCAGTATTTCTTTTTACCGTCTTCATTTACATCGTTCCGAGTCTTTATTTTCCATTAGTTTTAGATAACGACCATTCTATTTCTTTTCCACCAAGAACAACTAATCTCTCGCACTTAACCAGTTATCAATTCGAGAAGATTCCGAGAACTAAATCTGAACCCAAGCAAAAGCATGAATATCAAATGGCGCCGTTGCCGGCTCTTTTCGTGAAGATTAACGGTTTTTTGTGAAAGACGCGTTGGCTTTTGGGATCCGTTCACTCGTGAACGTTATATTTCGTTTCCAAAATTTTCAAAAATCCAAAAACATTTGAAAAATCATAAAAAGCATTTCTTTTTCAAAGTTTTGCACCAAAAATATTCTTCTTGCTTATCTATTTTTCTTTATGGACTCTTATGTCCATTGCGTCGGGTGTGGGAGACGATTATACGGGAACGACTCATGTCAATGGTGTACATGTGAGCGGTGCGGAAACAATATCGACAATACATAATTCAGATTCGGATTTTGTCCATTGTGCAACTCGACTAATTCGTCCTTTTTGAATCCACCTCCTGTTCCCCCGTGCATCTATTGTGGAAGCGATTCTCATTGGCATGTTTCGTGTCCAATTCGATACCCGCCTCATGGCGAGCAAGAACTGAGTTACAATTATGACAATGGTAATAGCTATCTACAAGAAGCACCGGATTTTTCTCCATACCCTTGTTGCCAAAATTGTGGGGGCCCTCACGATACTTCTTATTGTCAGCTAATGGATTATTATGAGCCAGATCCGTGTCCTCACTTTTCTTCACCAATGGATTATTATGAACCAAACCTGTGTTCTAATTCTTCTCAACCGATGAACTACTATGAGCCACATCCGTGCTATAATTCTGGTTTTCCTAACTGTGAGCCCCCACACCCCAACCTCAATCATCAATCCTCTCAGAGAATTCAACAACTCACTACTCTGAATGAAGAAAGGCACGCCATTATTTTGAAATTTCAAGAAGCCGTTGTTCAGTTTAAAGAAGCATGGGAGGAAGAAAAGCGACAGCAACAAGAGCAACGACATGAGCAAATATCGAATATCGAGACTTATACTCCTCCTCCGGTGTATCCATACTATTATGATGATGATGACGATGAGCCTACTATTTCTTGGAATGATCTTGCTGCTCAATGTCCTAGTGCTATTGTCATCCCTTCTCTTGATATCCCAAACGCGTCTAAGGATCTTGATTCGTTGAGTGAGCTTAGTGATGTTGGTCTCGACAAATTATTGGATGATGAGGTTTGTGACATGCCTACTGCTATGGAGCCTGAGGACGACGTTGCTCTTACGGAAGAGGTCGATCCTAATGATGACGATTTTTCTCCACGCTATGAGAATTTCACTTTTGAAATTTCTCAATCTCCACCGGGAGATGCGGGCGATGACGATTTATTCTCTCTGGCTTACGAGAAGTTCACCAAGGAACTTGCTCTTGAAGATGAGGTGAAAGACGTGATTCTCCGTGATAGATTACGGAAAGTGCATCTTCTTATTGCTCAAATCGAAGAGTTGACTTCTCCTCCTCTTGCCGAGTCTTTACCTCCTTCTATTCCTCCCGTTGAAGATAATGACCCATTGCTGGAAGAAATCGACATTCACTCCATGCCTCCAGGTATTGTTGATAATGACACGGAGGGGGATATTATTCTTGATAATTTGCTGCAGGAAGGTATTGACCCATGTCCCCCTCCCGAGCACCTTTCATCCTCCCCTTTAGCCACTATTACGGAGGATGAGTGCTTTGACCCGGGAGGTGACATTAATTATGCTATCATTGATAACATCACGGCTTTGTCGCTTGCTCAGCATCCATTGTCTCTGGGGGATGACAATGTGCTTACTTTACCCACCCCACCTCCCGTGGATCATGATTTCACATACTTTACGTATGTTGAAAGGACCTTTCTCCCATTCAAGACTTATCCCCCTGCCTCTCCTTTATTGATGTCCACCGGGAACGAGGACAAGGTTTTTGATCCCGGTATTGCATTCGAGGCTTCCCCATGGACCATTTAATTCGGGGACGAGTCAGGATCGTGACTCGGTTAATATAAACAAGCGCTTTTTGGGAGGCAACCCAATTATCTATCTATCTTTCCTGTTTTCACCATAAGTGTAGGGGGAGCCCCGTGGTGTTTCTTGTTTTGTTTCTTATCATGTGCAGGGATTAGAGCTTCAAAGACACACTCTTGATGACTTTTGACGAACCGTGATTCCGTGTTCCCTTCTTCCCGGTTCTATCCTAAACTCTTTTCGATTCACTATTTTATATTTTTCAATATTAAAATAGGAATCTCTTTAGTTGTCTCTTTCTTAGCGAGATTTAAACAAAGTGCACAATGCCCTAAGTGTAGGGGAGTTTACTCCCACATGCTTAAACATTGAGGACAATGTTTATATTAAGTGTAGGGGGGACTTCTATCGAAGTTAAGTGGCCTTTTCCTTGTATTTGTCCTCATTTTAACCGGAAAATCAATTTTTCGACATTTTTCAAAATTTTTGATCTATTTTGGCCTATTAGCTTTTCCCTTTGTATAGTTATTTTCTTTCTTTGCTAGAATAAATTTTAATAAAGTGGTTTTAATTTTAAAACATTGTGAATCTTTTGACTCAACCCGAGTTTACTTATCTAAGTTACTCTAGCTAGTATCCTTAACGTGTTTAAGTCAAGTTTTGCTAGGCTTTTATATAGGGAGCTATAAAACGCGAAAGTCTTAACTCTCACGGGTTAAGAACAAGATCTTTTCGCAAGTTCCTATAATTGATCCTAGAGAGTCGTTTATCAAGGGAACTTTAAAATACGATTTCTAAACTTGAAAAAGTCTAAGAGTTTGTAAGATCCTATAGACGACTCGAAAACCCAAAACTTTGATTTAATAGGCTAAGTATCCACGAGTCTCATTCTTTGAGATTTTAAATTGTGGAGAACGAGAGATGATAGAGTCAATTATAAGTTTGGTATTCTTTCGTGAATTTATGTGAGTTAATTATGAGCCTATTCTCCCATCGCTTGTTAATAAATTTATCTGCAATAAATAAGGTTGTACGATTTGAAAAGTTACTTAGCTTCTAGCCCAAGATCGTTTAAAAGTTGCTCGGTATGGATTAGAGTTCATAGCCAAGGCATAACTTATTGAAGCGGGATGCGAAGATTGGCGAGTCCGAAAAGGCCCTAACAAGGCATGAGGGCTACATTTTTGTTGCTAAAGATCCAAGTGATGTGAAGAATCATTTATTAAAGATCAATATGAAGGATCGAGACACACGGCGAAAAGCAAGTACTCCCCAAAAGTCATGGAGAAGTCTATCCGAAAAGACCCTAGCAAGGTATGAGGATAAATAGATCCAAGTCCAAAAAGGAGGCGGATCGTTATATATCAAAATCCCAAATAAAGATTGGAGAAAAATGAAGAAGTCGTGGTCCAAATATGAAGAATCTCTCAAAAATACTCCAAGTGAAGAACTCTATTAACGAAGAGAAGACCATTAACTCAAGAACGTCTCTCAAGATATGAAGTATGAAGTACATGCCAAATTTCGGCCCGAGAAAGGTCTCAAATCGTGAAGCAAGTTATGCCAAGATATGAACTTTTTGATATCCCGAGAAGCAGTTTTAAGAGATTTTGTCCTTTACCTAACTATTAATCAAATCGTCCTACTTTGCTTTCAGCCTAAATAAACTATCGCAATAAGGCCAAAAATGCATCTTCATGATCATTCTAAGACAAAAATAAAATATAAGAGATACACCTAGGAATAAGGGAGTTTAAGCATATAATTAAGCCATGTGTGTAAGTGTTTGTTTTGCTAACTTATAATAACAATGATCTCATTTTTAAGCTTAGTTTGGGGAACGTGAAACTTGAGGGTGATGAATCTTCGCAGCACCGAAGCCCTAATGTAAGTCTTAGATCTCTTTGCAAGTTATTTCCATGTAGCTATTTTCAAGTGAGAATGGTTTTCTATCCTTTTGTTTACTTTAAAGTTTTAATTTCTCTTAGTACTTTAATTTTTGTTTAGTAGTATGTTAATAAGGCCAAGGTTGATTGATTATGAGAAAAGTGTAAAATTTCTTCATCACTAAGCATTGCATGAGGGCATGGCAATGGTTAAGTGTAGGGGATTTGATAGGTGTGAAAACACCCATCTTTTTACCACTTAATTACAATAATAACCGAGCCAAAACGTGTATTTTATGTCATTTATGTCGGAATTATGCGTGGTTTGTGTTTTTGTTGTGATTTAGGACGAAAATGTGAAAAGTGGAGAAACACGGGCATTCACGGGCTTTTATCGAAGAAAAAGACGAAAGACGAAGTCAAGAAATTAAGAGTGCAAAAAGAACGGAAGTCCAAGACCAATTCTGAAGATTTATCGAAGAAAAAGTCAAAAGACGAAAGTTTACTAAAAGCCGAAGAACTCAAGTCTAATTTATTGAAGAATTACAAGACGAGTTTGAAGAAATCCCGAGACAAAGTCATTAAAGTCGAAAGATTAAGAAGATTAAGGACTTAATGATGCAATTAGAGAAAGAAGAAAGAGGGGAGGAAGCTTCCTTCCACTAACCACCTCCTCCCCTATAAATAGATGATTAGCTATTCATTTTCATGTGGTTGGGTGGCTTGACAAACCACCACTTCCACCATTTTCAATTACCTGCACTTTAAATTCTTGCACCTTAATTTCATGTATTGCACCTTTAAATTCCTTTTAATTCCAAGTAAGTTTTAAATAATTATTGTTGAATCTTTATTTTTCTTGTTTAATCTCTCATCTTCCTTTCTTGCTTAATCTTTCTTTATGATTCATGTTTATGTTCTTCTATTTTTATGGTTTTCAATCAAGTGGGTTTTGATTGATTTGGCTTTATTTGTTAGTTTTGTTGATTTGTTTTGATTGGTTATTGTTAGTGGATGGTTAATGGTTGTTTTGGTTTAATCTTTAAGTTGATTTTGGTTAGTTTTGATTGAATTCGTGGCTTTATCTTGTTTCACTATTCTTCGTGTTCATGGTTACTGTTTCTTTCCCAGATTCCGGATCAGTCGTTTATTCTGAATCAAAGCTTAGTTTCATATATTCCGGATCAAGAGCTTTATTCGGAATAATAAACATTCCGGATAAAAGGTTTTCATTCGGAATAATATTCCGGATCAACCTTTCATTCGGAATAATTATTTATTCCGGATCAAGTCTTTCATTCGGAATATATTTTATTCCGGATCAACACTTTATTCCGAACGAGCACTTATTCCGGATAAAGTCAATTATTCCGGATGAAGCCCAATACTCCGAATGAGAGGAAATTATTCCGGATGAGCTGTTTATTCCGGATAAGCAATTATTCCGGATGAACATGTTTATTCCGAATAAAGCCCTTTTATTCCGGATGAGGATTTTATTCCGGATAAATTGATTTATTCCGAATGAAGGCTTTTATTCCGAATGAAGTGTTTTTAGTTTTTTTGTAGTTTTATGTTTTTAATTTTTAAGCTTTACTTTTCTCGCCTTTTTCTTTATTTGCATTTTTACTTGCCTTTCCTTTTAGTTTAAGTTTTAGTTTGCATTATTTACCTTTATTGCTTTTAATTTCTCGTCATTTACTTTTCGTTAAGTTTTTATCTTTCAGTATTTCTTTTTACCGTCTTCATTTGCATCGTTCCGAGTCTTTATTTTCCATTAGTTTTAGACAACGACCATTCTATTTCTTTTCCACCAAGAACAACTAATCTCTCGCACTTAACCAGTTATCAATTCGAGAAGATTCCGAGAACTAAATCTGAACCCAAGCAAAAGCATGAATATCAATGACAAATAGCGATGTCAAAGTAACATAATTATCTGTTAAACCTTTATAGCATATGATTACCTCAAACTTTAAAACATTTATGTTACTTTATCCCATTGCATCCATAGATTTTTGCTATTGTTGAACATATAATAGTTGTTATTTTTCGTGTTATATAGCGATTTCATTTAAGAATATACAGACTAGGGGCTTGGGAACAACAATAATCATCATTTTTCATTCATGCATTAGCAAATTCACCTATATATCTATTAAAAATTTCACACGAACTCACCAGAACTTCGTTCTCAAATCTCTGATCATTTAACTCGAAAAAAAACAGGCAGAGTTAAGTTATTAGTGACCCGAGTCATTTGTTTTTTATAAATTAGTTCTTAGATAAGATCAGTGAATCGCCCATTTTTTGATTGGTTTTTAGAATTAGAGACTATAACATATTAACAATCAATAAAAGATATGTATCCTATGAAATCAAAGATAAGTTTTAACATAGTATTTGTACCTTCATTTTTGTTCACAGACTTTTCATTCCATGAAAGTGGGCGTTTTTTAGGACTTGGGGTAACATCCTATAGGTGAAAGAAAAAAAAGGTTAATGAATAATATAACATTAACATTCGTAGAAATTAAGTATATGCATACCAATTCATCATCGGACAACACAATCACTACATCATTGTACTTGGATGAATTACCAACTTCTTTGGTTCCAGAAATGTGAGTCATAACCTACAAAAAGGGATCAAATGAAATCAAAGATAAGTTTTAACATCATATGTGTGTATGTGTACCTCAAACGCACGGTTGATAGAGACCTTCAACTCAAACCGAATAACTGCGGACTCCAAAAATATTTTAGGGTTTGAATTTATAAAGGATGTAATATTTATATTTTATGTTTGCGTTACGGTGATAAATTAAGACCAAATTTGAAATATCTACTTATGTTTACATACTAGCCCTTCATATTCTGCTATTTTTAAAATAACATTTGTCCAATTGGTTGATAACAAGTAATTTACTACTCTTTTCGTCTTAATTTACACCTCCCTTTCTAACTATTTTAGGTTGTTTCCAAATTATTGTTCACTGATATATAAATATATAAGAAAATTTGATAAAAATTACTATATTACCCTAACTTAAAATTATTATTACAAATTTTAAATAAGATTTTAATCAATTAACTAAAAGTAAATTTGTCATTTGCTAAAAAATAGCAAAAAAGAGGTTGTAATATATATATTTATTTTATATTATACGTTTTTTTATCAAGAGGCAATAAGTTAAAAAAAATGGAATGACATAAAAGCTTAAGGAATAGTTGAAGTAGAGGTATATAAAAATAGTCAAATAATATAAAATAGATCTACAATCAACGTATAATATTTTTTACTTTTATGAAAAGGTATTCATTTTATCTTTTTGCCAATTTATGTATTTTTATTAAATATTTTACGATTATTCGTTAAACTTTTTTAATTTCTAATCAATCACCATGATATGAGCTTAAACTCATATCCTTTTATCAACAAATGACCCTAAAACATGAAGCAAAGTACCAATTTATTTGGCAAAAACAGTATTATGTGGTATGTTTGTGTTTGTGTGCACTTGTGTAGGTAAGAAGATACATTTTCAAGCAAACAAGGAAAAATCAAGCTCAAATGGATGAAAAAGACAAGGAAGGATCACAAGTGACAAGACTTTGAAGTTCAAGGACCTATCTTGACAAGTTATAAAAGTTGAAGGACTAAAAGTGAAATATTGTAAAAGTCAAGATTCAAGTCAAACCTGGTCAACTATCAAGTCAACTCAGTCAAGGGATGATTTTGTTGAAGAATAAAAGTTGAAGGACCAAATATGTCAAAAGAATGAAGATTTCAGCTTGAAACAAGAATCTGCCAAGTACAAGGACTTGTTTTGCCAAGTTTGGAAAGATATTAAGGCTTGATCCATGTGATTAATCAGTCAACCAATGGGAAGAGAGATATTGCATGACACGGATTGCCATTTCAGCATAATAAATGTCCACTACTGCCGCCACATTTATTACCCAAATCCAAACAGTTTTGATCCGTGTGACATATTTTAAGCCAACCAGAAAGCGACACGTGTCTTCTTCTTCAAAAGAAAAATTTGCCAGGATCGTGTTTCTTCTACACTCAATTTCATGACACGACTTCAACATCAATATTGCTCAATTTTGAAAGACGAGTTCAACGGTGCAATCCAATTAACAAGACATTCATCCAATCAAAAACACCCAATTCATTGTTCATACCTTCAAAATGAGAAATGCAGAATTCTCCACGTGGCAAGCTGGGATTGGCCCTGACACGTCACCAACCCCAACAAACTCTCCTCTCATGTCTATAAATACCTAGTTTAGTCTTCATTTTCAGTTGTAGCCTAATTTTGTAAAAACACCTAGTTAAATTTTCCTTTCCTTTTTCACTCACTTTTCCCCTAACTACTCAAGAGTCTGACAAACTCTTGAGTCAGTTAGTTAGTTGATAGCTTGTAACAAACTTTGTAACTGATTTCCCTCAATAAAATTCAAATTCATTTTTCCCGCCAAATTCTGTTCTTCTCATTCAGTTTGATTCTTGCTGCTGTTGGATGTTTGTTGTTGCTGTTGAGTGTTTGTTATGATCAACCATTGATCATAGCTGACATTTGTGAAGTTTGCCAGCTTGTTGATCACAATTCAGCTATTTCCTAGTTCCAATGGAGTTTTCAAGCAGTTTGATGGATTCCAGTTGATTGTTGATTGATTTTTGTTGATTACTAGTGATAGGTGGTGGTTATCACTAGGGCAAGAGAGCTCAGCGCTCCTCTTCTTCCCAAAGGATATCTACATTAGGTTCTATAGTTCTTGTTTTTGTTCCTCTAAACAGTCAACTGCCATGCTTTATTTTCCTAGTTTAATTCTGATTGCTGCATGATAAAGTTGTTAGTAGTTGATGTTTGATTGATCTTAGTTCATTTGTAGCTTAATCTTGCCTACTTGTGTTTTGGATTTGGATTTAGTTCTAGTTACTTGCATCATTTCAGTCATTTTTAGCCTTGCACCTTAATTGTAGTTCTTGTTGAGATAATTGACTGCATTTAGTTCTAATACCTTTCATTTTGTCCATTGAAGTTAGATTGCTATAGCATTTGAATCAGCTTAAGTCAGAACTTAATAAGTCTTTGAAAAAGTTTGTTAAAATTTAGTAAAGGAGTGTTTGGGAGTAGATCATTAGTAGTTTTCAAGTATTGAGAATTGGTGTTTTAGAGTTGATTTTCAGTCCTTAGGTGTTAACAAGTTGTTTAAAGTCATTTGCAAGTCAATTTCAAAGTCAAACAGGCAAATGGCACTAAAATTGTTTGGGTTAGCTCTTATTCAGCTTTGGTTTTAAAAACTTGCCTTTTTCATTTGCCTAGTTCTCATTCATTCCTAGATGAAATTTCCTCAAATTTATTTCCAGCTCTAGCTTATATCATATAGATTTAGATTCTAAGAGGAATTTCTACAGTTTTAGTTAATAAGCTGGTAATAAGCTTTTTGGTCCTAGTCTGAGCAAATCTCATTCTCTGAGATAAAATAGTTACTGATTTCTTAGATCTCCATATCCACTTCACAAATCTTGTGATTTTCTTTCATAGAATCAGTTAGTTAGTGTTCCTAGTCAATTCCTGAAAATTTGAGCTTTTTCCAAAATCTGGTCAAACTTGGTCAACATAAGCTCTTTTGAGCTTATTTCAGATTTCTAGCTCATTTCTTGATGAAAATAGTTCTGGTTTGATTTCCCATTCTTGAAATAAGTTGCTTAATCAGTTTCATTACAAAGATCAAGTTGTGACTGTTTGGTTTAAGCTGTAGCTTATTTTGTGCTTATCAATAAGCACTCTTTTGCTTATTTCTAATCCTTAGCTTAATTCCTTGAACACACGTAGCATAAATGAGATTTGAAACGTTTTGCAAGTTGTTTCACTGATTTTGGTTGAGTAAAAAGCTCAAACGAGCTTATTTTGTTCTTAACCCGTTTTTGATTAAAAAGTTTTCAAAAATTGCACTTAGGTCCTTAAAGGTTTAATCAGTTTTAATACCTAGCTAAACTTCCTAATTTTCTGGAATTTGCAAGTTTAAGTCCTTTACTTTTGAATTTGTTAAAATTCAGTTAGTAGTTTGTTAGATTGTTACATTTTTAGTTAGTTTGTTATAGTTTTTGCATTCTTGATCCTTATAGTTTTCAGATTTACATTTTTAGTCCCTATAGTTGTTAGAATTTACATTTCAAGCATTTTCATTTCATAGAATTTACAATTTCAGTCCCTTTAGTTTCAAGTTTTGCATTTTACATTTTTACTTGAATAAAAACGTGGAATTTGCAATTTGTTTTACATATACGTAGGTATTATTTTTCCTTTTGGCTAGCATTTGTTGAATTAGCAATAGAATACCAAGCAAGCTTAACAACCAAGAACAATTAAAAATCCGATATTGGTTGGACTTTCTATTGGTTAAGAACTGAGAAAACGAACTGCATTATATTACATTTCAAATGGCGCCGCTGCCGGTTCTTTGACTACACGAGAGACTATCGATTGACGGTTTTCATTGGCTTTTGGGACCCGTTCACTTTGTGAACGTTATTTTTACGTATCATAAATCAAAAACAAATAAAAAATCAAAAATATAAAAATATATAAAAACTAAAAAATTAACAAAACAATTCTTTTCCTAAAGAATTGACCAAAAAAATTAAAAAATCCAAAAAAGAAATCTTTTTCCTAAGAGATTGCACCCAAAAATATATATTATTGGATTCTCTCGGTTTTTATGTACATATAGTATTTTCATTTAAAAAACTCATAAATACAAAAATATTTTCCATATATTATTATAAGTAAATACGTATACGTATAAGAACAATCAATCTACATATCTTCCATAAGTATTGCCGAGGCAATACACCGTGTTGAGGGGCGCTCCGGTCCTTGACACGTGTATCGATCAAACAAAATAAAGCAAGAATAGATAAATACTCTCAATAAGCAACAATTCGAAGAATACGAACATTTAAGTGAATAGAAAGGCGATGTGCTATAAAATGCCATCTAAGGGTCAATAGGTACTTAAGTGCTTCGCGCCACCTAACCCCCCGTTCACTTGGGAGTATTCTAAGGAGGAAGGCTTCATTTAGGGTCTTGCACCCAAAGTAGTAAATACATATATTGTTATTTTCTTGTGGATATTTAATATTGAAACTCGAAGAGGATAATCCATTTCTCTTCAAAGTCACACGAGAGCTTCTCTCTCATTCCTCGTATTGAGTTGCATGCTCACTCGCGGGCGTGCACAAATACCGATTGGTGTACAACCTCTTCCTCCGAAAAGGAAGAAAAAGAGAAAGAGTAAGACCACCACCGTCCACCAAGCCGATCACGAGAATCGTGCTTTGTCACCACCACAAGAAGCCATGGCTATTGATAATCGTACTTTGTATGAACGTATGCAATCCAACATTCATGGATATGCTAGTGCCATTAAGATTCCCGACTTTCCCGCTAACACATTTGAGCTACATACATCTATGATCAATATGGTTGCTTTATCACCTTTCTTGGGAAAACAAAATGAGGATCCCCATGCTCACCTTAAGAGATTCCTTTCACTTTGCAATACCATTAAGCATAATGGGGTTCCACATGAGGTCATTAGATTGATGTTAGTGTCATTTTCCTTAGATGGGAGTGCTAAGCATTGGTTAGACACCCAACCACCCGATAGTATCACCTCATGGGACGGTTTTACCACTAAGTTTTTGAACAAATTCTTTCCTCCACAAAAGACTATGGCTTTGAGGAATTTAATTATGGGCTTTACACAAAAACCTAGTCAATCCTTTAGTGATGCTTGGGAAGAGTATAGTGAGTTGTTGAGGCGATGCCCTAACCATGGATTGGATGATGTAAACCAAATCAATACCTTCTATAATGGCCTTAAACCTCACCACCAAGATTCACTAAATGCTTCCGCGGGAGGGAGTATTCTTCTTAAAACATACCACGAGGCTTTGAACATTATTGAGACTAAGGCAATGGTTCAAACAAACAATCCATTTGAAGAAAGAGTTCATGTTATCCAAAACACTTCTCAAACTCCTTGTGACATCCAACTTCTTAAAGAGATCCTTCAAACAGTCAAACAAGGACAAGAAATGACTAATGACATGGTTCAAAATTTTAAGAGCATGACATTGAACAATTCCTCAAATAATGTGAATGCCATCACCATTTCTTGTGTTACTTGTGGAGGCCCCCACTCTTATGAACAATGTGATAAGGTGCAAGGGTATCAAGGGGAATGCTATGCTTATCAAGAGGAACATCGTGAACACTTCAAGCCTAACATCAATCTAAATAACCTTTCTTACAAATCCCAAAATTACCTTACTCCACCCGGCTTCCCACCCCAACCACCCACCCAAATTCCACAAAATCCTCCTCAAATTTTAGCAAGGAATCAAGGGCAAAGACAACCATACCAAGGAAATAATTACAAGGCACCCAATCAATTTCAACCTCAAGCTAATACCTTTTATCCACCACAACAAGGATTTAATCAACCACTTCCATTTATTCCCAATCAAGCATATGCTCCAATACCAAATCAAGCTTACCATCAAAATCCAACTCAAGGATATGGGATGCAAGAGACTCAAGAGTATGTTGACAAGAAAATGCGTGAAATTGAGAAGAGGATGAATGACCAAGTGAAACGTACAATGGAGGAACAAATCAATAGGGTTTTAGTGGCGGTAACTCAAAGACCACAAGGGGCTTTACCTTCCAACACACAAACAAACCCTAGGGCCAATGTCAATGCTATTACAACAAGGAGTGGAACAACAACAAAGGATCCTTCACCTCCTAAACCTACTCTTGTTCAACCCACTTGTGCTCCTACTTGTGACAAGCCTTCTACTTCTACTCTACCTCCTCAAAGTGATCCTAGTCACTCAAACACACCTTCTCAACCACCTCATACTTCTCCTTTACCTTCCACACTTCCCAATGAAGAGGCTAACAAAGACAAATCTTCCACCACAACACCTATTCCACCTACACCAAAACCTACTCTTCCATACCCTTCAAGGTTGAAAAAGGACAAGTTAAAGAACAAAGATGACATACAAGTCTCCAATTTCTTAAGGATGTTCAAGCAACTCAATATCAACATATCCTTTGCCGAAGCTCTTGCTTATATGCCAAAGTTTGCTAAGATGTTCAAGGATTTGCTCTCAAACAAAGAAAAATTGGTTGATTTGCCCAACACATCACTTAATGAAAATTGTTCCGCGGTGTTACTTAAAACCTTACCAACAAAACTTGGAGATCCGGGGCGCTTCTTGATACCTTGTAATTTTCCCGGTGTTGAAAATTGCATGGCTTTAGCGGATTTAGGGGCGAGCATAAATCTCATGCCTTTATTGGTTTGGAAACAACTATCTCTTCCCGAGCTCACTCCCACTAGGATGACTCTTGAACTAGCCAACCGAACCATAGCTCACCCCGTAGGTATAGCGGAAGATGTGTTTGTAGGTGTGGATAAGTTTACCTTTCCGGCCGACTTTGTAGTGGTCGATTATGACATGGATCCTAGAGTGCCTTTGATTGTTGGTAGACCGTTTTTGAGAACGGGTCGTACCTTGATAGATGTGGCGGAAGGAGAATTAATTATGAGAGTAGAAGATGAGAGAGTGGTGTTTAAGTTAGGGAAAGTTTGTGATAGAAAAGAGGTTAAGGAGTCTAGACCTTGTGAGACTATTAACATTGTGGATGTGCTAGATGAAGTGTGTAATGAACACTTTCATGATGCTTGTAAGAATGCTAGTGATGAGATTCCACATGTTGAAACCGTGGCCTCAATTGCTCCCTCTTTAACACCTTTTGGAGAGAGTGATTTCCTCTTGGAGGAATTTGAGTCTAACTTTCTTGGTGATGATGATTCTCCCATTAATTGGGAAGAAGATATTCTTACAATCCAAAAGTTGCTCAATGAGGACCCTATTCCTTCTCCTATTCCACAAGAGATTACCATTGAGGAACCTTCCATAGTAAAACCTTCCATAGAGAGTCCACCTCCCATTGAACTTAAGGAACTCCCATCCCACTTAGAATATGCTTTCTTAGAAGGAAAAGACCAATTACCGGTGATTATTGCTAAAGAATTGAAAGCGGATGAGAAGGAGCAACTTATTGAAGTCCTTAAGAAACACAAGAAAGCCTTAGCATGGAAAATATCCGACATAAGGGGAATTGATCCACATTTTTGTACTCACAAAATCCTTATGGAGGATGACTATAAACCCGCCATTCAAAACCAAAGGAGAGTTAACCCAAAAATCCATGAGGTTATTAAGAAGGAAGTGATTAAACTCTTATATGCGGGTATGATTTACCCCATTTCCGACTCTCCATGGGTTAGCCCGGTTCATTGTGTTCCAAAGAAGGGTGGAATCACCGTGGTGCCTAATGAGAACAATGAGCTTATTCCCACGAGACTTGTAACCGGTTGGAGAGTTTGCATTGATTATAGAAAACTCAATGAGGCAACTAGGAAAGACCATTTCCCGCTTCCTTTTATGGATCAAATGCTTGAACGCTTAGCGGGAAATGAGTACTATTGTTTTCTTGATGGCTTTTCGGGTTATTTTCAAATACCCATTGACCCTAAGGATCAAGAAAAGACCACATTCACTTGTCCCTACGGTACATTTGCTTACAAGAGGATGCCTTTTGGCCTATGTAATGCACCGGGGACGTTTCAAAGGTGCATGATGGCGATTTTCCATGACATGATAGAGCAAACCATGGAGGTTTTTATGGATGATTTTTCCGTATTTGGGAACTCCTTTAGCTCTTGTCTCACCAATCTTGAGAGAATGCTTAAGCGTTGTGAGGAAACACGTTTGGTGCTTAATTGGGAGAAATGTCACTTTATGGTGAAAGAAGGGATTGTTTTAGGACACAAGATATCCAATAAGGGATTAGAAGTTGATCGAGCTAAAATTGATGTGATTGCTAAGCTTCCCCCACCCACCTCGGTTAAAGGTGTGAGGAGTTTTTTAGGTCATGCGGGATTTTATAGGCGCTTTATACAAGATTTTTCTAAAATAGCTAGACCGATGACTCATCTCTTGGAGAAAGAGGCTCCTTTCATCTTTGACCAAGCTTGTTTAGACTCTTTTGAGACCCTTAAGGAAAAATTGACAAAGGCTCCCGTTTTGGTTTCTCCAAATTGGGAATTACCTTTTGAGCTTATGTGTGACGCTAGTGATTATGCGGTGGGGGCCGTCTTAGGACAAAGAGTTAATAAGCATTTTCAACCTATACACTATGCGAGTAAAACCATGACCGGTGCACAACTTCATTACACTACCACGGAAAAAGAGTTGCTTGCTATAGTATATGCTTTTGAGAAGTTTAGACCATATCTTGTGCTTTCCAAGACCATAGTGTATACGGATCACTCCGCTCTCAAGTATCTTATGACAAAACAAGATGCTAAGCCTAGGCTTTTGAGATGGGTTTTGTTGCTTCAAGAGTTTAAGATAGAGATTCGTGATAAGAAAGGGGCCGAGAATTTAGCGGCGGATCATTTGAGTAGACTTGAGCATCCTTTTCAAGGAGATTTCCCACATCAAGAAATCAATGAATCCTTTCCACTAGAGGAGCTCATGTCTATCTCTTCCCAAGAGGATGCCACACCTTGGTTTGCGGATATAGCAAACTATCTTGTGGGCAATGTGCTTATTGAGGGTCTTACTTACCAACAAAAGAAAAAGTTTCTTAAGGAAGTTAAGTATTACTTTTGGGATGATCCATATCTTTTTAGGCAATGTGCGGACCAAATCATTAGACGGTGTGTAGATGGGCCCGAGGCATTTAAAATCTTAGAGGCATGTCATAAAGGACCTACGGGTGGACATTTTGGGCCTAACTACACCGCCAAGAAAGTCTTTGATTCGGGTTACTATTGGCCTTCCATTTACAAGGATGCTCAAGAGATGGTGAAATTTTGTGATGTTTGTCAAAGACAAGGAAAAATTACACAACGTGATGAGATGCCACAAAATTTTATCCAAGAGTGTGAGATATTTGATGTATGGGGAATAGATTTCATGGGACCTTTTCCATCCTCTAAGGGAAACAAGTATATACTTGTGGCGGTGGATTATGTGTCCAAGTGGGTGGAGGCTAAAGCCTTACCTACTAATGATGCTAGAGTGGTTGTAAAGTTTTTGAAACAATTGTTTGCTAGATTTGGTGTACCTCGGGCCATCATAAGTGATCGTGGTACGCACTTTTGTAATGATTAATTCACGAGAGTTATGAAGAAATATGGAGTGAATCATAGACTTTCTACCGCGTATCACCCTCAAACAAATGGTCAAACCGAGGTCACAAATCGTGGTTTAAAGAGAATTTTAGAGAGAACGGTGGGAGAGCATAGAGCTTCTTGGTCGGATAAGCTCGATGATGCTTTGTGGGCGTTTAGGACGGCTTTTAAAACACCAATTGGTTGTACTCCTTATAGGCTTGTCTATGGAAAAGCGTGCCACCTCCCATTTGAGTTAGAACATAAGGCATCTTGGGCTCTCAAGTGGGCTAACTTTGATTTAAACCAAGCCGGTTCACATAGGAAAGATCAAATCAATGAGATGGATGAGTTGAGAGCCAATGCCTATGAGAATTCTTTGCTATACAAGGAAAAGACTAAGAAATTGCATGATGCTAAGATCAAGAATCGTGAGTTCAAAGTTGGAGAGCCGGTTCTCCTCTTTAACTCAAGATTGAAGCTTTTTGCGGGCAAGCTTAAGTCAAGATGGTCCGGTCCATTCACTATTGCTCAAGTGTTTCCATATGGAACTCTTGAGTTGTCCCAACCCGATGGTCCAAATTTTAAAGTAAATGGTCACCGTGTTAAACATTACTTTGGGGAGGACATTTCCGTTGAAATGGTCCAAGAGGTCCCCATTTTCCCCATGAATTAATTCATTGAGGGACGAGTCGAGCTAGAGACTCATTAACTCAAGCATCGTATAACTAGGTTTAGAGTGTTGTAGGTTAGAAATAAAGGCATAGATTTGGAGATAAGTGTAGGGGAGACCTTCTTTTGTCTTCTTGATTGTTTGTAGGGTTGCTCACTCATCTCATGCTTTGGAGCTTATGGAGGAGGCCCTTGTATCCGGTTCACTTTGTTACTTTAGTGAATTTTCATTGACACCTTGTGCTTAAACATAATTTCACTAATAGTTGTCCTTTCCTTAACTTGGGTTAAGCAAAGTCTATTCATTGTCATAAGTGTAGGGGAAGTTTTTATACTTCCATACTCTTAAACATTGAGGACAATGTTTAGCTTAAGTGTAGGGGGGTCTTCTATCGAAGTGACCTTACCTAGAACTTGTCATTGTCTTGCATGATAACATGATAAAAATGAATTTTCAACATTTTTCAAATTTTTGATCTACTTTGGCCAACAAAAATATGCATTCATAATTTTTGCATCAATCATTTTTCATTTGCATATCACATTTGCATTGTATATATATTTCTTATTTTATTTTTTTATCCAAAATATATAAAAAGGAAAATATAATAAAACATGGTTTTAACAAATTTAGACTTCTTTGACATATTAGGCCCGCCATGGATATTTTGACTCAACCCGAGTTTGCTTATTTTAGCACTCTCTAGCTAGTATCCTTAACCATGTAGTCCTTCATTGGTCTATTAGGCTAAGCTTCCACCAATTTCATTCTTTGAAATTTTAAATTTGTGGAGAATGGGAAATGATAGAGTTGAAGCAAGTGTAAAAGGGATAGATAGACTTCATGGCAATTACTTGTGGCTAAACCCTTCTCTTCTTTATCTCTACTTTCTTCGCATGTATATAATTGTTAATAAATAATCAAGTACGGTTTTAATTGGTTTGTAATCTCTTATGCATTTTTGGCTAATCATTTATGGTTGATATGAGTACGTCTTAAGATTCTAAGTTAGCACGTTTTATGTGTACTAGACTTATGTCATGCTCCATATTTAGCGGGTGTTTTTCCTTTTCTTCTTTGTAAATTTCTTGGTAAGGAATAAAGAAAAATAAGAGCGGCTTATGAAAAAAAATGAGTGGCTAGAAAAAAAAAAGAAAAAGAAAAAAAAATAATGCAAGACTCCCAAGAGGGGCAGTGTGGTGTTAATTATAGTGACTATTGAGTTCCAATATTACCTTGACGGGTTGCGGGGATTCAATAGATTGCTCCAATCCAATATTACCTTGACGGGTTGCGGGGTTGAAGATCCAAAGTCTCAAAAAGATGCGGATGTAAATTATTGCGTGAGTTTTATTTTTCTTTCCTTAGCGAGTGTGTAGCTACTTATGAAAGCATGACATGAGGATTTTACACATAAGGCGAATGACTTATTACTCTTAATACGGACTTATATTAATTGTGAGCGGTTTTTCAAGTAATGGATGAGAAGATTACTTAGGATTAAAACCGTGCTTCCTTATTTTTGGATTTTACACTTCTTATATTTCACACTTGAATAATGACAAATTTGCCCACAAGCAATTTGCTCAATTAATAACCGGTTCCACATTTAATTGTCATGAATAAGTTGATGCACTTTTTACTTGTGAATGCAATGATCCCATTTATAAGCTTGGTATGGGGAAAGTGAAACTTGAGGGTGATAAGTATCCATGGTATCCAAGCCCTAACCCAAGTCATTGAATTCTTTATGAGTTATTTCCATCAAAACCATTTCAAGAAAAATCAAAAAGATATAGATAGAATTGTATTTTGATTCATTGCATTATTAAAAGTCAAAATCATGCATCATTTAGTTTAGAGTAGTGTAGATGCATCTCATATGGCCAAGGTGGATTAACTATAAGGGAAATGTAATTTTTTAAGCCTTGAAATATAATATTGCATGAGGACATGACAATGCTCAAGTGTAGGGGAATTTGATATGAGCTTAAACTCATATCCTTTTATCAACAAATGACCCTAAAACATGAAGCAAAGTACCAATTTATTTGGCAAAAACAGTATTATGTGGTATGTTTGTGTTTGTGTGCACTTGTGTAGGTAAGAAGATACATTTTCAAGCAAACAAGGAAAAATCAAGCTCAAATGGATGAAAAAGACAAGGAAGGATCACAAGTGACAAGACTTTGAAGTTCAAGGACCTATCTTGACAAGTTATAAAAGTTGAAGGACTAAAAGTGAAATATTGTAAAAGTCAAGATTCAAGTCAAACCTGGTCAACTATCAAGTCAACTCAGTCAAGGGATGATTTTGTTGAAGAATAAAAGTTGAAGGACCAAATATGTCAAAAGAATGAAGATTTCAGCTTGAAACAAGAATCTGCCAAGTACAAGGACTTGTTTTGCCAAGTTTGGAAAGATATTAAGGCTTGATCCATGTGATTAATCAGTCAACCAATGGGAAGAGAGATATTGCATGACACGGATTGCCATTTCAGCATAATAAATGTCCACTACTGCCGCCACATTTATTACCCAAATCCAAACAGTTTTGATCCGTGTGACATATTTTAAGCCAACCAGAAAGCGACACGTGTCTTCTTCTTCAAAAGAAAAATTTGCCAGGATCGTGTTTCTTCTACACTCAATTTCATGACACGACTTCAACATCAATATTGCTCAATTTTGAAAGACGAGTTCAACGGTGCAATCCAATTAACAAGACATTCATCCAATCAAAAACACCCAATTCATTGTTCATACCTTCAAAATGAGAAATGCAGAATTCTCCACGTGGCAAGCTGGGATTGGCCCTGACACGTCACCAACCCCAACAAACTCTCCTCTCATGTCTATAAATACCTAGTTTAGTCTTCATTTTCAGTTGTAGCCTAATTTTGTAAAAACACCTAGTTAAATTTTCCTTTCCTTTTTCACTCACTTTTCCCCTAACTACTCAAGAGTCTGACAAACTCTTGAGTCAGTTAGTTAGTTGATAGCTTGTAACAAACTTTGTAACTGATTTCCCTCAATAAAATTCAAATTCATTTTTCCCGCCAAATTCTGTTCTTCTCATTCAGTTTGATTCTTGCTGCTGTTGGATGTTTGTTGTTGCTGTTGAGTGTTTGTTATGATCAACCATTGATCATAGCTGACATTTGTGAAGTTTGCCAGCTTGTTGATCACAATTCAGCTATTTCCTAGTTCCAATGGAGTTTTCAAGCAGTTTGATGGATTCCAGTTGATTGTTGATTGATTTTTGTTGATTACTAGTGATAGGTGGTGGTTATCACTAGGGCAAGAGAGCTCAGCGCTCCTCTTCTTCCCAAAGGATATCTACATTAGGTTCTATAGTTCTTGTTTTTGTTCCTCTAAACAGTCAACTGCCATGCTTTATTTTCCTAGTTTAATTCTGATTGCTGCATGATAAAGTTGTTAGTAGTTGATGTTTGATTGATCTTAGTTCATTTGTAGCTTAATCTTGCCTACTTGTGTTTTGGATTTGGATTTAGTTCTAGTTACTTGCATCATTTCAGTCATTTTTAGCCTTGCACCTTAATTGTAGTTCTTGTTGAGATAATTGACTGCATTTAGTTCTAATACCTTTCATTTTGTCCATTGAAGTTAGATTGCTATAGCATTTGAATCAGCTTAAGTCAGAACTTAATAAGTCTTTGAAAAAGTTTGTTAAAATTCAGTAAAGGAGTGTTTGGGAGTAGATCATTAGTAGTTTTCAAGTATTGAGAATTGGTGTTTTAGAGTTTATTTTCAGTCCTTAGGTGTTAACAAGTTGTTTAAAGTCATTTGCAAGTCAATTTCAAAGTCAAACAGGCAAATGGCACTAAAATTGTTTGGGTTAGCTCTTATTCAGCTTTGGTTTTAAAAACTTGCCTTTTTCATTTGCCTAGTTCTCATTCATTCCTAGATGAAATTTCCTCAAATTTGTTTCCAGCTCTAGCTTATATCATATAGATTTAGATTCTAAGAGGAATTTCTACAGTTTTAGTTAATAAGCTGGTAATAAGCTTTTTGGTCCTAGTCTGAGCAAATCTCATTCTCTGAGATAAAATAGTTACTGATTTCTTAGATCTCCATATCCACTTCACAAATCTTGTGATTTTCTTTCATAGAATCAGTTAGTTAGTGTTCCTAGTCAATTCCTGAAAATTTGAGCTTTTTCCAAAATCTGGTCAAACTTGGTCAACATAAGCTCTTTTGAGCTTATTTCAGATTTCTAGCTCATTTCTTGATGAAAATAGTTCTGGTTTGATTTCCCATTCTTGAAATAAGTTGCTTAATCAGTTTCATTACAAAGATCAAGTTGTGACTGTTTGGTTTAAGCTGTAGCTTATTTTGTGCTTATCAATAAGCACTCTTTTGCTTATTTCTAATCCTTAGCTTAATTCCTTGAACACACGTAGCATAAATGAGATTTGAAACGTTTTGCAAGTTGTTTCACTGATTTTGGTTGAGTAAAAAGCTCAAACGAGCTTATTTTGTTCTTAACCCGTTTTTGATTAAAAAGTTTTCAAAAATTGCACTTAGGTCCTTAAAGGTTTAATCAGTTTTAATACCTAGCTAAACTTCCTAATTTTCTGGAATTTGCAAGTTTAAGTACTTTACTTTTGAATTTGTTAAAATTCAGTTAGTAGTTTGTTAGATTGTTACATTTTTAGTTAGTTTGTTATAGTTTTTGCATTCTTGATCCTTATAGTTTTCAGATTTACATTTTTAGTCCCTATAGTTGTTAGAATTTACATTTCAAGCATTTTCATTTCATAGAATTTACAATTTCAGTCCCTTTAGTTTCAAGTTTTGCATTTTACATTTTTACTTGAATAAAAACGTGGAATTTGCAATTTGTTTTACATATACGTAGGTATTATTTTTCCTTTTGGCTAGCATTTGTTGAATTAGCAATAGAATACCAAGCAAGCTTAACAACCAAGAACAATTAAAAATCCGATATTGGTTGGACTTTCTATTGGTTAAGAACTGAGAAAACGAACTGCATTATATTACATTTCAAATGGCGCCGCTGCCGGTTCTTTGACTACACGAGAGACTATCGATTGACGGTTTTCATTGGCTTTTGGGACCCGTTCACTTTGTGAACGTTATTTTTACGTATCATAAATCAAAAACAAATAAAAAATCAAAAATATAAAAATATATAAAAACTAAAAAATTAACAAAACAATTCTTTTCCTAAAGAATTGACCAAAAAAATTAAAAAATCCAAAAAAGAAATCTTTTTCCTAAGAGATTGCACCCAAAAATATATATTATTGGATTCTCTCGGTTTTTATGTACATATAGTATTTTCATTTAAAAAACTCATAAATACAAAAATATTTTCCATATATTATTATAAGTAAATACGTATACGTATAAGAACAATCAATCTACATATCTTCCATAAGTATTGCCGAGGCAATACACCGTGTTGAGGGGCGCTCCGGTCCTTGACACGTGTATCGATCAAACAAAATAAAGCAAGAATAGATAAATACTCTCAATAAGCAACAATTCGAAGAATACGAACATTTAAGTGAATAGAAAGGCGATGTGCTATAAAATGCCATCTAAGGGTCAATAGGTACTTAAGTGCTTCGCGCCACCTAACCCCCCGTTCACTTGGGAGTATTCTAAGGAGGAAGGCTTCATTTAGGGTCTTGCACCCAAAGTAGTAAATACATATATTGTTATTTTCTTGTGGATATTTAATATTGAAACTCGAAGAGGATAATCCATTTCTCTTCAAAGTCACACGAGAGCTTCTCTCTCATTCCTCGTATTGAGTTGCATGCTCACTCGCGGGCGTGCACAAATACCGATTGGTGTACAACCTCTTCCTCCGAAAAGGAAGAAAAAGAGAAAGAGTAAGACCACCACCGTCCACCAAGCCGATCACGAGAATCGTGCTTTGTCACCACCACAAGAAGCCATGGCTATTGATAATCGTACTTTGTATGAACGTATGCAATCCAACATTCATGGATATGCTAGTGCCATTAAGATTCCTGACTTTCCCGCTAACACATTTGAGCTACATACATCTATGATCAATATGGTTGCTTTATCACCTTTCTTGGGAAAACAAAATGAGGATCCCCATGCTCACCTTAAGAGATTCCTTTCACTTTGCAATACCATTAAGCATAATGGGGTTCCACATGAGGTCATTAGATTGATGTTAGTGTCATTTTCCTTAGATGGGAGTGCTAAGCATTGGTTAGACACCCAACCACCCGATAGTATCACCTCATGGGACGGTTTTACCACTAAGTTTTTGAACAAATTCTTTCCTCCACAAAAGACTATGGCTTTGAGGAATTTAATTATGGGCTTTACACAAAAACCTAGTCAATCCTTTAGTGATGCTTGGGAAGAGTATAGTGAGTTGTTGAGGCGATGCCCTAACCATGGATTGGATGATGTAAACCAAATCAATACCTTCTATAATGGCCTTAAACCTCACCACCAAGATTCACTAAATGCTTCCGCGGGAGGGAGTATTCTTCTTAAAACATACCACGAGGCTTTGAACATTATTGAGACTAAGGCAATGGTTCAAACAAACAATCCATTTGAAGAAAGAGTTCATGTTATCCAAAACACTTCTCAAACTCCTTGTGACATCCAACTTCTTAAAGAGATCCTTCAAACAGTCAAACAAGGACAAGAAATGACTAATGACATGGTTCAAAATTTTAAGAGCATGACATTGAACAATTCCTCAAATAATGTGAATGCCATCACCATTTCTTGTGTTACTTGTGGAGGCCCCCACTCTTATGAACAATGTGATAAGGTGCAAGGGTATCAAGGGGAATGCTATGCTTATCAAGAGGAACATCGTGAACACTTCAAGCCTAACATCAATCTAAATAACCTTTCTTACAAATCCCAAAATTACCTTACTCCACCCGGCTTCCCACCCCAACCACCCACCCAAATTCCACAAAATCCTCCTCAAATTTTAGCAAGGAATCAAGGGCAAAGACAACCATACCAAGGAAATAATTACAAGGCACCCAATCAATTTCAACCTCAAGCTAATACCTTTTATCCACCACAACAAGGATTTAATCAACCACTTCCATTTATTCCCAATCAAGCATATGCTCCAATACCAAATCAAGCTTACCATCAAAATCCAACTCAAGGATATGGGATGCAAGAGACTCAAGAGTATGTTGACAAGAAAATGCGTGAAATTGAGAAGAGGATGAATGACCAAGTGAAACGTACAATGGAGGAACAAATCAATAGGGTTTTAGTGGCGGTAACTCAAAGACCACAAGGGGCTTTACCTTCCAACACACAAACAAACCCTAGGGCCAATGTCAATGCTATTACAACAAGGAGTGGAACAACAACAAAGGATCCTTCACCTCCTAAACCTACTCTTGTTCAACCCACTTGTGCTCCTACTTGTGACAAGCCTTCTACTTCTACTCCACCTCCTCAAAGTGATCCTAGTCACTCAAACACACCTTCTCAACCACCTCATACTTCTCCTTTACCTTCCACACTTCCCAATGAAGAGGCTAACAAAGACAAATCTTCCACCACAACACCTATTCCACCTACACCAAAACCTACTCTTCCATACCCTTCAAGGTTGAAAAAGGACAAGTTAAAGAACAAAGATGACATACAAGTCTCCAATTTCTTAAGGATGTTCAAGCAACTCAATATCAACATATCCTTTGCCGAAGCTCTTGCTTATATGCCAAAGTTTGCTAAGATGTTCAAGGATTTGCTCTCAAACAAAGAAAAATTGGTTGATTTGCCCAACACATCACTTAATGAAAATTGTTCCGCGGTGTTACTTAAAACCTTACCAACAAAACTTGGAGATCCGGGGCGCTTCTTGATACCTTGTAATTTTCCCGGTGTTGAAAATTGCATGGCTTTAGCGGATTTAGGGGCGAGCATAAATCTCATGCCTTTATTGGTTTGGAAACAACTATCTCTTCCCGAGCTCACTCCCACTAGGATGACTCTTGAACTAGCCAACCGAACCATAGCTCACCCCGTAGGTATAGCGGAAGATGTGTTTGTAGGTGTGGATAAGTTTACCTTTCCGGCCGACTTTGTAGTGGTCGATTATGACATGGATCCTAGAGTGCCTTTGATTGTTGGTAGACCGTTTTTGAGAACGGGTCGTACCTTGATAGATGTGGCGGAAGGAGAATTAATTATGAGAGTAGAAGATGAGAGAGTGGTGTTTAAGTTAGGGAAAGTTTGTGATAGAAAAGAGGTTAAGGAGTCTAGACCTTGTGAGACTATTAACATTGTGGATGTGCTAGATGAAGTGTGTAATGAACACTTTCATGATGCTTGTAAGAATGCTAGTGATGAGATTCCACATGTTGAAACCGTGGCCTCAATTGCTCCCTCTTTAACACCTTTTGGAGAGAGTGATTTCCTCTTGGAGGAATTTGAGTCTAACTTTCTTGGTGATGATGATTCTTCCATTAATTGGGAAGAAGATATTCTTACAATCCAAAAGTTGCTCAATGAGGACCCTATTCCTTCTCCTATTCCACAAGAGATTACCATTGAGGAACCTTCCATAGTAAAACCTTCCATAGAGAGTCCACCTCCCATTGAACTTAAGGAACTCCCATCCCACTTAGAATATGCTTTCTTAGAAGGAAAAGACCAATTACCGGTGATTATTGCTAAAGAATTGAAAGCGGATGAGAAGGAGCAACTTATTGAAGTCCTTAAGAAACACAAGAAAGCCTTAGCATGGAAAATATCCGACATAAGGGGAATTGATCCACATTTTTGTACTCACAAAATCCTTATGGAGGATGACTATAAACCCGCCATTCAAAACCAAAGGAGAGTTAACCCAAAAATCCATGAGGTTATTAAGAAGGAAGTGATTAAACTCTTATATGCGGGTATGATTTACCCCATTTCCGACTCTCCATGGGTTAGCCCGGTTCATTGTGTTCCAAAGAAGGGTGGAATCACCGTGGTGCCTAATGAGAACAATGAGCTTATTCCCACGAGACTTGTAACCGGTTGGAGAGTTTGCATTGATTATAGAAAACTCAATGAGGCAACTAGGAAAGACCATTTCCCGCTTCCTTTTATGGATCAAATGCTTGAACGCTTAGCGGGAAATGAGTACTATTGTTTTCTTGATGGCTTTTCGGGTTATTTTCAAATACCCATTGACCCTAAGGATCAAGAAAAGACCACATTCACTTGTCCCTACGGTACATTTGCTTACAAGAGGATGCCTTTTGGCCTATGTAATGCACCGGGGACGTTTCAAAGGTGCATGATGGCGATTTTCCATGACATGATAGAGCAAACCATGGAGGTTTTTATGGATGATTTTTCCGTATTTGGGAACTCCTTTAGCTCTTGTCTCACCAATCTTGAGAGAATGCTTAAGCGTTGTGAGGAAACACGTTTGGTGCTTAATTGGGAGAAATGTCACTTTATGGTGAAAGAAGGGATTGTTTTAGGACACAAGATATCCAATAAGGGATTAGAAGTTGATCGAGCTAAAATTGATGTGATTGCTAAGCTTCCCCCACCCACCTCGGTTAAAGGTGTGAGGAGTTTTTTAGGTCATGCGGGATTTTATAGGCGCTTTATACAAGATTTTTCTAAAATAGCTAGACCGATGACTCATCTCTTGGAGAAAGAGGCTCCTTTCATCTTTGACCAAGCTTGTTTAGACTCTTTTGAGACCCTTAAGGAAAAATTGACAAAGGCTCCCGTTTTGGTTTCTCCAAATTGGGAATTACCTTTTGAGCTTATGTGTGACGCTAGTGATTATGCGGTGGGGGCCGTCTTAGGACAAAGAGTTAATAAGCATTTTCAACCTATACACTATGCGAGTAAAACCATGACCGGTGCACAACTTCATTACACTACCACGGAAAAAGAGTTGCTTGCTATAGTATATGCTTTTGAGAAGTTTAGACCATATCTTGTGCTTTCCAAGACCATAGTGTATACGGATCACTCCGCTCTCAAGTATCTTATGACAAAACAAGATGCTAAGCCTAGGCTTTTGAGATGGGTTTTGTTGCTTCAAGAGTTTAAGATAGAGATTCGTGATAAGAAAGGGGCCGAGAATTTAGCGGCGGATCATTTGAGTAGACTTGAGCATCCTTTTCAAGGAGATTTCCCACATCAAGAAATCAATGAATCCTTTCCACTAGAGGAGCTCATGTCTATCTCTTCCCAAGAGGATGCCACACCTTGGTTTGCGGATATAGCAAACTATCTTGTGGGCAATGTGCTTATTGAGGGTCTTACTTACCAACAAAAGAAAAAGTTTCTTAAGGAAGTTAAGTATTACTTTTGGGATGATCTATATCTTTTTAGGCAATGTGCGGACCAAATCATTAGACGGTGTGTAGATGGGCCCGAGGCATTTAAAATCTTAGAGGCATGTCATAAAGGACCTACGGGTGGACATTTTGGGCCTAACTACACCGCCAAGAAAGTCTTTGATTCGGGTTACTATTGGCCTTCCATTTACAAGGATGCTCAAGAGATGGTGAAATTTTGTGATGTTTGTCAAAGACAAGGAAAAATTACACAACGTGATGAGATGCCACAAAATTTTATCCAAGAGTGTGAGATATTTGATGTATGGGGAATAGATTTCATGGGACCTTTTCCATCCTCTAAGGGAAACAAGTATATACTTGTGGCGGTGGATTATGTGTCCAAGTGGGTGGAGGCTAAAGCCTTACCTACTAATGATGCTAGAGTGGTTGTAAAGTTTTTGAAACAATTGTTTGCTAGATTTGGTGTACCTCGGGCCATCATAAGTGATCGTGGTACGCACTTTTGTAATGATCAATTCACGAGAGTTATGAAGAAATATGGAGTGAATCATAGACTTTCTACCGCGTATCACCCTCAAACAAATGGTCAAACCGAGGTCACAAATCGTGGTTTAAAGAGAATTTTAGAGAGAACGGTGGGAGAGCATAGAGCTTCTTGGTCGGATAAGCTCGATGATGCTTTGTGGGCGTTTAGGACGGCTTTTAAAACACCAATTGGTTGTACTCCTTATAGGCTTGTCTATGGAAAAGCGTGCCACCTCCCATTTGAGTTAGAACATAAGGCATCTTGGGCTCTCAAGTGGGCTAACTTTGATTTAAACCAAGCCGGTTCACATAGGAAAGATCAAATCAATGAGATGGATGAGTTGAGAGCCAATGCCTATGAGAATTCTTTGCTATACAAGGAAAAGACTAAGAAATTGCATGATGCTAAGATCAAGAATCGTGAGTTCAAAGTTGGAGAGCCGGTTCTCCTCTTTAACTCAAGATTGAAGCTTTTTGCGGGCAAGCTTAAGTCAAGATGGTCCGGTTCATTCACTATTGCTCAAGTGTTTCCATATGGAACTCTTGAGTTGTCCCAACCCGATGGTCCAAATTTTAAAGTAAATGGTCACCGTGTTAAACATTACTTTGGGGAGGACATTTCCGTTGAAATGGTCCAAGAGGTCCCCATTTTCCCCATGAATTAATTCATTGAGGGACGAGTCGAGCTAGAGACTCATTAACTCAAGCATCGTATAACTAGGTTTAGAGTGTTGTAGGTTAGAAATAAAGGCATAGATTTGGAGATAAGTGTAGGGGAGACCTTCTTTTGTCTTCTTGATTGTTTGTAGGGTTGCTCACTCATCTCATGCTTTGGAGCTTATGGAGGAGGCCCTTGTATCCGGTTCACTTCGTTACTTTAGTGAATTTTCATTGACACCTTGTGCTTAAACATAATTTCACTAATAGTTGTCCTTTCCTTAACTTGGGTTAAGCAAAGTCTATTCATTGTCATAAGTGTAGGGGAAGTTTTTATACTTCCATGCTCTTAAACATTGAGGACAATGTTTAGCTTAAGTGTAGGGGGGTCTTCTATCGAAGTGACCTTACCTAGAACTTGTCATTGTCTTGCATGATAACATGATAAAAATGAATTTTCAACATTTTTCAAATTTTTGATCTACTTTGGCCAACAAAAATATGCATTCATAATTTTTGCATCAATCATTTTTCATTTGCATATCACATTTGCATTGTATATATATTTCTTATTTTATTTTTTTATCCAAAATATATAAAAAGGAAAATATAATAAAACATGGTTTTAACAAATTTAGACTTCTTTGACATATTAGGCCCGCCATGGATATTTTGACTCAACCCGAGTTTGCTTATTTTAGCACTCTCTAGCTAGTATCCTTAACCATGTAGTCCTTCATTGGTCTATTAGGCTAAGCTTCCACCAATTTCATTCTTTGAAATTTTAAATTTGTGGAGAATGGGAAATGATAGAGTTGAAGCAAGTGTAAAAGGGCTAGATAGACTTCATGGCAATTACTTGTGGCTAAACCCTTCTCTTCTTTATCTCTACTTTCTTCGCATGTATATAATTGTTAATAAATAATCAAGTACGGTTTTAATTGGTTTGTAATCTCTTATGCATTTTTGGCTAATCATTTATGGTTGATATGAGTACGTCTTAAGATTCTAAGTTAGCACGTTTTATGTGTACTAGACTTATGTCATGCTCCATATTTAGCGGGTGTTTTTCCTTTTCTTCTTTGTAAATTTCTTGGTAAGGAATAAAGAAAAATAAGAGCGGCTTATGAAAAAAAATGAGTGGCTAGAAAAAAAAAAGAAAAAGAAAAAAAAATAATGCAAGACTCCCAAGAGGGGCAGTGTGGTGTTAATTATAGTGACTATTGAGTTCCAATATTACCTTGACGGGTTGCGGGGATTCAATAGATTGCTCCAATCCAATATTACCTTGACGGGTTGCGGGGTTGAAGATCCAAAGTCTCAAAAAGATGCGGATGTAAATTATTGCGTGAGTTTTATTTTTCTTTCCTTAGCGAGTGTGTAGCTACTTATGAAAGCATGACATGAGGATTTTACACATAAGGCGAATGACTTATTACTCTTAATACGGACTTATATTAATTGTGAGCGGTTTTTCAAGTAATGGATGAGAAGATTACTTAGGATTAAAACCGTGCTTCCTTATTTTTGGATTTTACACTTCTTATATTTCACACTTGAATAATGACAAATTTGCCCACAAGCAATTTGCTCAATTAATAACCGGTTCCACATTTAATTGTCATGAATAAGTTGATGCACTTTTTACTTGTGAATGCAATGATCCCATTTATAAGCTTGGTATGGGGAAAGTGAAACTTGAGGGTGATAAGTATCCATGGTATCCAATCCCTAACCCAAGTCATTGAATTCTTTATGAGTTATTTCCATCAAAACCATTTCAAGAAAAATCAAAAAGATATAGATAGAATTGTATTTTGATTCATTGCATTATTAAAAGTCAAAATCATGCATCATTTAGTTTAGAGTAGTGTAGATGCATCTCATATGGCCAAGGTGGATTAACTATAAGGGAAATGTAATTTTTTAAGCCTTGAAATATAATATTGCATGAGGACATGACAATGCTCAAGTGTAGGGGAATTTGATATGAGCTTAAACTCATATCCTTTTATCAACAAATGACCCTAAAACATGAAGCAAAGTACCAATTTATTTGGCAAAAACAGTATTATGTGGTATGTTTGTGTTTGTGTGCACTTGTGTAGGTAAGAAGATACATTTTCAAGCAAACAAGGAAAAATCAAGCTCAAATGGATGAAAAAGACAAGGAAGGATCACAAGTGACAAGACTTTGAAGTTCAAGGACCTATCTTGACAAGTTATAAAAGTTGAAGGACTAAAAGTGAAATATTGTAAAAGTCAAGATTCAAGTCAAACCTGGTCAACTATCAAGTCAACTCAGTCAAGGGATGATTTTGTTGAAGAATAAAAGTTGAAGGACCAAATATGTCAAAAGAATGAAGATTTCAGCTTGAAACAAGAATCTGCCAAGTACAAGGACTTGTTTTGCCAAGTTTGGAAAGATATTAAGGCTTGATCCATGTGATTAATCAGTCAACCAATGGGAAGAGAGATATTGCATGACACGGATTGCCATTTCAGCATAATAAATGTCCACTACTGCCGCCACATTTATTACCCAAATCCAAACAGTTTTGATCCGTGTGACATATTTTAAGCCAACCAGAAAGCGACACGTGTCTTCTTCTTCAAAAGAAAAATTTGCCAGGATCGTGTTTCTTCTACACTCAATTTCATGACACGACTTCAACATCAATATTGCTCAATTTTGAAAGACGAGTTCAACGGTGCAATCCAATTAACAAGACATTCATCCAATTAAAAACACCCAATTCATTGTTCATACCTTCAAAATGAGAAATGCAGAATTATCCACGTGGCAAGCTGGGATTGGCCCTGACACGTCACCAACCCCAACAAACTCTCCTCTCATGTCTATAAATACCTAGTTTAGTCTTCATTTTCAGTTGTAGCCTAATTTTGTAAAAACACCTAGTTAAATTTTCCTTTCCTTTTTCACTCACTTTTCCCCTAACTACTCAAGAGTCTGACAAACTCTTGAGTCAGTTAGTTAGTTGATAGCTTGTAACAAACTTTGTAACTGATTTCCCTCAATAAAATTCAAATTCATTTTTCCCGCCAAATTCTGTTCTTCTCATTCAGTTTGATTCTTGCTGCTGTTGGATGTTTGTTGTTGCTGTTGAGTGTTTGTTATGATCAACCATTGATCATAGCTGACATTTGTGAAGTTTGCCAGCTTGTTGATCACAATTCAGCTATTTCCTAGTTCCAATGGAGTTTTCAAGCAGTTTGATGGATTCCAGTTGATTGTTGATTGATTTTTGTTGATTACTAGTGATAGGTGGTGGTTATCACTAGGGCAAGAGAGCTCAGCGCTCCTCTTCTTCCCAAAGGATATCTACATTAGGTTCTATAGTTCTTGTTTTTGTTCCTCTAAACAGTCAACTGCCATGCTTTATTTTCCTAGTTTAATTCTGATTGCTGCATGATAAAGTTGTTAGTAGTTGATGTTTGATTGATCTTAGTTCATTTGTAGCTTAATCTTGCCTACTTGTGTTTTGGATTTGGATTTAGTTCTAGTTACTTGCATCATTTCAGTCATTTTTAGCCTTGCACCTTAATTGTAGTTCTTGTTGAGATAATTGACTGCATTTAGTTCTAATACCTTTCATTTTGTCCATTGAAGTTAGATTGCTATAGCATTTGAATCAGCTTAAGTCAGAACTTAATAAGTCTTTGAAAAAGTTTGTTAAAATTCAGTAAAGGAGTGTTTGGGAGTAGATCATTAGTAGTTTTCAAGTATTGAGAATTGGTGTTTTAGAGTTTATTTTCAGTCCTTAGGTGTTAACAAGTTGTTTAAAGTCATTTGCAAGTCAATTTCAAAGTCAAACAGGCAAATGGCACTAAAATTGTTTGGGTTAGCTCTTATTCAGCTTTGGTTTTAAAAACTTGCCTTTTTCATTTGCCTAGTTCTCATTCATTCCTAGATGAAATTTCCTCAAATTTGTTTCCAGCTCTAGCTTATATCATATAGATTTAGATTCTAAGAGGAATTTCTACAGTTTTAGTTAATAAGCTGGTAATAAGCTTTTTGGTCCTAGTCTGAGCAAATCTCATTCTCTAAGATAAAATAGTTACTGATTTCTTAGATCTCCATATCCACTTCACAAATCTTGTGATTTTCTTTCATAGAATCAGTTAGTTAGTGTTCCTAGTCAATTCCTGAAAATTTGAGCTTTTTCCAAAATCTGGTCAAACTTGGTCAACATAAGCTCTTTTGAGCTTATTTCAGATTTCTAGCTCATTTCTTGATGAAAATAGTTCTGGTTTGATTTCCCATTCTTGAAATAAGTTGCTTAATCAGTTTCATTACAAAGATCAAGTTGTGACTGTTTGGTTTAAGCTGTAGCTTATTTTGTGCTTATCAATAAGCACTCTTTTGCTTATTTCTAATCCTTAGCTTAATTCCTTGAACACACGTAGCTTAAATGAGATTTGAAACGTTTTGCAAGTTGTTTCACTGATTTTGGTTGAGTAAAAAGCTCAAACGAGCTTATTTTGTTCTTAACCCGTTTTTGATTAAAAAGTTTTCAAAAATTGCACTTAGGTCCTTAAAGGTTTAATCAGTTTTAATACCTAGCTAAACTTCCTAATTTTCTGGAATTTGCAAGTTTAAGTCCTTTACTTTTGAATTTGTTAAAATTCAGTTAGTAGTTTGTTAGATTGTTACATTTTTAGTTAGTTTGTTATAGTTTTTGCATTCTTGATCCTTATAGTTTTCAGATTTACATTTTTAGTCCCTATAGTTGTTAGAATTTACATTTCAAGCATTTTCATTTCATAGAATTTACAATTTCAGTCCCTTTAGTTTCAAGTTTTGCATTTTACATTTTTACTTGAATAAAAACGTGGAATTTGCAATTTGTTTTACATATACGTAGGTATTATTTTTCCTTTTGGCTAGCATTTGTTGAATTAGCAATAGAATACCAAGCAAGCTTAACAACCAAGAACAATTAAAAATCCGATATTGGTTGGACTTTCTATTGGTTAAGAACTGAGAAAACGAACTGCATTATATTACATTTCACACCACTACCATGAATCATCGTCACCTCCATCAAACTTGCCCACCACCTCTGTATAAGATCAAATTTCCTCACCTTATCATATTTTAAAATAATAACAAATGATCAACATCAACATCACTCTAATCTTGATTACTCTTGAAAGATTAGACAACCTATATTTAAACAAGAAACATTTATTTTGAATGTTCTATTCGAAGATCATATCATATACACGTGGATAAATTAATGTGTATATGATCAAGCAACTACTTACTATGGGCGATTCACTTCCTTCGCCGACGATTCACACCCCTCAACTTCCGTGATCGATTCAAGTAGTATTCACCAACCATTGAATAAGGTTTGTTAACTATACTTGGATCTTTCTCATTCCATCAACTGATTTGTGATAAGGGGTAGGCTTTGATATCGATCGTCCCTACCTTCTTTGTGATCAATTGGCTCGTGGTTTGTGAAATTTCATCAGTTTTGTTATCTCTCATTATTTGATTCGACGTGGGCTACTGATCTCGTTTCATGTAAGTTTTTTAGGGTTTGTTTTATTCTTGTTTTCAGCAGAACCCTAATTTTTTTGGATCTAATCCTTAGTCTCCTCGTTCTAATTCTCCCTTGTTTAATCTTCACTCACTTTATAATGACCGATTATTAGGGTTTAATCTTATATTGAGGATTGTGGTCTTGGCTTGATCGATTCGACGTAGTTGAAGAGACTAGTGTTTGATCATTTGATCCAATCCAACATCTGGTTCAATATTCATCAATTGTGTCAGATCAATATCTTTACATCTCTTGATTTTGTCTTCTAATTTGTTTTTATCAAAGATCGAGGGGATTATTAAGGATGGTTTTGGACCTGTTGCATCTAGGGTTTCCTATTTTTAGGGTTTCGCATTAGTTTGTTTATTATCATGGGAAGTTTTCGATCCAAGGAAGACGACGTTTCGAAGATCTCTCTGCCAGTTTTTTGTCACCAATTTCCCTGACTCATTCTCTGCTAAGGATTTGTTTTATTCATATAAAACATATGGTTATGTAGTGGATTTGTTTATCCCATTGAAGAAGACTAAAGGAGGAAAACGATTTGGGTTTGTTCGCTTCATTAACATATTCAATTAAGAGCGGTTGATTAATAATCTATGCACTCTATGGAATCGTCGCCTTAAACTGCATGTCAACATTGCTAGGTTTCAAAGTTCCCCTTTGGATGCGAACAAACCACAGGAGAAGAAAGAAGCCAGCAATAACATTAATGGTGGTAAGGCTCCCAGCGTCATTAAGGGTAGTTCGACCTCTAACAGATCGTATGCTCATGTTTTGAGAGG
Source organism: Glebionis coronaria (assembly GCA_025667525.1). Classification (NCBI taxonomy): domain Eukaryota; kingdom Viridiplantae; phylum Streptophyta; class Magnoliopsida; order Asterales; family Asteraceae; genus Glebionis; species Glebionis coronaria. The sequence continues at coordinate 309,423 of JANFOE010000646.1, read as the reverse complement.
TCCACATCGACCGTCAACTGATTCCACCCCGACCTAACTTTTAGATGACAACTGCCTTAATCTCAAGGACTTGTCTCTCTCGTTAATTGGAAGGGTTAAAACCTTCACCTCACTCTCCAACATAAGTAACGTGTTTAGGAAGGAAGGGTTCACTGACAAGTCTGTATGTTATATGGGTGAACTTTGGATTATGATGGAATTTCCTAACAGCAGCTCTAAAGCTGCATTCAAGGAAAGTCCATGGATTATCTCTTGGTTTTCTGTTTACAAACAAGCAACAATGGACTTTACCATTGATAGTAGAACTGTATGGGTTGAAGTGGAGGGAATCCCACTCAGACTATGGAATGACAAAACTTTCCAAAAATTGCTAACAAATGGGAGGTCCTACTGGATGTCGATGATCAAGACAACCTATACTATCACTCCAAAATACTCTGTATCTCTACGAACATTAAATGCAACATCTTTGAAACCCTTAAAGTCATCTTTAAAGGGCGAGTGTATTGGATCAGGGCCAAGGAAGTTCCAGGATGGGTCCCTGAATTTGTAGATGAGTCAGTAGACGAGAGCATTCTGGATGAGGATTTATCATATAGGGATGGGAATATATCAGAGACTAATGGAATTGACGAGGCCAGTAATTCTGATGCTATACCTGAAACGATTTTTACACAACCAGATGAGCCTAATAATGATCACTCACCGGATCCCTTTGGTCTCTACGATCAACTCAACAAGGAGAAACCGTAAGATAAGCAGGAGAATCCTTATACTACCAACAAGTCTCCCATAGATTCCAGCAGTCGCGAACATCCTCCAGGATACACACCTGATAAAGGTGTTGAACCAGACCAGGGCAAGATCAGACTGCCAAATACTAAATTAGACGAAGGAGAAGGTCATGACACTAATAACAGTTGCAACGACGCCATTTCCAATAGCAATAAAACGGGTATTTCTGGACATTTCAAATCTTTTAAAGTTCCTAAAACATGGGTTTCTATACTACATTGCATAGAATAATTAGTTAAGGTTGGTCAAACAATGGGATACAAAATGGAGGGTTGTGAAAATGATATCATGAAGATAATTGAATCCCAAGGAGATAGCACGGTTCATCGATGAATTTCATGTCTCTTAATATTCAAGGCCTTGCCCAAAAGGCCAAAAAAGATTGGGTACGGGAGTTATGTGTTAAGCATATCGTCAATATTTTGGCATTGCAAGAAACAAAATAAAACACATGGAGTTGTTTACGGTTAAAGCCTGTTGGGGTAATTTTGCATTTGACTTTGTTCATAGCAATTCGGTTGGGAACTCGGGAGGGATCCTTTGCGCTTGGGCCCGAACTGCTTCCTAAAAAAGAGTGTAACAGTCTCGGATTGCTTTGTTATTGTGAGAGGAGTCTGGAAAAAGCCAACATAAACATTTTATTAGTGGTAGTCTATGCCCCTCAAGATAGGAGGGAGAAAGGGATGCTTTGGGACTACTTGTCATCTATAGTGGATACTTGGAGTGGGGAAGTAATCCTAATGGCGGATTCCAATGAAGTGTGACTCCCAACAGACAGGTTCGTTTCAGTTTTCCACGTTCGTGATGCTCAGGTTTTTAACTCTTTTATTCGTAACTCAGGCTTGACAGAAGTCCCTCCGGTGGTAATGCTTATACATGGTGTCATAAATCGGCTAAAAAGATGAGTAAACTTGAACGTTGTCTCTGCTAACATATGGAACTCATACTCGGGTTTAAACACCATTACCTTGGACCGGTTCTTATCTGATCACAAGCCCATTTTACTACAGAAATTTGTGATCGATTATGGCCCATGCCCATTTCGTTTTTACCATCACTGGTTAGACAAGGACGGGTTCACTAAGTTCGTGGAAGACACATGGATCACAACTCCAGGCGATAGTCAGAACAATATGTAGAATTTGATGAAGAAATTGAAGTTCCTTAAAGGCAAAATAAGATAATGGAACACTGTCAACAATAACAACTCTAGAGTTGAGTTAAAACACCTTCAAGATGATCTTCACAAGATCGACTATGATTGACACGGGGCAAGGAATGGATGAAACTGCTTCGAACAGAATGGATATTATCAACTCCATTCATACTATTAACAAACGCAACGCAACTAAAATTTTACAAAAAGCCAAGATCAAGTGGCCAGTTGAAGGCGATGAAAACTCTCATTTCTTCCATGGCATCCTCAACAAAATAAGAAAAGAAAAGAATGTTACATGCATTATGAAGGATGTTCTTGTATTGATAACCCGATTCTTGTTAAAGAATAATTTTTAACGCACTTTCAAAATAGGTTCGCACGCCCTGCTGATAACCATGTTTCCCTTACCATGGAATTTCCAAAAATGCTTAGTCTTGATCAGAAAGAGGAGTTGGAATCGAAAGTTACTAAAGATGAAATAAAGAGGGTTGTATGGGACTGTGGTGTTGACAAATCTCCGGGCCCAGACGGTTTCACATTCGGATTTTATCGTATGTTTTGGGACATTCTTGAAAACAATTTGATAAAGGTTGTCCAATTCTTCTTTAAACATGGTACATTCGCTCCCAGCTGTAACTCTACTTTTATCACACTTATTCCTAAGTCTTCTAATGCAAACTTGGTTAAAGACTTTAGGCCAATCAGTCTCATCGACAGTCTATACAAGATTATCACCAAAATCTTAGCGAATAGACTTACTTGTGTGATTAGTGATCTCATTCATGAAGTTCAGTCCGAATTCGTCTCAGGTAGAAAAATTATGGATGGGCCTTTTATTCTAAACGAGATTATGAAGTGGTGTCACAGAAGAAAAAGCAAGCCCTCATCTTCAAGGTGGACTTTGAAAAATCATTTGATTCGGTTATAAGGGATTTCTTGAATGATATTCTAGCTAAATTCGGATTCGAAAATAAATGGCGTCTTTGGATACATAATTTTTTGTGGTCTTCCAAAGGTTTCATATTAATTAATGGCAGTCCTACGGCAAAATTTCAATTCTTCAAAGGCCTCATACAAGGTGACTCTCTCTCCCTAATTTTATTCATTCTCGTTATAGAATCTCTTCATTTATCCTTCCAACGAGTGGTGGATGCCGGTTTGTTCACGGGAATTAATCTTAGTAGTTCCATGAACATCTCCCATTTGTTCTTCGCGGATGATGCGGTCTTTGTCGGTAAGTGGTACGAGAGAAATGTGGTTACTCTTACAAACATTTTGGAATGCTTTCACCACGCTTCAAGTCTATAAATTAATATGAACAAAAGTAAAATCATGGGGGTCCATGTTGATCGCAGCAAGATAGCTCAAACGGCTAATAATCTTGGATGTATGATCCTCAACGCCCCGTTTAAATACTTGGGCACCAAAGTAGGAGGCAACATGCATCGCATCGAAGCTTAGCAAGAAGTTATTGACATTGTGAAAGAAAGGCTCTCAAAATGGAAGATGAGAGCACTCTCTATTGGTGGCATATTTACTTCGCTAAAATCTGTCCTTGGCTCCATTCAGATCTTCTACATTTCTATCTATAAAGCTCCTATTCATGTTATTCAGGAGTTGGAGACCATCAGGCGTAATTTCTTCAATGGTCACGATGATAAGAGCAACAAAGCTTCTTGGGTCAAATGGAGTAATGTCAATGTCTCGAGAGATCAAGGGGGCTCGGGGTGGCAAGTCTCTATGCTCTCAGTCGCGCACTGATTCTTAACTGGGCATGGAGATTTATCACTGATCAAGGTTCACTTTGGACTAGAGTTATCAAAGCAATCAATGGTGAGAACGGTAAGCTAGATATCGATACACACTCCAGGTACAACTTTTCATGGTTATCCATTGTTAAAGAAATTTGTGTTCTAAAATACCAGGGAGTGGATTTCGAAGAGTTTATCAAGCTGAAAGTAGGCGTGGCAGAAATATTCGCTTATGGACCGACAGATGGTGCGACCTCGGTATATTTAAAGATCTTTTTCCAAGGATTTATGCTCTCAAAAATAATACACTTTTAAGTCTTCACGACAAGCTGGAGACCCCTAATCTGGATTCTTCTTTTCGTCGCAAGGTCAGAGGAGGGATTGAATTAGCGCAGCTGAAGCAGTTGCCTCCATTATTAACCTTGTGCCTCAGGCTGATAGGCATTGTTGGACCCTTACTAGTGGAGGAGATTTCTTTGTGGCATCCCTTAGACAGAAGATCAATAAAAAAACGTGCTTCCTATCGTATCTTCAAAGACGAGGTGGGTTAAATATGTGCCAATCAAAGCTAACATTCTAGCCTGGAAAATCAAGAATAATGTGATGCCTACCCGGTTTAATATTTCACAACGAGGGCTTGAAGTTGAACCATTTCCTGTCCGATTTGCGGTACTAGGACTGAAACAGTGACACATTTTTTCTTGAGTTGTGACTTAGCAAATCAACTGTTCAGGAACATAGCAAAGTGGTGGAACATCTCATACCCAGGTTACGACTCATATGACGATTGGCTGAATTGGTTAGTTGCTCTCCGTCTTCCAGTCCGTCTAAAGGCACTGATTAAGGGAGTGTCCTATACTATGTGGTGGTTTCTATGGAGATTCCGCAATGACCTTCTATTTGGTACCGCTCCTCCTTCAAAGGCGACTTTATTTAATAATTTAGTTTCCATTTCTTTCACTTGGTGTAGGTATAGATGTAAAGCCTCATTCAGTTGGAATGATTGGCTCAAAACTCCTTATCTTATTTCTGTGTAATCTAGCATCTTGCTAGTTGTTTTTTATTAATAAACCGCCGTTAAAAATGTGTATATGATCGCATTTTAAAAAATAATATTTTTAATTTTCTATAGTGAAATTAACACAATGGTAGGTTAGTGGTTTGTGGTAGTAGTGGTGGGCAAGCTTGGTGATAAGGATATGATTGATGGTGGTGATAAAGGCGGTGGACCGAATATATAGAAAGAGTTTAACAGCTGATCGTTAAATATTTAATGTAAATATTAAAATTGGTAGAATAAAGTAAGTTGAGTGTTTTTTATGCAAAAAAATGTAATATTATGATTGAAAATGACTTTTAATTTGGTAATTTTTTGTGTCATTTGTTTAAAAATAAACTAATATATTGTCTGTCTTACATAAAACTTGATGAAAAATATATATTAATGAATTATGTTTTAAATATATTTTTATTGATATATATTTTATCAAGTATTATATCTTTGAGCAAAAGATATATCTTTGAGCATAACTCAAGTTTTATCAGCATTTTACCATGTGATAAAATTAAAGTTGAATTTAGCATATGATACCGGTTCTTATCATCTAATAAAAAACATTGAAACTGTGTGAAAAACAGTAAAAAAATATTTATAAAGTTGTACTCCATTTGTAAAAAAGTTCATGAAAAGAGTATTTATAAAAAGAGGTTAGCTTAAACCATAAAACCACATAATATTTAAAAAACATTCACATAATTTGGCAAGACATTTGAACTAATTATTATTATTTTACTTGATTAACTTTTTATTTATGACAATTTATTTTGCTACATTTTATTTTATGAAAATTCTGTTGTGTATATCTGAGTTTTCTTTGTTATGTAGATATGTAACTTAGGGGTTTGAAGTTAACACAAATTAACATTTGGAAGAAAAAAATATCATTTACACTCAAAACATTACAAGTAAAAATTTTATTAAAATTCACGCTTTTCATTATTATTAATATGTGTATGAAGGAAAAAACCTTTAAAAATGGAACTTATTGTTATTGCTCATGTTATCATTTATTATTAATTAAATTAATTATGATGCTCAAACTCTTTATAAATTACTGGACGATTGCTCATACATAACAATGAGGTTTTATAATGAAGTCGTAACGATAAAAAGAAGTTTATTGGTTATAAACAAAAAATAATAAAAGTTTAAGAACTTTGAGATTAAACATTATTTAAATTGAGTGAAATTATGGTGTTAATATATAGTTTTCTCAAATTTTCAACATATTCAACAAGAGAATATGAACCCTTTATGCATAATATAGATAAGCACAACATTATAAGTACTAAAATTGAACGCAGGTTATATTTAGGGTAAAAGCTAGACAATACCAACATACTTTCAAGTTTGTGCCGACTTTAAACACTTATTTTTTTATCTCGGGACTTTAACAATGAACTTTCATATTTGTTTCGACTATACCAATATTACCTTAAAATGACAATATTACCCTTATAAATGACTAATATACCCTTTGTTTTTTTCACATTAAATGAGAAACTTTTCTTTTTATATGGAGCTCGTGAAAAAGACACCAACTTGAACCGGGATTCTCTTATGTTCTATGCTTCTTTTTCTAAGATACAGTGTTTAGTACTAGACCATATCTATTCCATGATATTCTCTCTTTTGTTACTAGACTATCTATTACTCCATAATTCTTTTTTAAGATACACTGTAATTCTTTTTCTCCTTCAAAACTTTACCAACACCCTCACACATTCTTTAAGTTACAGTAATATTTCATTGCCAGAAATTATAGCCTAAAAACACAACGAATCTTTTTAGTGAAAAAACACAATGAATCTTCATTAGAAAAGAACCATAACGAATCCTTGCCGGAAAAGCGACCATGTCGCCGGAAACACAAATGCTTGTACCAAATCTGAAAATGCTTGTACCAAAAATTTCATCGGTCAACATGTAAAGTTTCTTTATTGAAGAAGATTAGTTTGATGTTTATTAAAGATCGAGTGTGAAATATTTTCCTTTCTGAGATATCAGATCTCTTTTTCTTATTATGAGTTATTGAGATCTCGGTTGATTGTGGGTGAAGGTGTTGGACGATGGTGATGGTGGTTGGCATTAGTTAGTTGTTGTCCGGAATAAGTTGTCCGGTAAGATTTGTTGGTTTGGTTGGGTTGCGGTGATGATAAGATTTATAGAATATGTGAAAAATTATCATGGTAAATTGATAAGCAAGAAAAAAAATAGATGAGAAAGACATAATGACTAGTAATTTGTGTAATGGTTTTTTAAAAAGAGATGCATGAAGGAGGAGGAGAGATGCAATGATAATATATATGTAATTATCTTAAAAAAGAAAAGGGTAATATAGTCATTTTAAGGTAATATTGGTATAGTCGGAATAAAATTGAAAGTTCTTTGTTAAAGTCACAAGATAAAAGAGTAAGTGTTTAAATTCGGCACAAACTTGAAAGTAAGTTGGTATTTTCTAACGTTTATCCTTATTTTTAATATGTACTAATAAATATACGAGATTATATAACGACTTTTGTAAATTGTTATTTTCCGTAGTTGTTTACTAATAAACATGGATGGGGCTTGTTTATTAACCCTTGAAATCTGCGATACCTAAATTTCTAACTATTGAATAGTGTTTATATAACATATCGATTTATGATATTTATGTAAATAAATGATATTTAGATGCATGAAATCCGATTGTTAAAAGTTCACACATATGCTAACGTAACTGATTCTTTTACTAAGGCTTTTCCTAGAGGAAAAGTCATTAAACATACCAAAAGCATTGGGCTTCAATTAGCTAGTGAACTCATGCAAATATGTGATTAGTATTTGGATAAAGGATGCTAAAATATTTTTATTTATTGAAATAAAGTTTGGGTTATGTTTATTCTTGTTATTTAACTTTGTATCCTATTTTACATGTTTAATCTGTGAATATCATTGTACTCTAAATGTCTGTTGTCAATTAATAATATGAAAATATTATTTAATTAAGACAAATCGAAGTTGTGATAGAGTATACTTGAAAGTATATTGATCGATTTTGGGTGATATTTGATGAATTGAATATAGGACTTATCCCAACTATATGATTATACTTTGTAGATCTTTGTCATCAAGTAAATAATAAACAGTTATTCTCAGACCTGAATACCAGGAAACTGTCGTGGATCTAGTGCATTTTTGTGAAGTAATCTAACGTTATACGTAACTGGTAGCTATAAGGGTTATTTTCAGAAGTGTTGCAAAATTCATAGGTTTTTCTTGTAGTCAATATGGAATTTGTTTCCTCCAATTTCATTTTGGAGTTTAATACAGTTGGGCCCTCGTGGGATTAGTAACATGTTTGTGTGTCCGTACCTAAGTTTGTTTTAGTAATATTGCTGAATTTGTGAACGAGAAACATAATGGTTAATGAAAGGAGTGACTAAGATCCATGTAAAACTCACATGCTTTTACCATGAACAGTACACTCATAATCATACGTACATAACTAAAACTTACCTTATATAACATGTTTACGTTTCACGAATATTAAATACAAGTATTACGTACGTGTTATTACACGATAAGTATTTAATACGTATCAAGACACAATAATTATAATCACGAATATGAAATCATGAACGTAAATAATCACGAACATATTATTATGTATTTATGTAATTATTATTACGACTACGTACAAGTATAAAAGATAACACGAACAATTAAGAATAAAATCACGTAAACACGAACACGAGAACATGTAATATTTTAGAACACGGAAAACATTCGGGTTACGTTGGTGGGCCCCCACATACCCGCGGACAAGACAAGAGGAAAAGGGTCAAGCCCATGTAATTTTTACTAAAACAAGAAAAAGGAAAACATATTTTTCATAATTACATAAAATTAGAAAAATACAAACCCTAGCTTCCTTTTCTCTTTCCCTTTGGCCTCCGGGTTAATAACACACAAGAGGGTGTGTTGGTTGATTTTTGGTGATCCAATTCTTGTAGAATCGTTCGTGTTATCATCCTCTTTTTTTATTCACGTATTGGTAAGATTTTAAACCTTTCTTTTTAATCCTTTTATTAATTTAGAACACATGAAACCATGGTTTAATTATAACCAAGATTAATAAACATGTTATGGAACTAAAACCATGGGGAAAAGGGTTTGTTTGGTTTGGGTTGTGATTCGGCAGCCGACCGAGAGTCAAAGGACTCTCGGTGTCCCTTTTAGCCACAACCGAGACCCCCCCTAAGGGGCTCGGTGTGAATCTCGGTGCAGCAGCAGGCACCACCGGCTTAAGCCGGTGGCTGTGTGTGTCGAACGGGGGAAACAGCGGGTAGGTAGGGGAAACCACCGACACACAGTCGGTGGGAACCCGGTTGTGTCAGCGGCTAGCCGAGCAAGAACAAAACCACTGGCACGCAGTCGGTGGTAATGAACCGAACGCAGGGGCAACCGGCAGGGGCCGGTTTGCCACTCTTTTCTGTGGGTTTTTAGTACGGGCCGTTTCATGGTTCACGGGTCTGGTTCACGACACGCTTAGTAAAATAGAACACGGTTCACGACTTAATTAACTTTACAAGTTTAATTATTTTACAAGTTATTTATCTACAAGCTTAATTAAATTAATTTAACATGTCACATAATTAATTTAATTAACTCATGACTTAGGTTTATTATTATTATTATTACATGATTTTAACCTAAGTATTTATTTATTTATTTAGACTAAGTAATTAATTAATTATTAAAAACATAACTTATAATTAATTAATTTCCATGACTTAGGTTATATTAATATAAATATTAATACATGTTTAACCTAAGTATTATATACACTTTAATTTAATTAAATCATGATTATATTTAATTAAGTCATATAACTTATAGTTATCTAATTAACATGTTATAATTAATAAACTTTACTATTTAATCACACAACTTAGAATATTAATCAGTAAAGCTTAAGCTTATATTATTAGCTTAATAATCCAGCTTATTTCTAAATATGGAAACTTTCTATTTTTAGAAACTTATCTATTTTAAGCAGTTAATCTATTTATGGAAACTTTCTATTTTTAGAAACTTATCTATTTTAAGCAGTGAATCTATTTTTGGAAACTTCGTATTTTTAGAAACTTTCTTTTTTAGGAAACCTGCTATTTTTAGAAAGTTACTTATTATTACACAACATGTATAATAATACAAGAAATACAAGTAATACCTAATCAGAATAGACAGAATACATGATAAACACAGCATAACGTTAAAAACAGTAAAACAAGACATGAACCTATAAAACAAGCTAAGACATGATATAATACCACGTATACAGTAGTCAGAATACTTATACACGTATATTATCTATGTAGCATTAGTGAGATCGAAGTAGGACTCTCTTCCGTTCGTCTTGTTCGTTCACTGGACACAAGGTACGGATTCTCCGTCCTTTCAGTATGGACATTCTTTCCTTATTAGGATGCCCCGTATGCAGCCAACTGTTTTCCCAGTATATGTTTTATATGTTTTGATTTGCTTATGTGTAACTAAATGCCTAAGCCATATACATGCATGACCAGTTTCACCTAGTTTACCATAACCATAACACTGGAGGCACCAGTGTTATGAATTCACCACGGCGGAGTGATAGCTCGTGGCGTCCCTTTCAGATTTTGGCCATATCATTATATTATCTTGTGGGGCGTATGGGTGCATCATATGTTACATGTTTTTACAGATTATTCAGGTGAATGCGATGTGTGCCTTGCATTCTTCACAAGGAGCTGATCCCTCCTACCAGACTATTTAATTAGAGGCAACCCCTTTAATTGCATGACAATGTCTTCCCTCCAAGTATTGATGCACGTTGATACTTCATGACCTATATTGGCTTAATGGTTAACATGTTAGACAGTTTTTATAAGAGAAACATAAGGCTTTTCAAACTATAAAACTAGTTTTACTAAGTTATACCAAGTTTTCTAGGACTTATACATTTCCGCTGCTATTAGTTTTATTTATGTTTCAACCATTCATACTATGTCATATATCTGTGCACTGAGCGTTATGCTCAGCCGTTACTTTCCTTCCATGTCCCAAAAAGGTAGGTACCCAAGGACAGACTCGAGCATTTGGAGGATGTGCATAGGATGGAAGCTGCCATAGACTTCTTCTCCTTTTTGCCTTCATGTACTTATGTTTGTTTGGTCTTTATTCATTGCATTTCCTTTATTTATGTTATAGGCTTATTTTGGGAACCAATGTTTGATTCCGGTTTCCCCTATGGTCATGTAGGTTTTAATACATATTACCTTGCATGCTTTGATGACACGCCATAATTACGCGTAATGGTCCACTTATCAATGTGGGGTGTTATAATTATGGTATCAGAGCCAAGGCTTCGACATGTAGGCTCTAAAACTTGACATGTGACTAGTGGGTAGTCACCAGGAGCTTCCTAAGCCAACGCTTGTTGTTCCACGTATTGATGTTTTCAGCACATTGTTGTTTTAACCATGATGTTTTCATCGATATTGTTTTACTAATATGGATGAACAACCGTCATTCATATTTAGTTATGTGTCATTGATTCATGCATGATGTTCTTCGTGAACTGTGACTATGTAGACTGAACCCCAGTAGTTCATAATTAGTCACATAAAAAAATTCTGATAATTTTTGGACAAATGATTTTTACATATTTATGTTTCATGTATCATTGTTGCAGGAATTTTGACTAAGTAATGGTTGGTACAGGACTGGGCCTATTTAGCCGCATGTGCTTTTATCGAAACTTTTAACTTTGGGACCGACCCATAGGCGTCCCCGCGCCCTGTCATTTTGTTTTGGGTAAACTGACCATAGGCGTTTACCTTCGCACATAAAAGTTTTACAAACTGCATCATGCATTCATGCACTGTTTTCACGCATAAATTTTTTTCATGATTATTGCATAAAATTTTGTTCATGTTTAGTTATATTATGCTATAATCAGAATAATCATATCAATTTTGTATTGCGAACCGATCCATGGTCGTTCACACCAGTTATTTTTGAATTTCATCTCATTATAATCATATTTATTTCATGTCCACTCATTAAAATTTTCATTATCTTTATGTCAATTATGTTTTCACGCTACCATGGTTAACTTCATTTCATGCTGATTATGTTTATACTCCTTCATGACTAATTTCATTCCAAGATTTTTCATGATGATTTCATCTTCATGTTAAGTATGTCTTAAGTATTTTTATGTTGATTATGTTCTCACCATGTCGATCATGCCCTCATGCTAGACATTGAAAGATTCCAGTAAATCCTGCTTTTATGATAGTCATGGTTGGTCTCCATTAATCATGCTTTCATGCTTATCATTGTTGAATTTCGGTTACCAACCTTCTGGGTGTTTTTCTCTATGTAACCAGAATGAGGTTTATGCCAAAATCGCTAGGCTATCATGATGATCAGTCCAGTTTGGTCTTCACACCGTTTAACCAATTATTCCCTGTAATATCATGTTAGATGATCGACCCATATCGATCATTTCATGTGCATTCCATGTGTACCACATGTACCGTATTCCATGTGTATTACACGTACTTTGATCTAGGTGTATTTTACCTACAATGCTCTACGATTATTCGCTAGTCGATTCTAAATCATCACAGGTGTACTCCACTTGCTGATACTCTACAAGATTGCTGATGCCGCTCATAGCTTGGAGATGTTACTAAGGGTTAATGTTGCGGATGTTGGAGGCGCTACGAGATGCTGATGATGTTCACAACCTGGAGATCTTAGAAGACGAAGACAAAGGCGTTAAATCAAAGCGATCGGACGAGAAGATGCTTCACCACCAAATGATTTCCATCAATCATCGTCCCAAATTCTTAGTTACATGTCACACGTCATTCAGTTGTCGTTTCAGTCATATGAGTGGAGAACCGGTACCAGCCGACCACTCAGCTGAACAATTACATGAATTATAGTCATGAAAATGACCGTCATGGAACTGACGGACAAGACGATAGTAACCACTACTACGACAGCAACTATCCTAGAAATCGCAACCGAGGCTCTGGCCACGGACGTGGTCAGAGATACAAAGGATCAGTATCCCAATGATCCTTCAATGCTGACATAATAACCTAATATTTGTTGTTCCATTTGTTTCACACCTCGAGACACATGTCAAGACATCAGTCAAGACACATGTCTCGTGTATGCTTTCAGAAGACACATGTCAAGACACCAGTCAAGACACATGTCATGCTTATATTTCTAAGACACGAGTCAAGACACATGACTCACGTCAAATTATGGATTATCCCTAAGAAATTCAGGGTACCCTCCAAAGGGTATACCCATTTCGTGGTGCCATGTATTTATCAGGCCACAAGAATTTCAGTACCAGCACCGACATATCAGTGAGAACTATCACGGTTTCTTGATTGACACTTTCATTTCTTGCACCCATATTTCATTTATATTCATGACCATAAAGGACGCCATTCATATTCCCCATATATATGAAGGTTTTCCTTCAGCCGAATAATGAGATCCAAGCTGCTAACGCATTACCTCGGACAGACACGAGTTAAGTTTAATCCTAATAATGGACTACGAACAACACACCCTGCTACGATTCATGATTTTGTACAGTAATGTTCAGGCTCCTGAATACATTTAGCATGGTTTTCCATCAGGAAAATCTGTACAGATTATCTATGCTTTACAAGCACGTGCTTTGTTAGCTATGACTGCTAAAACCTTCTAGCTGTCAGTTAAGACATGACTACGGAAGTTCCTTTTTCACATAACCAGCCGACTATTCCAAAATTTTCCCATACATTCCAGAAGAACCTTTAAGGATAAGGACGGTAACATGAGATTATGTGTCTACTACCGTCGATTTAAACAAATCACCATTCATAACCGCTATTCTCCTCCACGTATTGACAATTATACAAATGAAATGCTATGGTTCGGATTTAGTTCTCGGTATCTCCTCGAATTGATCACGGCTCTAAGTGGAATGATTTGTTCTTGTTTAATAAGAAGGAGTTGGTTTGTTTATCTATTTTAAACTAATAACTAATAAGTAAGTGTTGAATAGTAAATGCTTTGAAAGATTAAACTAAATTGGCGAGTTAAAAATAAAAGCTTGAAAACTTAAGGAAAGGATTAGAAAAATACTTGGAAAACTTAATTAAACTAACACTTAAAAACTTTGCTAAAAACTTTGGAACTTAAAACCTTAAGCTATCGGAATATCAAAACTCTTTGTCTATCAGAATACAATTAAGACAGGTCCATCGGAATCCCAGATCGGAATGTTCCATCGGAATAATTGTCAAAACAATCCATCGGAATAATTAAAGTGCAAGCTGTCGGAATGATGTCTATCGAAATGCAGTTCTATCGGAATGTTCTAGATCGGAAAGTCTGATCGGAATATCGTAAATACTTCTGTCGCAATGACTTACTATCGGAATGTGGTAAATAAAAATTGGCCAGAGTTTCGACTTAAAAAGGACCTTAGTCCCGTCGGAATGTGCGATCGCAATCCAGATCGGAATAAGGGGGAATTACCAACCTATCGCAAAGTAGAACCCACACTTGTGTTATTGTGATACAAATCAGAAAACCGTCGGAATATGTATAAACCCTTATATTGCGATGGAAACCAAATCAATCCGAGAATGATAATAAGCTGAAACTTGGATAAGCACATACAATAAGCTATCTTAACAGAACTTAAACTTCTTCAAAAAGATTAAATTAGACACCTTTTGAAAAACGTAAACCTTAAACTTTATGAAAGGAACTTTCGAAGAACTAAAACATTGATAAAATCCGAAATCCAATAAGCTAAAACAAGCAATAAGCCAATAAGCATGGAAGGCCTATAACTTATACGTGTGAAAGCTTGAAAAGAAACAAGAAAGATTGAACTTTGATCACGAACTCATCCACAAATCCAAACCGTATGAAATTTAACAATCGGATCAAGGATTTAGGTAAACTAAGAAAAGTAGAAGAAGATTGAAGAACTCAAAAGCTTAACTTGAATAAGATTAATGAAATCTAAAGTACAAAGATTAAAGAAAGCTTAAATTTAAAAGATGAAAGCAAAGAAAAAGTTTAGTGAGAGAAAGTTTGGAACTTTCTCTCTCTAAAACTAGAGAAAAAATGAAAACTAAAAACTAAGACTAACTAACACCCTCTAAAATTGTGAAGTGGAATCTTTATATAGGCGTGTGGTATGGGCTTGTGAATGGGCTTTGGTATCGGGCTTCTTTTCTTCTTTCTTCTTTAGTCTTTACGTTTCTTTAAATAAACGTTTCCGACTTTGGAATTTGAGAAGTGTCGGTGAATAATTCCAACTCGTCTTATGATCTTTTGTTTAATAGACTCGAGTTCTTCGACATATATGAATCTTCCATCTTTGGCTCTATTCTTCGATAAATCTTCAAATAGGCACAATGACTTCAAATATTTTGCATCTCTTGGACAATAGACTCCGTCTTGGGTCTTTTTCCTTGATAAAACCCGTGCAATCCCATGTTTTCTTCAATATCCTCTCGGTTGACTCTGAAACACAATAAACACAAAAACCACGCATAATACCAAACAAATGATATTAAATACGCGTTTTGGTCTTGTTTTAGCCAGAAATAAGTGGTAAAAGGATGGGTGTTTTCACACCTATCAAATCCCCTACACTTAACCATTGCCATGCCCTCATGCAATGCTTAGTGATAAAGCAAATTTACATTTTTCTCATAATCAATCAACCTTGGCCTTATTAATATACTACTAAACAAAAATGAAAGTACTAAGAGAAATTAAAACTTTAAAGTAAACAAAAGGATAGAAAATAGCTATGTGGAAATAACTTGCAAAGGGATCTAAGACTTACATTAGGGCTTCGGTGCTGCGACGATTCATCACCCTCAAGTTTCACGTTCCCCAAACTAAGCTTAAAAACGAGATCATTGTTATTATAAGTTAGCAAATCAAACACTTACTCACATGGCTTAATTATATGCTTAAACTCCCTTATTCCTAGGTGTATCTCTTATATTTTATTTTTGTCTTAGAATGATCATGAAAATGCATTTTTGGACTTATTTCGATAGTTTATTTAGGCTGAAAGCAAAGTAGGACGATTTGATCAATAGTTAGCTAAAGGACAAAATCTCTTAAAACTGCTTCTCGGGATATCAAAAAGTTCATATCTTGGCATAACCCGGTTCACGATTTGAGACCTTTCTCGGGCCGATATTTGGCATGTACTTCATATTTCATATCTTCGAGAGACGTTCTTGAGATAATGGTCTTCTCATCGTGAATAGAGTTTCTTCACTTGGAGACTTTTGAGGGGTACTCCAACTTTGTTGACCACGACTTCATGATTATTTCTTCAATCTCTAATTGGGATTTTGAGATACAACGATCTGCCTCCTTTTCGGACTTGGATCTATTTATCCTCATACCTTGTTAGGGTCTTTTCGGATAGACTTCTCCATGATCTTTATGGGAGTTGATTGCTTTTCGTCGTGAGTCTTGATCCTTCATATTGATTTTGGGAATAATGCTTTTCACATCACTTTAGATCTTCAGCAATAAAATTGAATCCTCATGCCTTGTTAGGGCCTTTTCGGACTCGCCAATCTTCGCGCCCCGCTTCATAAGTTATGCCTTGGCTATGAACTCTTATCATTACGAGCAACTTTTAAACGATCTTGGGCTAGAAGCTAAGTAACTTTTCAAATCGTACGACCTTACTTATTGCAGATAATTTATTAGCAAGTGATGGGAGAATAGGCAAATAATTACACCAAGTGAGCTTGTGCAAGAATACCGACTTATAATTGACTCTATCATTTCTCGTTCTCCACAATTTAAAATATCAAGTAATGAGACTCGTGGATGCTTAGCCTAATAAACCAATTAAGGTCTACATGGTTAAGGATACTAGCTAGAATAAACTTGAATAAGTCTATTCGGGTTGAGTCAAAATAATCGCAACGGGCCTAATATGTCAAAGACTTCTAAACTAGCTACACCACTTTATTAATATTTTTGACTTTATTGCGGGGTATATACATATGCAAGCAATGATAAAAATTTAAAAATTACGACTAAATGGCCAAACTTAATAAAAAATTTGAAAAATGTTGAAAAATATGATTTTCCGGTTAAATGAAGGCATTTTCATGGAAAAGTCCACTTAAAACTTCGATAGAAGTCCCCCCTACACTTAAGATAAACATTGTCCTCAATGTTTAAGCATGTGGGAAAATTCTCCCCTACACTTATGACATTGTGCACGTTGGTTAACTCAAGTTAAGGAAGAGACGACTAAAGTGATCAATTTCAAATGTGAGAATGAAGAAAATTGAATCACGATAGTTGAGAGATAGAACCGGATTTCGGATAACACGGGAGCACGGTTCTTTAGAGATTCCAAGAGTACACTTATCCCTGTAATCACATCACCACACAAATACAAACACCTATATAGGTCCCCCTACACTTAGGAGGTTAAAACAGAAAAGGATAGATACTCAAGTTGCCTCCCGAGGAGCGCTTGTTTTTGATAACCGAGTCACGAGCCTGACTCGACCCAAATTTAGTTCATGGGGAACATGGTGAGGGATGGAATCATCTCCTGAGAGATGTCCTCACCAAAGTACAGCTTCACTCGTTGGCCATTCACCTTAAAATTTGGTCCATTAGGTTGAGCGAGCTCGAGAGTACCATATGGAAAAATTTGGGCAATGGTGAATGGGCCAGACCAACGAGATTTCAGCTTGCCCGAAAAGATTTTCAACCGAGAGTTAAAGAGTAAAACTTTGTCTCCAACTTGGAACTCTCGGTTTTTAATCTTGGAGTCGTGAATGAGCTTAGTCTTCTCCTTATAGATCAAAGAATTTTCATAAGCCTCATTACGGAGTTCATTTAGCTCATTGAGTTGGATCTTGCGTAGGTCACCGGCTTTGTTGATATCAAAATTAGCCCACTTCAAGGCCCAGTAAGCCTTGTGCTCCAACTCAATGGGGAGGTGGCATGCTTTCCCGTACACGAGACGATATGGTGTACAACCAATCGGAGTCTTGTAAGCGGTACGAAAAGCCCACAAAGCATCATCAAGTTTATCAGCCCATGAGGCACGATGCTCTCCCACGGTTCTTTCAAGAATTCGCTTTAATCCTCGGTTGGATATTTCAGCCTGGCCGTTAGTTTGTGGGTGGTATGCGGTGGAAAGACGATGATTTACACCATACTTTGCCATGACTCTTGCAAATTGGTCATTGCAAAAATGAGTCCCGCGATCACTAATAATGGCACGAGGCACACCGAATCTAGCGAATAGCGATTTCAAAAAGTTACAAACCACCCTTGCGTCATTAGTAGGTAAAGCTTTGGCTTCAACCCACTTTGAAATGTAGTCAACGGCTACAAGGATGTATTTGTTTCCTTTAGAAGAAGGGAATGGCCCCATAAAGTCGATACCCCAAACATCAAAGATTTCACATTCTTGAATGAAATTCTGAGGCATCTCGTCTTTATGAGTGATCTTGCCTTGTTTTTGGCATGCATCACAATGTTTAACCATCTCGTGAGCATCACGGTAAATGGTGGGCCAATAAAATCCCGATTCGAACACTTTTTTGGCGGTGTAGTTGGGACCAAAGTGACCACCAGTGGGTCCTTTGTGGCAAGCGTCAAGGATTTCTAAAGCTGCCGGTCCATCAACACATCGGCGAATAATCAAGTCAGCACATTGCTTGAATAGATACGGGTCATCCCAAAAGTAAGTCTTAATGTCGTTAAAGAACTTCTTCTTTTTCTGGGATGTTAACCCGTCAACGAGAACTCCACCCGTCAAGTAGTTTGCAATGTCCGCAAACCATGGGGTTTCATCAGCAGTCGAGTTGATAGACATTAAGGTCTCCAAGGGAAAAGAATCATTGATTTCTTTGTTCGGATGATCCCCTTGGTAAGGATCCTCAAGTCTACTGAGATGATCCGCGGCTAGGTTTTCAGCTCCTTTTTTTATCGCGAATTTCGATTTTAAATTCTTGGAGTAGCAAAACCCAGCGAAGAAGTCTTGCTTTGGAATCTTGCTTATTCAACAAGTACTTCAGCGCGGAATGATCGGTGTAAACGATTGTGGTGGAAAGGACAAGATAGGGGCGAAACTTTTCAAAGGCATAGACAACAGCTAAAAGCTCTTTTTTGGTTGTCGTGTAATGCAATTGAGCCCCAGTCATTGTCTTGCTAGCGTAATGGATTGGTTGGAAGTGCTTGTTCACTCTTTGGCCCAAAATCGCTCCAATAGCAAAGTCACTAGCATCGCACATCAGCTCGAAAGGCAGCTCCCAATTAGGGGTAACCAAGACGGGTGCCTTAGTTAACTTATCCTTAAGCGAGTTGAAGGCTTCGATACACTCTTTGGAAAAGATAAAAGGAGTATCTTTTTCCAAGAGGTGGGTCATCAGGCGAGCGATTTGAGAAAAATCTTTGATGAATCGTTGGTAGAAGCCCGCATGACCAAGGAAACTTCTCACACCCTTCACGGTTGAAGGTGGAGGCAACTTAGCGATAACATCGACTTTAGCACGGTCTACTTCAAGACCGGCTTTGGAGATCTTGTGTCCTAGCACGATGCCCTCTTTTACCATGAAATGGCATTTTTCCCAATTAAGAACAAGGCGAGTGTCTTCACACCGCTTCAGCATACGTTCTAAATTGGCAAGGCAAGCAGAGAAAGAATCGCCATAAACTGAGAAATCATCCATGAATACTTCCATAGTGTCTTCCACCATGTCATGGAAGATAGCTATCATACACCTTTGGAACATCCCAGGAGCATTACATAAACCAAAAGGCATGCGTTTGTAAGCAAATGTTCCATAGGGACAAGTGAATGTGGTTTTTTCTTGGTCCTTGGGATCGATGGGAATTTGAAAATACCCGGAGAAATCGTCTAAGAAGCAGTAATAGTCATTACCAGCTAGACGCTCGAGCATTTGATCCATGAAGGGAAGAGGAAAGTGGTCTTTTCTCGTGGCATCATTGAGCTTGCGATAATCAATACAAACTCTCCATCCAGTAACGAGACGAGTGGGAATCAACTCGTTGTGTTCATTGGAAACAACGCTTATTCCGCCCTTCTTGGGCACACAATGGACGGGACTTACCCACGGCGAATCCGAAATAGGGTAAATCAAGCCGGCATCTAGAAGTTTGATAACCTCTTGTTTGATGACGTCATGAATTCGAGGATTAACCCTTCTTTGGCTCTGGATTGCGGGTTTAAAGTCATCTTCCATGAGAATCTTGTGAGTACAAAAGTTCGGATCAATTCCGCGGATATCGGAAATTTTCCAAGCAATTGCCTTCTTATGATCTTTAAGCACGTCGATGAGGCGAGATTTTTCTTCTTGTTTCAAGTCCTTAGCAATGATGACGGGTGACTTCTTCTCTTCTTCAAGGAACACGTACTCGAGATGGGGCGGCAACTCCTTAAGTTCTAAATCCGGAGGATTTTCGATGGGAGGCGTTTTCAAAGTCGGAGCATCGATAGCAATAACCGTGGGAGATGGTGGAGAAAGATTGTCTTCTTTGAGAAGGTTTTCAAAGAAACGCATGTCTTCATCCCAATCGGTGGGAGAAGCATCATTTGCTAAGTTCACATCTCCCATGGTGGCTTCAAGATCTTTCCAAAAGAAATCACTTTCTCCAAATAGAGACAGTGATGAATCAATAGAGGAAACGGGCTCAACATTGGGAAGAGAGGTAGGAATATTTTTACAAGCATCAATAAAGTGTTCTTCACAAGCCTCATCCAGAACGTCAATACAATTAACACTCTCGAATGAATAAGGTTGTTTAGACAACTTTCCCATGTTGAAGACGATTTTATCGTCGCCCACTCTCAAGATAAGCTCACCGGCTTCAGCATCGATGAGAGTGCGACGGTCCTCAAGAATGGACGACCAACGATCAATGGCACACGAGGGTCCATGTCGTAGTCAACGACAACGAAATCGGCAAGAAAAGTGAATTTGTCGACTCCTACAAAGACGTCTTCGGCTATCCCCACTGGATAAACAACCGTACGGTTAGCTAATTCCAAAGTCATTTTGGTGGGGACTAGCTCAGGGAGAGATAATTGCTTCCAAACGCTTAGAGGCATTAGATTAATACTGGCACCTAGATCGGCTAGGGCCATGCAATTCTCTACTCCCGGGAAGTTACAAGGGATTAAGAAACGACCCGGATCACCAAGCTTGGTTGGCAATTTCCTTAAGAGCACTGCAGAGAAATTCTCATTAAGTTGGGTGTTAGCAATATCAAGAAGCTTCTCCTTGTCGCTAAGAAGATCTTTGAACATTTTCGCATACTTGGGCATGTGAGCGAGAGCCTCAGCGAAGGAGATGTTAAAGTTCAATTGTTTAAACATTTTGAGAAAGTTCGAAACCTGAATATCATCCTTGCTTTTGAGCTTCTCTTTCCTCAACCTAGATGGATAAGGTATATCGGAAGAAGAGGAAGTCTTTGGGAGAATAGGATCACTCACATCCTTGGGTGGAGGAGGGGTAGAATTAAGAGGTGGAGAAATTGGGGAAGGTAAAGGATGAGGAATAGGAGCAGGTGACTGTTGATCCCTAAGTCAGATCTTAAACCTTAATAGCTTGTTTAAGGGTTGTGATAGAGAGAAAGAATTCAATCTAACACTAGAGAAACTTTGCAAAGCAAAGTAACTAAACAAGATGTGGAATGTAATGTTTAGCACAAGAACAAATGAGATTCAAACGTTGAACTTTAATATATCAAAGATATACGAATACCCAAAGTGGTATTAGGGTTTACAAAACCTTAAAGTAATAATAATGAAAAACGAAATGAGAAAGACACACTTTACATGCTAACCTAGTGAGTCCTTTTATAGATACAAGGACCCACGTACAAGATCACTACTAACAAACTATGGAAAGTATTAAGGAATAATAACTGAAACGCGTAAAAATCTATTCCATGTTTATCTTGACGGCAGGGCCTTTGACTCCAGCAGGGGAACGGATCCCCCTGCCTTTGTTATTTAGCAGGGGGAACTTACTCTAGCAGGGGTATGAATAATCAACTAGCAGGGGAAACAAGTAAGCATAGATTTATTCCCAACAATCCTCCCCTAAACTTGTGCTTTCCCCTAAAAGACAAGTTTCTGAATAAATGCTAGTTGATGAGGATGCTTACAAACTCTCTAGCCAAATCTGACTATGAACCATTCTTACCAGATCATAAGCAACAGGCTTTTTGGCATCAACAATTAACTTAGCCTGTGCTAACTTCTTCAAGGTTTCCTGAGAGAAGGGATAATACCTATGATTGAGTAAATAAACACTCACACCTTCCATTACTACCTCATAAACCCCAGAATTTGTAAATAGCTTCCAATACACCAAATCTCCTTTATTCACTGCATCAAATAGAGGATCAAATAATTCATGTTCATACATTCTATGCATGCACTCCCAGATTACCCAATTCTTCTCCACACCATCCATGGTAGGAGGTTTTGCAGCAAACGTTTTCTTCAATATTTTCCACAGATCTTCTAAGTCTTCACTATCCAAAATTTGAAACATGACATCTAGGCTTAGAAATGTCTGTGCTGTATTGTCAGCCCTTGTAAGCTTCCACCAAGTTCTCCCTTTGTGTTCATAAACAGCATACTCTATAATAGCAAACTTCTTTCCAAGTTCACTAGGTGAGATTTCATCATTTTCCTACAAAATCAGCTGTTTATCAATTTCATCATTTGATGGCCCTTGAGACTCTTTAGTAATTATGTCCACTTGCTCCATTCTCTTGAGTCTCTTTGCTGCTCTTTGTACATTAAGTACAGACTTCTCAAGTACTTCTGGAAAACTTTCACCTGCTTGGTGCGATGCCCCTGCTTGGGATGATGCACCTGCTTGTGTAGTCTCTCCAGCTTTTCTTTTCTTTGTTGCTCTAGCTTTCTGTAGCACTTCACTTTGTCTCCTAAGATACTCAGCTTCCTCAGGAGTGTTGATGGTCATCCAATCCTCCACATCATACAACTTTAGAACTGGTCTGACTGCTCTCTTTATGGCTTCAAAGCTCATATCTCTGAAGTCACCATCCTTCCACTTTCTATGCCTTTTAAGCAGAACTTTGTAGTGATCAAGTTGCCCTTTCTCTGACGTTCGATACTTCTCACTCTGAATTTGCATTGCCCTTCTTTCCAGATATTCAGTTTGATATTTGTAAACAAGGCAAGTCAACTCATACCTGTCTTCCAAAGGAGCATTTTTCAACTCCTTCTCCCATTGATCAAGAAACTCTCCAACATGAGGTACCCTGTCATCTAGTTCCCTATGCATAATCTCAACCTGTTTTAGCATATCTTTGGGCCTCATCTTCTCCATCCTTTGATCCTGCATATCCATTTCCTCTTGTTGTAGCCTGAGAGCTACTTGTGCATCATGTGCTTCTTGGACCTTCTGCTGTTCAGGAGTCAGATGCTTGTATTTTCTCTTGGGCTGTTGCACCATGATCCCTTTTCCTTTGTCTTTTGGATCCACTGCTGGTGCTGGTTTTGCTTTAGATGCAGGTTCTTTGATTGTTATCCCCTTCTGAGCTGGTTGCTTTCTGTTCTTCCTAACAAATGTTTGAGTAATGTTCTTAGCAGGGGATAAACTTACAGCAGTGGGATCAGCAATGGCAGGGGAAACTTTTGAAGCAGGGGCTTCTTCTTGATTGCCCATGGTGAGCAATGTTTGAGCAATATCTTTGGTTGCACTCCCCTTGTCACTTCCCTTATCAGCACTTTCTCTCTCCATTCCTTTCTTAGCACTTGTTATCTTTCCATGCTCCCCACCAGGATATGAATAATACTCAGTAGATCCTTCTGTGTGTGGAATTTCCTCCCCTTTGGAAGCATCCTCATCTGTGGAAAGAATCAGTCTGGGCTTTCTCCTCCCCTCAAGAGTAGCAAGTCTGGTTTCCAGGTGAGAGATAACTAGACCTTGCTTTTTGACATCTTGTACTAGTTGTGCATTCTGCCTTTTCAGACTCATGCACATTTTCGTCAATTCTAGATTTGTCAAAGGTTTCATACTGCTCTCAATCCTAGAAGGGAATTTCTCCCCTTGTTGGATATCTTGGAGTGGGGGAGAGGACTTATTGATGGTGTCACTATCCTGCTCACCCCTTGAGGATGAGACAGTAGTGGCAGCCAAACCCCCAGGTTGCTCCAAACTCTTGGAGACTCTCCTTTCTGCTGCTTGTGAAGATTCACCAGGCAAGGGAGACCTGGCAAACCTAGATTTTGAACGCCTTTCTTGTTGTGGATCAGCAGGTGGTAGGTTCTTGGCAGGGGATTCAGCAGGTTGATTTATGGCTGTTTGATTTTTGGCTTCTTCCCGTCTGATTTGGTCTAGCATAATTGAAGCGAATGGAATGTTTCTGCCAGAAAACAAAGGTGATGGTGCAAGTAATGTGGTGAAAAGTTTGGTTGTGTGTTTGGTTGCTGAAAAATAGTTTCTGTGTGTAATGGGACCATGATCACTCATATTTAGCAAAACTTCTATAAACCTTGGATACATACAAAACTTTGAGGTGCTTGAAACATTTTTAACCATGCCTTTAAAAATCATTTAAGAAAAACAATACTTCCTTCCTGTTGCAAAGCAGATCAGGGCATAAGCTATCTCACTACTAACCTCATTAAAAGCAGTGGTTTTGGGTGACAAACATTGCATAATAGTATGAATCAAAAATTTCCAATGAGGGGCAAACTGGCCTTTAGCAAACTTTAATTTTTGATTTTCAGAAAGTTTATACCCCAATTTATCAAGACCTTCAAAAATTTCAGCCTCAGAAAAGTTGGTTATTCCATCCTCATCATCAAGGAGGAGATTCTCCCTGATGGAGGCAAGTGTGATTACCTTGGAATGACCATCAACTGTGCTTTGAATTATGACCTCTCCATTCACTGTTTTGGTCATGGCTTTAGACCAGAACTGTTGAATGTGTGAGGTATAAATGCGAGGATTGATGAGAAGGGCCACTCTAAAGTATGAAGACTTTAGAAAGGCCACAGCCTCAGCAAACTCGGCTGGTTCATCATGAAGCAAAGCAATTTGGTTATGATTAGGAGCAATTTTAAGGGTCATGATGAATTTGGAAAATAGTTTAGAGGTTTATAGAGATGGGAGGTAAGTGGGATTAGGTCGAGAGAGATGTATGGACCTGCTGGTAAAGGGAATTAAGTTTATATAGACAAATTGAAGGGCTGCGATTGGACCAAAATTTTCAAATTGCAAAAATATCAAGGATAAAACTTGATAAAAAATTAATATATTTGAAATAGAAGGAAAAGATTACCAATCAACGAAGAAAGCGCCTTAAATATCTTTTAAAAATAATAAAATATTCCCTAACCAAAATTTAAGCAAGCAGGCCCAACGGCTATGAACAGGGTAACGGTATTGTCGGTCAACGGTCAAACAGGGGAATGTTGTGAAAGCAGGGGAATTAAAAGATAAAAGCAGGGGAAACTTTCCTAGGGATATTGAACTAGTCATGAAGAGACTAATGCTAACTAGCTCTGCTCTACTGCACACACTTGTATACACAAGATAGATACATAGAAACTCAAGAGTCCTCTATTCAGCAATTGTCCCAATACAAAAAGTTAATACATAAGTCCCCCTACACCAGGTTATCCCAAGAAATCATGCATACCCCAGTCACCATCCCAACCTTGTCCCTTACCTATGCTCAGTCAGTCTTGGCAATGTGTGCCTCAGGTCTGTATTTGAACAACAAGCAGTTTTAATAGAGAAATGTAAGCACACACTACAGTGCCTCAAGGTTTCAGAATTCTGACAAGCTTTGTAGCAAGTCATCATTAACCTGAACCCTCACTCACCAGTGGATATGATCTAAGATCATATATGAGCATCCTAAGAATACCCTGAATCCTAAAGGTTTGACCTAACCTCCCCTGAAACATAGAGTATATACCTGATCCACCAAGGAGAATAGTATGCACCATATGAACCTCTGCATTGTTAGTCTAAAACCACATAAAACCACTTTTGTAAAAAGAACACACCCAGCTTAAGAGAAAAATCCTCTTGGCAGGGGAATGAACCCCAAGCAGGGGAATCAGTGTTAAAAAAACAGTGGAATGAAAGAAATGGTAAAATTGACTAACAATTATACAACAACAGCAGTGAAGTAACCCTGATTACACATGACAAAATAGACATCAGATTTTTAAGGAGTAACCATTCCAATACCTGCAACCAGATACTGAAACCTCCCTACATCAAAAGCTTTTGTTAAAAGATCAGAAACATTAAGTTCTGTATCAATTTTCTCAGGGACAATCAGTCCTTTGTCAAAACAATCTCTGATAAAGTGATGTCTAATTTCAATGTGTTTGGTTTTGCTATGAAAAACAGGGTTCTTTATGATGCAAATAGTGCTGTTGTTGTCAATGAATATCTTGGTTTTAAGAAAGTTATACCCATAATCAAGCAATTGATTTTGCACCCAAAGAACTTGACCACAGCATGCAGCAGCTGCTACATACTCAGCTTCAGTTGTGGATGTTGCCATGATAGTCTGCTTCTTACATTGCCAAGATATAAGCCTGCTCCCCAAAAATTGGCATCCCCCTGTTGTAGACTTCCTATCATTGTTGTCACCAGCATAATCACTATCTGAATAAGCTATCAGCTCAAATGGTGACTCCTTTGGATACCAGAGTCCTAAGGTAGGATGACATTTTAGATACCTAAAAATCCTTTTCACAGCAAATAAGTGACACTCTGTTGGTGACACCTGGTATCTTGCACATAAGCAGACTGCAAACATGATGTCAGGTCTTGAAGCAGTGAGATACATAAGAGACCCAATCATAGACCTGTAATTCCTAACATCAATAGGCTTTCCAGGACCATCCTTGCCCCATGGATGATCCTTGTCCATGGGAGTGGACACCTTCTTCCCATCAGACATGCCAAACTTCTTTACAATCTCAGCCACATATTTGTCTTGTGAGATAAATATCCCATCTTTCCGCTGCTGAACTTGTAACCCCAAAAAGAAGTTTAGTTCTCCCATGGCACTCATTTGAAATTTATCCTGCATCAATTTGGCAAACTCTTTGCTAAGCATGGAGTTAGTTGATCCAAAAATGATGTCATCCACATAGACTTGTACTAGCAGAAGGTCACCCTTTTGTTTCTTGATAAACAGGGTCTGATCAATCTTCCCCCTGCTGAATCCATTGTCTAGGAGATATTTGTAAAGAGTACCATACCAGGCTCTGGGAGCTTGGTGAAGGCCATACATGGCCTTTTTCACCTTGTATACTTTGTCAGGATGTTCTGGATCTTCAAACCCTGGTGGCTGCATGACATAGACTTCTTCATCAATGGTTCCATATAAGAAGGCACTTTTCACATCCATCTGGAAAACAGTGAAGTCCATGAATGAGGCATAAGCAAGAAATAATCTAATAGCTTCAATCCTGGCTACTGGAGCAAACACCTCTTCATAATCAATCCCTTCTTCCTGAGTATACCCTTGTGCTACTAACCTTGCTTTGTTCCTGACAACTATTCCCCTTTCATCCTTTTTGTTCCTGAGTACCCACTTGGTACCAATAGGCCTTGCCCATTTGGGACAATCAACCAGAATCCAAACCTCTTGTATGTCGAATTGTAAGAGCTCCTCTTGCATAGCTTCAACCCAGCTTGGGTCATTTAAAGCCTGAAAAATCTTCTTTGGCTCTTCTTGTAACAAAAATGCAGTAAACAGACAACATTGCATGTTGTCATGATTGAACTTCATGGTGATGTTAGCAATGAAGCTGTGCTCCTTTGCTGTATACCTTGTATGTCTGGGGGCTTCAGGATCGCCAATGATCTGAGAGATAGGATGGTCCTTATTGATTCTATAGGTAGGCTGCATGATGACTTCTGTTTCATCTTCTTCCAAATCAGAATTGATGGGGCTATTTTGATTAGGAAAGAAGTCCTCAAAGGAACTTCCAAATGAGACAGCATGACCTAAAGATGGGTGCTTGTGAGCAGAATGAAGCTCTGAATAACTAGGGCCTCCACTCCTGATGATTCTGCTTCCACTGCTGGATATGATAGGACCATCATTTATGGGTGTAGATGATGAGATGAGTGGGGATTCTCTTTCTGCATCAGTAGTCTCATTAGCATCATGATCCTTTGTGAAAGAGGAATCAATTCCTCTAGCAGGGGAATCCTGGATTCCACTGCTTTCAGCCATTCCACTGCCTTCAGTCATAGCAGGGGATGAGATTGGCTGTTCTTTTCCTGAAGCAGAATTATCTTCTTGTTTATCAGCTTCACTAGGAAACAATGAGGGTACATTCATGTACCTCAGAGGTGACTTCTCAGCACCAATTGTTTCTTGAGTACCTGAAATGTTAGTGTTCTGCAAGACAACAGGTACATAATTCATGGACTTGGAAAGTACATCTATATCAAAGAACCAGTCAGGACCTGTTTGAACATCTTCAGGTTTGTCTTCAAGAAAGTTCACATGAAGATTTTCTGTGATTTTGCTTGTCTTCTTGTTGAAGACCCTATATCCCTTGCTGTTTAAGGAATAACCCACAAAGTATCCATCATCACCCTTTTCACTAAACTTACCAAGATTGTCAATGGTGTTCAAGATGATAACATGACACCCAAAAGGTCTGAAAAAGTCAATTAAGGGAGGTCTTCCATTAAACAGCTGATAAGGGGTCTTGTTGTGTGCCTTGACAACCAAGGCCCTGTTTTGTACATAGCAAGCAGTGGATACAGCTTCAGCCCAAAAGATAACTGGAAGTTTGGAATCAGACAGCATAGTTCTTGCAGCTTCAATGAGTGTCCTATTCCTTCTTTCTGCCACTCCATTCTGTTGAGGTGTTCTAGCAATGCTGAATTGCCTCTTGATGCCTTTGTTTATGCAGAAAGAATCCAGTTTCTGATTTCTGAACTCACCACCATTGTCTGATCTTATGGTAACTACCTTCATGCTTTTTGACAGTTCAATTTGATTGATGAACCCAATGAGTATATCAGCAGTGTCACTCTTTTCAAATAGAAAGAATGTCCATGTAAATCTTGAAAAATCATCAGTAATCACTAAGCAGTACCATTTCTTCATAATACTTGCCACAGAAGTAGGACCAAAAAGATCCATATGTAGTAGTTCCAATGGCTTGGTGGTGGACATACTTGTTTTTGACTTGCAAGATGCTCTGTGTTGCTTCCCTTTCAGACATGCTGCACAAGTATGTTCAGTGGCAAAAGACTTGGAAGGAAGACCATGAACCAGATTATGCTTTACTAGTTTGTTCATGTTCTTGAAATTAAGATGACCAAGTCTTCTATGCCATTTCTTACATTCATCTGCTGAAGCTTTGGCAATGAAACATGTTTCATTGTCTTGGAGAGATATGTCCTTGAGATCAATTGTGTACATGTTCTTCTGTCTTGGTGTTCTGAGAACAATTGGAGTGTCTTTTGGCAAGACAAACTCCTTTCCTAATACCAAGCATTCAGTGTCAGTAAACAAGACAAAATTCTTGTTATCAGTCATCTGTGACACACTGAAGAGATTATACTTGAGTTCTTTCACCAAATACACATTGTCAAAAGTCATCCCATTTGTGACAATAGTTCCTTTTCCTATTATAGTTCCATGCCCATCTCCAAAAGAAACACCATCATTGTCATGCAGGGGTACAAAGTTAGACAAGTAAGCTTTGTGTCCAGTCATACTTCTTGAGCATCCACTATCCCAATATGATCTATCATCCCTTGTCTTCTTTGTCACCTGCAAAAGGAAAAACAAATTAGTTTTTCTTGGGGACCCAAGCCATTACAGACTTGGATCTACCTTGTGTATCAATGTAGGATAGCTTATCGAAAACTAGAGATACACCATTAGATTGAGTACCCCTTTTGGGTGCCCAAACCCAACGAGTTGAGGCTTTCACAGCTTTTCCCCATCTTCCCATGTTCCTAGAATGTACAACTTTTCTAGCAGGGGATACCCCAGTTTTAGCAGGGGAATCCTTATGCTTAGCAGAGGGAACCCACCTTTTGTTTTGGCCTCTGTTCATGTGTTGGTAAGGTCTAGGGCCAGATCTATATGCAGTATAAGGTGTTGGGGTGGTCACAGAAGTGTTGGGCTTTGGGTGAACATCATTTTCCTTTCTAAGGGCTGGAACAACATATTTCTCAGTTACTCTATTTCTCAAGGCAGGGGCAACATACTTGGCAGGGGAAAAGGATTTTGCCCCTGCATTTAGAAGAATGGCTTTAGGTTGCATATCCTTTAAGGGATTTGCAGCCACCATCTCCATTGGTGCCTTACACTCTTGATAAGTGTGTTCAAAACTGCCACATGTGAAGCAGGGCTTGGTATTGATCACAAAGTCTTTTCCTAATTGATGAGACTTTTGGTCATTCCAATTTCTTTGATTACCTCTGACATTCCTGTACATACCTGCATATTTAATGGTAGGTTTAGGAGACTGTGTCCTAGCCTTAGATTTGGGAGAGATGCTCTTAGAGTTTGGATTGCTGCTAGAAATTCCTTCTTTTGAAAATCTAACAGGGTTGTCAATTTGGTTTAAGCCAACCTGTTCCTGTTTAACATCCCTAATGACACTAGTTTTAACTAGAGACTCTTCTGTATCAAGGTTATTAGGTATATAAGCACTCAAGTCAAACTCAATGTCATCCTGTTTTTCAAAACAAGGAAGACCAGTCCATGACAAGTCTTTTCTAGGATAGGCAGCATGGATGTTAGCAGGGGGTGGAGGTATAGTAGCATTCATATTCTTAATTCCAAACCCTGTTTTGTCCTTAGGAGATTGACCAATTTCAAATGCCTTGGTTAAATCTTTTGAAGCTTTTCCAAATTTTTCAACAGTTTCCTCATCTATCTTTTGGTTAGCTTTGAAAATTTCAAGTTCAGCAGTTAAAACATTTATAGATTGGTTATTCTCCTTGGCATCTCTTTCTAGAATCACAATGTGATCCCTATACTCACTTTCTCTTTGCCTATACTCTCTTATGGTGGACTCTAGTTGTTTTAAAGCACGTTTGTAATTATCAAGATCATTATCACAATTGGTATAGTCAGCTTTTACCTTTCTGATTTGATCATTTAAAGATTCAGTATTTTTCCTACAAGCTTTAGTACAGTATGAGTCATCATATACCTCATTGTCAGAGCTGGAACTTGACATGGCCATAAGTGCAAAGTCTTCTTCCTTTTCCTCAGCCATCAAAGCTTGATTTCTTTCCACACTTTCTGTCATAGCACTCCAGTCCCATCCATTTGCTCCATCTATCCCCTGCATAGCTACCATGGCTTTAGCACCAGAATCCTCATCTCTTGTTTCCTTTCTATGGCTATTTCCAGACTTAGGTCCTCTGCATTCCCTGGCAAAATGACCCTTCTTGCCACAATTGTAGCATTCAACTTTTGCTTTATCA
The DNA here is from genome assembly GCA_025667525.1 of Glebionis coronaria. Lineage (NCBI taxonomy): Eukaryota > Viridiplantae > Streptophyta > Magnoliopsida > Asterales > Asteraceae > Glebionis > Glebionis coronaria. The sequence goes on along the minus strand of JANFOE010000646.1, from coordinate 278,073 downwards.
AACCCAGCCACATCAGATGGATTAATTGTGATCTTCTTCCCATACTTCTTGTGGAACCTGTTGGCTCTCATGCTTAGCAAAGCCATATTCCACTTGATATCCAATTCTTCTAGCGCTTGCTTACTGATTTGACTCAGATCTTCATGTAACACTGTAGATCCTTGTGGCCCTTGAGATGCTATAAAGGCACATGCAGTATCAAGGCTGAATGTAGCTGGTCTTTCTTCATCATAGGAAGGTCCAGACCTGGTAGCAGGGGAATAAGTAGCAGGGGCTACTTCTATTCCACTGTTCTTGGAGATTCCACTGCTTTGTGATATGAATGCCATGTTAGCAGGGGAATCAATGACTCCACTTGAGTTGGTGGGAATTTTCCCTTTTGACTTCATTTCATTGACAATAGGTTCAAAAACTTTTAAGTTATTGTATATATCATCAATATCTTTTTCATCCAAATCATCCTTATTCTGCCAAATTGCCTTATAGACAAACCACTCTTTCTGAAGGCTGTTAAGAAACCTGGTGTTCACCTGCTCTTTTGACACCTCAATATCAAAGAACTCCAAGTGGGCCACCATGTCTTGAAGCCTATTGTAAATAGCTCCAATTGATTCATCACCAATTGCTTTGAAAGAAGCAAAATCATCCAGCATTTGGTTCTTCTTCTTCTTCTTTGTGGCTTCATTTCCTCCAAAGGTTGTGCCTATGGCTTCCCATAGTTCCTTAGCTGTTTTGTATTTCCTGAATCTGAGTTGATGTCTATCTGGTAGGGCCAACAGCAATGAGCTGTGAGCCCTGACATCATGCCTTCTAGCCAGTATTTCCTTATCACATAGAGCATCAGATTTCTTCTTGTCCTTACCTTTGGAACTTTCACCTTCATCCTTGCCTTCTTCAACTGCCACCATTTTGTTGAATTGATCACCAAACTCTATGATCTCCCAGAGAACATAGTGTTCCATTTTCAGGTATTGTTGGATTCTGAATTCCCATAATTCAAAGTTTTCAGGATCCAACATGGGTAACTTGAGGTTATTGTGGTTGTTGCTGTTTGTGGATGAATCTGAAGACATGTTTGTTATGAGGATTTTGTTCTTGATTTAGACAAAGTTTCTCAACAAGCTCTGATACCACTTGTTGATCCCTAAGTCAGATCTTAAACCTTAATAGCTTGTTTAAGGGTTGTGATAGAGAGAAAGAATTCAATCTAACACTAGAGAAACTTTGCAAAGCAAAGTAACTAAACAAGATGCGGAATGTAATGTTTAGCACAAGAACAAATGAGATTCAAACGTTGAACTTTAATATATCAAAGATATACGAATACCCAAAGTGGTATTAGGGTTTACAAAACCTTAAAGTAATAATAATGAAAAACGAAATGAGAAAGACACACTTTGCATGCTAACCTAGTGAGTCCTTTTATAGATACAAGGACCCACGTACAAGATCACTACTAACAAACTATGGAAAGTATTAAGGAATAATAATTGAAACGCGTAAAAATCTATTCCATGTTTATCTTGACGGCAGGGCCTTTGACTCCAACAGGGGAACGGATCCCCCTGCCTTTGTTATTTAGCAGGGGGAACTTACTCTAGCAGGGGTATGAATAATCAACTAGCAGGGGAAACAAGTAAGCATAGATTTATTCCCAACAGTGACTTGTTTTCCTTAGTCACAATCACCGGTGGAGGTATAGGAAGCTCGGGTTCCTTGGTACCTTTGCCACTGCGAGTGGTGATTGCTTTCATCTCCCCTCTTGGATTCGCAACGGTGTTACTCGGAAGAGTACCCGAAGAAGAGGGTTGATTACCTTGGAAGAAACTAGCCATCATGTTTTTTAAGTCATTCGTTTGACTATCCAACGTGTTTCTCATGTCAGCTCTCAGATCGTTCCCTTGTTTCACCAGGTCGGCTTTCAAGTTGCGCACTTCCTGTTGGAGATTATCTACGATCACATCGTTAGTCCTCATGTAGGTTCCAATGTCTTGATGTAATGCGGTGGGTTGGTTGGGAGGAGCATTGTATGCGGGTGGTTGATAAGCAGGTTGCTAGTAAACTTGGTTGTTTCGTTGAGGTGGATGTGGTTGTTTGTGAGGTGGTATGTATGGTCCACGAGATTGTTGTTGTTGTTGAGGAGGGCGGTTGAGGTTTTGTTGTTGGTTTGGGTTGTTAGGAGTAAAACCGGGTGGTGAGAGATAGTTGTTGGAGCGGTAGCTAAACAGGTTGCGGTCACCTTGAGGATGAGCTTGATAAGCAGGTTGAGGATAGGTACCGTATGTTGCATTCACATTCTCAGAAGGGTAGTCTTGGGTGGCGGTACAAGTGGTGTAAGAGTGAGGACCCCCGCATATTTCACATGGTTGGCTGACAGCATTGACTTGAGCGTTTTTGGCATTGATGCTGTTGGTGTTGCTGGCGGTTTGGGTAGCAAGCGATTCAAGAAGCGCAGTGATTTTGTCAAGTCGCTTATCGCTGTCACTAGTACTAGCACTAGCGACATCAGTCCGCACACTCTTGGTTTGCACACGAGACTTATTCTCAATGACATCTCAAGCAGCATTGGAAGTCTTAGCCAAAAGATTACCCCCCGAGGCACTGTTTAGTGAATCTTGGTCATTCATGCTTAAACCATTATAAAAAGTGTTAATTTGGTGTACTTTGGTAAAACCATGTTGTGGGCATTTTCTTAAAAGATCTTTGAAACGATCCCAAGATTCACTAAAAGACTCATCGTACTTTTGTTCAAAATTGATAATTTCATTCCGCAAAGCGGTAGTACGAGAGGGTGGGAAAAAGTAGTTGGTAAATTTGGTGTCCAAATCCGTCCACGTAAGAATACTCTGTGGCGGTTCCTTAGCAAGCCAATGTCGGGCTTGTCCCTCTAAAAAAAAGGGAAAAAGTTGGAAACGGATTACCTCTTGTGGAACACCATTGAATTTGACATTAGTGAGTTGCAAGAATCTCTTGATGTGGTCATGTGGATCGTCAATGGTACGCCCCAAGAATGGTTGAGCAGAGACCATCTAGATAAAGCCGGATTTGAGCTCAAAGTTGTTGGCTACAATCGCGGGTATGACAATTGGATCATCGTTACCATCTACATGTGCTTGCAGGAGTTCAATCATCGGGCGATTATCCGGTAGAGGCTCATTGTTGTTGTTATTATTGTTGTTGAAAGGTGGGTTGTTATTGTTATTATTGTTTTGAGGTGGGTTATTGTTGTTGTTTTGTACACCGGCCATGTCTAAGTCTTCGAGAGGCTCGGGCTCTTGATAAGACATTGATCGTGTACGCATGCACCTGCAAAAGAACTAACAAGGCAAAAGCAAAGGAAAAATATTTTTGGTTTTTATGTTTTTTAATTTTTAGGATTTTTGAAAATTTATATTTTTTTGTGTTTTTTTTGAAATTTTTTATGAAAAAGTAACGTTCACGGGGAACGGATCCCAAAATCCAAGTTCTCACAAAAAAACTGTTGATCTTAACGAGAAGAGCCGGCAGCGGCGCCATTTGATACAAATGAAATGCTATGGTTCGGATTTAGTTCTCGGTATCTCCTCGAATTGATCACGGCTCTAAGTGGAATGATTTGTTCTTGGTTAATAAGAAGGAGTTGGTTTGTTTATCTATTTTAAACTAATAACTAATAAGTAAGTGTCGAATAGTAAATGCTTTGAAAGATTAAACTAAATTGGCGAGTTAAAAATAAAAGCTTGAAAACTTAAGGAAAGGATTAGAAAAATACTTGGAAAACTTAATTAAACTAACACTTAAAAACTTTGCTAAAAACTTTGGAACTTAAAACCTTAAGCTATCAGAATATCAAAACTCTTTGTCTATCGGAATTCAATTAAGACAGGTCCATCGGAATCTTCCATCGGAATAATTTTCAAAACAATCCATCGGAATAATTAAAGTGCAAGCTGTCGGAATGATGTCTATCGAAATGCAGTTCTATCGGAATGTTCTGGATCGGAAAGTCTGATCGAAATATCGTAAATACTTCTGTCGCAATGACTTACTATCGGAATGTGGTAAATAAAAATTGGCCAGAGTTTCGACTTAAAAAGGACCTTAGTCCCGTCGGAATGTGCGATCGCAATAAGCGATCGCAATCAAGATCGGAATAAGGGGGAATTACCAACCTATCGCAAAGTAGAACCCACACTTGGGTTATTGCGATACAAATCAGAAAACCGTCGGAATATGTATAAACCCTTATATTGCGATGGAAACCAAATCAATCCGAGAATGATAATAAGCTGAAACTTGGGTAAGCACATACAATAAGCTATCTTAAAAGAACTTAAACTTCTTCAAAAAGATTAAATTAGACACCTTTTGAAAAACGTAAACCTTAAACTTTATGAAAGGAACTTTCGAAGAACTAAAACATTGATAAAATCCAAAATCCAATAAGCTAAAACAAGCAATAAGCCAATAAGCATGGAAGGCCTATAACTTATACGTGTGAAAGCTTGAAAAGAAACAAGAAAGATTGAACTTGATCACGAACTCATCCACAAATCCAAACCGTATGAAATTTAACAATCGGATCAAGGATTTAGGTAAACTAAGAAAAGTAGAAGAAGATTGAAGAACTCAAAAGCTTAACTTGAATAAGATTAATGAAATCTAAAGTACAAAGATTAAAGAAAGCTTAAATTTAAAAGATGAAAACAAAGAAAAAGTTTAGTGAGAGAAAGTTTGGAACTTTCTCTCTCTAAAACTAGAGAAAAAATGAAAACTAAAAACTAAGACTAACTAACACCCTCTAAAATTGTGAAGTGGAATCTTTATATAGGCGTGTGGTATGGGCTTGTGAATGGGCTTTGGTATCGGGCTTCTTTTCTTCATTCTTCTTTAGTCTTTACGTTTCTTTAAATAAACGTTTCCGACTTTGGAATTTGAGAAGTGTCGGTGAATAATTCCAACTCGTCTTATGATCTTTTGTTTAATAGACTCGAGTTCTTCGACATATATGAATCTTCCATCTTTGGCTCTATTCTTCGATAAATCTTCAAATAGGCACAATGACTTCAAATCTTTTGCATCTCTTGGACAATAGACTCCGTCTTGGGTCTTTTTCCTCGATAAAACCCGTGCAATCCCATGTTTTCTTCAATATCCTCCCGGTTGACTCTGAAACACAATAAACACAAAAACCACGCATAATTCCAAACAAATGATATTAAATACGCGTTTTGGTCTTGTTTTAGCCAGAAATAAGTGGTAAAAGGATGGGTGCTTTCACACCTATCAGACAACATGTCCAATCGACTTTAGGGGGTTAAGCACTTTCCAAGATCGGATTCATGATCATGCTGCCAATAGTGACGAGTGAAAGAGTAGGACATTTCCGTGACTCCTATTCGTACACGACTCGGTCATGCTAGATTCATGATTTTGTATTAGTCTTATAAATGCTCCAGCAGCATTATGAACTTAATAAAATGAGTTTCCATGAACTCGTAAACAAATTCATTAGTGTTTTCATCGAGGAAAACCTGATTTCCTCTAAATCTAAAGAAGAGCACGAAGACCATATTTGCACTATGTCGCAAATTCTACGATAGGAGAAATTTCACCCTGAAATTTTCCAATCTAAATTCTGGTTGATTACAGTGACACGCTGAATCACATGGATTCTCACGGTTAATTTTACCATGACTCAGCTTATGCGTAAATGTGAGAAACCTACACTACGTTAGGCGTTCCAAGAAAATCTTACGCTAAGAAAAGTCTAATTTAGGAGACTCATAGTTTTGCAAACTTCTACGTATCCAGTTTCTATGAAGCAAGATACAGTTACGTTCATATCTAAGTGCTTGTCACACCAACAGGCTAAGATGGAACACCAACAGACTGAGATGTTTTCCACCATCAGACATTGTGAACAGAAATGGGACAAGATCTCCATGGATTTTGGTTACCAGATTAACATAACTCAGAAGAAGCATAATGCTATCTGAGTTATTGTCAACAGTTTGACCAAGTCTGAAGAATCCTTACATCCACAAAGATTTCAGAGCCACCAGATTGATCGAACATGTTCCAGCCAAGGCTCATCCGACCACTTGGTAATCCCTCAGCTATCGGGCCGGACAAAGGTTCGCAATTGTGATCCCTATTTACGCTCACATCCTTGTTCTAATTTCACGATTTGCTTTCACACTCACGTTTATGACACTATTCTCGTTCATGATCGTATCCTGGCTTATGACTTTACGTTCATTTTCGTTCTGGGAAGTTTTGCAAGAACTTGAGAGACCAGACTCAAGTTTAGTATAACTCTCTATCCTCAGACAAACGTTTCACGTCACATTCCACGTCTCACTTTATAGCATTTGGCGTACCGCCGCCATATTCCATGTTCACGATATGTTTCACATGTCATGTTCATTCCACGCTCCTCATATCACGTTCACGATATGTTACACGTATCATTGATCACAATATGTTTGCCATATTACACTCACCATATCTCCACGTACCACGTTCAAAATTGTTCACGTATAACGTTCACAATTTTTCACGTACTACGTTTCAGTATGTCTCGCGCATTATTGCTAAGACGGGACTAATATCAGTTAGTCTAAGCCATTTTGCAAGTAACGTTTCATTTACACTTGCACGTTAATCCTTATTTCCTCGATCAATTCAGGAGGATCCCCTCTTACGTTGATGACCAGAAACTTTCAGTATCGTCAAGACAAAGTCATGAAGATTTAGATTGTTTTTCACCAAGACCTTTTAGAGGACCGTTCTAGGCGGGAAGCCATTGGGAGCGGAGGGGTCCATCCGGACTTCTTATCCGTTTTCGCTTATCAAGTAGATACGTTCTTTCAGTCACGTCACGTTCCATGTCCCTTCAAGACATGTCACGTTCCACGTTCCTTTCTACCATGTCACCTTCAGGTCCTTTTATCTTACATACCCTCTCAGTTTGATTCGAGTATGTTTCTCTTTCAATTTACTTTATCTATAATTCGGGGACGAATTATTTTTTTAGGGGGGGAGGGTTGTAAAACCCGCATGCTTTTACCATGAACAGTACACTCATAATCGTACGTACATGACTAAAACTTACCTTATATAACATGTTTACGTTTCACGAATATTAAATACAAGTATTACGTACGTGTTATTACACGATAAGTATTTAATACATATCAAGACACAATAATTATAATCACGAATATGAAATCATGAATGTAAATAATCACGAACATATTATTATGTATTTATGTAATTATTATTACGACTACGTACAAGTATAAAAGATAACACGAACAATTAAGAATAAAATCACGTAAACACGAACACGAGAACATGTAATATTTTAGAACACGAAAAACATTCGGGTTACCCTAGTGGGCCCCACATACCCGCGGACAAGACAAGAGGAAAAGGGCCAAGCCCATGTAATTTTTACCAAAACAAGAAAAAGGAAAACATATTTTTCGTAATTACATAAAATTAGAAAAATACAAACCCTAGCGTCCTTTTCTCTTTCCCTTTGGCCGCCGGGTTAAGAACACACAAGAGGGTGTGTTGGTTGATTTTTGGTGATCCAATTCTTGGAGAATCGTTCGTGTTATCACCCTCTTTTTTTTATTCACGTATTGGTAATATTTTAAACCTTTCTTTTTAATCCTTTTATTAATTTATAACACATGAAATCATGGTTTAATTATAACCAACATTAATAAACATGTTATGGAATTATAAACCATGGGGAAAAGGGTTTGTTTGGTTTGTGATGTGATTCGGCAGCCGACTGAGAGTCAAAGGACTCTCGGTGTCCCTTTTAGCCACAGCCGAGACCCCCCCTAAGGGGCTCGGTGTGAATCTCGCCGCAGCAGCAGGCACCACCGGCTTAAGCCAGTGGCTGTTTGTGTCGGACGGGGGAAGCAGCGGGCAGGCAGGGGAAACCACCGACACACAGTCGGTGGGAACCCAATTGTGTCAGCGGCTAGCCGAGCAAGAACAAAACCACCGGATCGCAGCCGGTGGCAATGAACCGAAGGCAGGGGCAACCGGCAGGGGCCGGTTTGCCACTGTTTTCGGTGGGTTTTTAGTACGGGCCGATTCATGGTTCACGGGTCCGGTTCACGACACGCTTTAGTAAAATAAAACACGGTTCACGACTTAATTAATTTTACAAGTTTAATTATTTTACAAGCTATTTATCTACAAGCTTAGTTAAATTAATTTAACATGTCACATAATTAATTTAATTAACTCATGACTTAGGTTTATTATTATTATTAATAATATATGATTTTAACCTAAGTATTTATTTATTTATTTAGACTAAGTAATTAATTAATTATTAAAAACATGACTTATAATTAATTAATTTCCATGACTTAGGTTATATTAATATAAATATTAATACACGTTTAATATAAGTATTATATACACTTTAATTTAATTAAATCATGATTATATTTAATTAAATCATATAACCTATAGTTATCTAATTAACATGTTATAACTAATAAACTATACTATTTAATCACACGACTTAGAATATTAATCAGTAAAACTTAAGCTTATATTATTAGCTTAATAATCCAGCTTATTTCTAAATATGGAAACTTTCTATTTTTAGAAACTTATCTATTTTAAGCAATTAATCTATTTATGGAAACTTTCTATTTTTAGAAACTTATCTATTTTAAGCAGTGAATCTATTTTTTGAAACTTTCTATTTTTGGAAACTTTCTATTTTAGGAAACCTACTATTTGTAGAAAGTTACTTATTATTGCACAACAGGTATAATAATACAAGAAATACAAGTAATACCTAATCAGAATAGACAGAATACATGATAAACACAACATAATGTTAAAAACAATAAAACAAGACATGAACCTATAAAACAAGCTAAGACATGATATAAAACCAGTTACGTATACAGTAGTCAGAATACTTATACACGTATATTATCTATGTAGCATTAGTGAGATCGAAGTAGGAGTCTCTTCCGTTCGTCTTCTTCGTTCACTAGACACAAGGTACGGATTCTCCGTCCTTTCAGTATGGACTTTCTTTCCTTATTAGGATTCCCCGTATGCAGCCAACTGTTTTCCCAGTATATGTTTTATATGTTTTGATTTGCTTATGTGTAATTAAATGCCTAAGCCATATACATGCATGACCAGTTTCACCTAGTTATGGAGGTACCATAACCATAACACTAGAGGCACCAGTGTTATGACTTCACCACGGTAGAGTGATAGCTCGTGGCGTCCCTTTCAGCTTTTGGCCATATCATTATATTATCATGTGGGGCGTATGGGTGCATCCTAGGTTACATGTTTTTACAGATTATTCAGGTGAATGTGGTGTGTGCCTTGCATCCTTCACAAGGAGCTGATCCCTCCTACCAGACTATTTAATTAGAGGCAACCCCTCTAATTGCATGACGAGGTCTCCCCTCTATGTATTCATGCACGTTGATACTTCATGACCTATATTGGCTTAATGGTTAACATGTTAAACAGTTTTTATAAGAGAAACATAAGGCTTTTCAAACTATAAAACTAGTTTTACTAAGTTATACCAAGTTTTCCAAGACTTATACATTTCCGCTGCTATTAGTTTTATTTATGTTTCAACCATTCATACTATGTCATATATCCGTGCACTGAACGTTATGCTCAGCCGTTACTTTCCTTCCATGTCCCAAAATGGTAGGTACCCAAGGACAGACTCGAGCATTTGGAGGACGTGCATAGGATGGAAGCTGACATAGACTTCTTCTCCTTTTTGCCTTCATGTACTTATGTTTGTTTAGTCTTTATTCATTTCATTTCCTTTATTTATGTTTTGGGCTTATTTTGGGAACCGATGTTTGATTCTGGTTTTCCCTATGGTCATGTAGGTTATACTACATATTACCTTGCATGCTTTGATGACACGCCATAATTACGCGTAACGGTCCAGTTATCAAAGTCGGGCGTTACAATCCATATCCTTATTAACGTTGTATTATAAATGAAAGGATAATAATAATGATGAATCGTTAAAAGGTTTTATCTAGGAGACCTTACACGAGTTGTACTAGAGGCATCAGCGTGTATCTAGACGCTAACCGATGTGATCACACTATTTGAAATTTGTCCAAGTGTGAGCTAAAAGTTTATGAACGTAAATTTAATAGTCGTGTGATAGGTTCGAACTCGAGATTACAGGATTGCACACAATACGTAAATAGTTAATTTTATTAATATTTATATTTATATGTTTATTAATTAAATCGAGCTAGAAACTTTAACGGTTGTTAAATATTAAGAGTTAAGAACTAACGAACGTTGTGGAATTAAATAGAAGAGAAAAACAAGGTTCCAGAACACCCCTAAGGGGTGTTCGACCGTCGGTTATACACACGGGGGGGGGGGGGGGGGGGGGGAGGGAGGGGGAGAAAGATTTCTTGCCTTATATAAGTTTACATTACGCTACAAGTTTACTATGCCTATATAAACACCCCTAAGCCTTCATTATTTTTCACCCATCTTTCCCTCTCTTCTCTTTGGCGATCGGACTCCAAGCGCACCCTTTAGGATACCGTTTAGTTTGTTTGGTTTTTCTTGAATGAAGTCATAGCCCCTCTCTATGGTTGTTGGGTTGATTTTCCACTAAACGTTTAAGCTCAGTTTTGACGTATTAGCATTACGGTTAACTCGCTATTATACGTGTGTACAAGAACGTAATACAATCTCATTATAGATTGCATCTTGGATCGATTAATAAAACGGTAAGGGGTTAATCATTGATCCGTTATAAACCCTAATCGGAGGTTCATTCTTATCTTTTGGAATCACATTAGCTAAAAGGTACGTAACCCTAATTCGATTAATTGTAATTGTGTTATTATGATCTTGTTAAATCACTTCCGCTATATGTGCTTTGATCTTTGTTAGGATTTTAATAGTTGTTATGAACGATATAAACCTTCACATAATTCGTTGAATTTAATTCAGGACACTATCTTCTGAATGTGTTTGGTAAGTTCACCATATTTTTTTTGAATTTAACGCGGAGATTAACATATAGTTGAATCTTCTTCTTTGTAAAAGTCGGATAAGTGTATTCTGGCTCAAAACAAGTGGGTGTTGGGTTAATCTCGCATCTCTTGAGTAGTGGAAGAAAAGAGTTAGGAAGGCTTCATATAATGAACAAGCTGCTCAATGTACTGAAAGACACGCAGATAAGCGATCACCACAAGGCGAACTATTATTTGGTCTTTTACTAAAAAAAATGCTTTGTGTGCGTTGTATAAATTGGCGTACGTATGAGAACTTCTTCGTAACTTGTTCCTTGTTATAACAAAATTCTAATGGTTTGGAAAAACACTGTGTACCACTTATTCACCACATATGTTCTAATTATTATGATGAGTCTAATATAAAAAAAATAATAGATTTTGTTATTAAAAAAGTCGTGACAAGCAAACTCTTCTGAACTCAACTTATAAAGATTGGTTGTTTTGTTGCTACCATGAGATATATTCTTTCCACTCATGGAAAATTGAATAACACAAATCTCTAGTACATATAAAGCATTTACCCCTAAACCTTGAGTATTGTAAAATCTCTAAAAAAAAGAAATGTTGAAAAACACAATATTTAAGGAAATGTTGAGAAGTTGAATACTGAGACTTGTAAAAACCGTAAATGTTGAATAATAAAATAATTAAGGAAATGTTGAACTTCTGCACATTACACATTACGTAACAATTCATTTTCCAACAGCGGTTGCCAGCCCATAATTGTAAACTTGGATAGTTGTTTTTCTTCTTTAAAAATTTGACTTCTTCCACTTGTAATGCACCCTTTACTAACCCTAATCTCTCTACCCACCTCTCCATATAAAACGCATAATCCTACTCCGTTTTATCATCCCTCTCAAAATAAGAACATGCTCTCTCCAACCATACACCCACTGCCGCCGCCATTTTATCATCCCTACTCCAAATGAGAACCTACTCTGTTTTATCATCCCTACTATGTTGGCGAGTCTGCTGCAACTTAAGTCAATGACCTCTTTTTAGTTTTGGATACTTTTTTTAATTTTGATACAAACAGTTCCATTTTTTGGTTTATAATGGCAACATGAGGTTTAGTTGGTTTTCTTGCAGCTTTTAGGATATTTGTAGGAGATTGTAGAGGTTGGTTGGTTTTACATTTACCCGAATTAATTTGTAAGTGATCTCCCTTTATAAGAATTTGATTAAAAAAATTAGTTTGTGATTAAATTCTTGAGATTTAATTTTTGGCTTTCAAACAAGAGCTCAAGGATTAAAAACCTTGTTAGGTGTGTATATTTGTGGTGTCCTGGGAAGGGTCAGAAACGGTCCCGGGATTAACCTGGTGAGGCCATGTACATCTGAGTAAAAAAGGATTCCCCTCCCCGAGTAACGTGAACAGGGAAAACCACATTCGGGTAACCTACACAGGGAAACGATTTTATAGTGGCCCAGTTTACAACAGGAAATTAATTTCAATAAGTAACTTTTTATGTGAAGTGTACCTTATAGACCGTGAATACTTCCATCATATAACACCATCGTTGTAAGACTCGTTAGGTGGTGCCAGAGCCGTTGGTTACTAAGTAGCGAGTTGTTTGCCTAGGCTGAGAAGTACTCATATTGGAATTTTATGTATAAATTTCAGAATTTTATCTATCACACGACCATAAGATCATAGAGTCCCCAGAATTCTAGAAACATGTCTAGAATTATTAACAACGTTTTCCAACTAATTAAAAACCAAGTTTTGCCCAATATGATTTTTTGGCTAATTCTGGGCAACATGTGGCAAATTTGAATTTCTAGCTGTATTCCTTTTTTCAAATTTTTAACTGTTGTTGGAACTCATTACAGGCCGACATGGCGAATAGCAAGTCTGAGTATGTGAAGTCCATCGAACTTGAAGATGAAGTGATGTATCCTAACTTGATTGTCGTCCGGATTTATGGTCACATTTTTTAAAGGTATTACTTTTTTACTTCTTACTTTTCACCCTAGGCTACAATTATGACACTGTAAATTTTTTTTATTGAAATTGTTGTCGTTCTAGGCTACCTTAACTTGTACTTATTAGTTATTGTATTAGTTATGATTACTTGTAACCATCTACCTGATTTGGCAGATTCTCTGAAATTAACGAGTTTGAAAAACCGAATGATGAAAGAGCTCTAAATTTGCACCATGATAGTGCTTAGAAATTACTGTATTAAATTGGTTGTTGATTGATTATCGTTTCTTAAGTTTCGACTTATTTATGGTACTATGTTGCATATCCCACAAGGCTTATAATATTCTATATGGCTTATATATAGGATACCCAAAAGGAAGAAAAAACGAGATGCTATTCCATGAATTTGGTATTAATTAAAAAAATCTTCCAAGCATGTACCGCCAGGGTTCTTGCATTCTCTAGACAGAGATTTGTATTCTCTCTGACTTTTGTATCTATTCAATGTTGTAAGTATGCATAAAGTCCATTAATAGGACAAGTAGCATGAGGTGCACACAATTTTTAAAAAATTTATGCATACAATATTTCTAATACTAGACTTACCTTTCATTCAGGTTGATGAAACCTTTGAGATCGATGACAATGAAGCCCCTGTTATAAGACATCAGAATAGGCTCATAGTTGTCCATTTTGCAAAGAGATTGGTTGTTTTGAGCAGAATGTCAATAATATAAAACTGGAGTATATTAAATTGTTTAACTTTGATAAAAAGTTGTTGCCATTTACTTGGACTGTCATACGAGTAAATGGATCTCATTTTCGCAGGTAAAACCGTATTATGAAAAAGTACAAATGTAATAGTAAATTTAGTTCTCTTAATTATATTTCTTGTTTTCCTTTCTACTAGATTTTCTGATGTTCACGCATTTGAGAAGCTTAATGACAAGCAAGATCTAAAACTTATGAACTCATGTGCAATTTTTGTGTTAGGAGTTTAATGACATTGTATTTGCATACGGAGAGAGTGATGAATACATGTAAAACTTCATATTAATTTTGTATTCATTGATCTTGTGCTAATGCACTATGTAGTTGGTAAGAGTGGTGAATACATGTAAAACTCCAAATTAATTTTATATTCATCTCCACCTAAATATATTTTTGGGTTTCATCCAATACCGATTCTGGCAAAAAAACATGTTGGATGACGAAAATGACTTTAAAAGTTTGTGAGTGTCGGGCTTATTAACATCCATGTACAATTGTCATTTGTCAAAATTGATCACATGGTTTTACTCATTTATCCATCACATGACATTTCTGTTACTTGTTCGATATTTTCAATTTGTGTAGGTCACATAAACAATCAGTATAATACTTCCTTTTGGATGCTTGTCAAGTCGGGAAAAACAACAAAGAAAGCTCAAAGCAAATTAAAGGTCCCAACTTTCTCTTGTATTTATACTTAGAACTTCTTTTAAAACATATTATAAGTCTGAAATTACGTCCAACTACTTTTCACCTTATATTGTTTCATAGGAAGTTTGTCAATCTCTCTTTGTATCTGATTACTGTAAATACTGGTTTTTTTAATGAGAATGTTTGTTATGCAGCGGAGTCAAACACAGGAGAAGAATCAAATACTTTCCGAGTTATTTGGTATTGATTATAGTACGTTGCCCATAATGTTCCACAATGGTTTTTGTGTATTCTGGGACAAGGTTATCTATCTTTCTCTCTCATCAGAGCAAATTTGTTTTTTTAAGATGACAATTTTTTGCTCAAGTATACCAATATGTCATCTCACAAGTCACAACCCACACCCCATAACCTCTTAGCTTATCGGGTTCGTTGTGGATTTAAGAATACTTTTTATATGTCAATGTGATTATTGTAGCGCAAGTATTAGATATGTTTCTTCATAACTAATAAAAAAACAGCACTGAGAAATATTATTGGATTTGCTGAGTAATTCATCGCATGTTATACTATTAGCATGATTTTAATATTTTCATGCTATATTTACATTATACCGAACACTTACCATAATTCCATATATCATTAATCGTATGTCGTTAGGAAATTTGAGTTGCTATGCACGGGTATTCTCTTTTATCATTATATCTACATTTACATGTATTTCGCATTACACGAAAAACCTACCTCAATATCCCATATCGTTAATTATTTGTCGTTAGGGATTTTCGCTCGTCTAGTTATCAAAACTCTTTCAACGGAACTCAATAGTTGGTGCTGAAATGTATGTAAGCTAAAGCCAACACAAATTGACTTCTTGAAAGGAAAAAAGTCCTCCAACCATTCAAAAGTACATGGGCACTACTAAATTCACCGAGTATTTCACTTGGTCAAAAGTCTCATACATAGGAATTCCTAATTAATAGTATTTGTTGGAAGCATTAAATTTCAAATGGTCAACATGATATCATTTGAAAACTTGTAACTTCTTTTTGTCAGGAACTTTAATATTTTGAAAATTAAAATCTCAATTAACCACTTACCTAACTAGTTATATAAATAGGATAATATGATTTTAAGGCACTATTTGGTTCCTTGTAATTGGATGTAATTGAATGTAATTGTAATTCAATTATATTATATAATCTGTTTGGTTCACAAAATCAGAGGAATGTAATTTACTTTACATTACATATGGTGTTTGGTACGCTACGTAATTGTAATTGGACATTACAGTTACATCAAATGATGTAATTCACATTACATAGAAAGTTTGATGGAATGTTTTGAATTACGTCGTAATTCGTAATTTTATACTTTAAACCATCATTGTTATTATTATTAATTATTAATAATTAAATTTATTATTATTATTAAATTTTTTTTATTTTTTTTTTTTTATTTTATTAAACCATCACTTTATTAGAAACAAAAAGGGATTTTACAACAAATTAGATGAGAGTCGAGATACTATCTGCGCTCCCACCCCTTTAGCAATAGCAAAACCTATTCTATGGAAAATATGTACAACAGCACGCGCTCCAATGTCTTGAGCCTTAGAAAATCTCTGGATCCGCTTCAGCAACGCAACTACATCTTCCTGTAACTCACCTAGAGAAGAAAAAGAGAAATGAAGAAACCCATATCCGAGAGCGGCACACTTAGCCAAATACTTGCATCGTTTACGTTGTGTAGCATCAATCACAGCTCGGCCAGGAACAAAGTCATTCATCCCCGTACGAGTCAAAGGAGAAGAACCAGTCAGATCAACGCACACATCTTTACCTCCCTCCCAAGAATAAAACAAAATATCTGCCGGACGTAAGGCCTTATCAGGTCCTCCATCTAATCCAATATTAACTTCCTTTCCGACAGATATTCCTGAACGGTAACATATATCAGCAAGAGTATCACGTACCAAATTGTGACGATGCTTAATCCCAACGATGCCAACACACGATACCGCATGATCCCCAAATATATCCCCATCAAATACTCTCGAACAAGCTGAACAGGGCTTCGAAACAGAGAACAAGGGAATACCTAAGAGATAACACAAAACCCATCGATAAGACCTCCCATTCATAGTCTGACCTAATCCGGGGATAGGAACCGTCCTAAGCCAGTCAGACGTCTGATCCTCCCTCTGAGATGCCCATAAAGCCAACTGACGAGCAGATAAAGCGAAAGTGGATTCTACATTCTTAATAACCCGAGCAAAATATATATCTGCCATTTTCTTCATGAGTTTGGGGGCAGCGACCTCACTCGGATTACTTAGAAAATCAATCTCCATAACCGAGTTAAACACACGTAAGGCATCATCAAACTGGAGTCCATAAGATCTAATATCAGTGTGTTGAAGTAACTCTGTTCTTCTTTGGAGCGTATCGTTGTTGCTTCTGGACCGGGATTTGGTGATTGGCAGTGGAAGGGAGTCGAGAAACAAAATTGTTATTATTAGTTTTATTTTTTTATTTTTTTTAATTGTTTTTTAAATAAAACCTTTATTTATTAATCAAACAAAATTGGAAGGGAGTCGAGAAACAAGCTGCGCTCTTACCCCCTTCTGGATACAAAAACCAAGTCTAGAAAATAGAAAAGAGCCACTCCTAGCATCATTAGAATGATAAATAGATAATCGCTTGAGACGCGAAAGAGTAACCAAGGCTTCCTCGTCAAGCTCCCCAAAAGTAAAGAAGGAAAAAGGGATGAACGAATAACTGTGCTCTACACAAATAGAAGAATACTTCCTCCTTTTCTTCTGAGCAGCAGTCCGCAAAGCAATCCCGGGGACCCACGAATCCAAACCCGCACCAGCAAACGGTGAGACGCCCGTGACATCCAAGCAAGCATCTTTACCTTGGGACCAATTATGCAACAATAAATCAGTTGGACGAAGGTCTCGTCCATCAGCTGGAAGAAATCCCATAGGAGCCTCTTTCTGCACAGAAACACCAACTCCAGAACAGATATCAACCAACATATCACGCACCAGATTATGCCGAAACTTCACACCCACCTCACTAGAGCAGTGAACAACATGATCACCCCACTAGTCCATCCGATGTACCTGACAACTTGGACAAGAAGATCCATCAGGAAACAAAGGAACCGCCAAACGATAACACAGGACAACTCTAAATTGACATGGGTTCATCCGTTGCCCAACCCATCAATAGGAATAGTAAAGAGATAATTATGTGCATGAGGAGCACGCACACAGCTAAGAAGAGCTTCCTGGCGACTACTCAAACTATATCATGATGAAAGAAGTCCATCAATGATACCAAAATATCTCATTGCCAAAGACTTCATAAACTGGGGGCAGGAGAACTAGAGGTAACAGAGAGAGAATCAACACCACAAAAAGTCAAGAAAGCATCCAGGGAAGACATAAAGATAGAACCCGGCGAACCAATCCCAGACCTAGCCAAAATGCGATCCTACAAAGAACTAGACTGAAAACAAGAGGCGATGAAGGCAAATACCCGACATCCTCAACACACGAGACCCCAAGACCACCAAGTCTAATGGGCAGAGTGGCAAGCCTCCACTGCCAATATCCAAACCTGGGACCTGAACCAGTAACAATCCCCTCTAACGAAGTACGCAAAGCTTGATCAAACTCAGCCTTAGCGCCACCAAGAAATCCAGGAGGACAAGTCCTTAAAGCAAAAACCAACTTCGCAACCCCTACACAATTGCGAAGAAGAAGAAGCTCACGCTGCGGGTCATTAAGCCTACGAATAACATCCAGCAGGGAAATGGATTTGGAAACTCGTCGTGCAACAAAATCACAAGAAAACTCATAATCCCTGCTAACAGACCCGCTAAGAATCCTAACACCACGAACCGGGCGAGATAACGAAGCAGGAAAGATACCAACCTCCAGACTGCGAGGATCCTCCACTGGCAAAAAAAGCTCAGTCTTATCAACATTCAAATGCAACCCACGAGCTGGCCCATAAGCACGAATGGTATCTAAAGCCTTGGCAACCATAAGAGTATCACCAATAATAGAACCATCATCAAGGTACCACGCCTGAAGGGATAGCTCACATGCATGATGAATAGTATGAATAAGCGGATGCAAAGCCAGTGAAAATAACAAAGGACCTAAAGGATCCCCCTGCTGAACCCCTTGAGAAGACCAGAGAACCGAATCTCCATAATAAAGTCGCGCGGGCCGAGAATAACAGAACTCCACCCAGGGAGAGATAGCCGGACACCTCAACCGAGTCTCCTGAAGGATGAAACCCCTATCAACCAGGTTAAAAGCATTCTTAAAGTCCACCAAAAGCATAGAAAGCCCAACCTCATTCCCCCTAGATTCCACAAACCTACTAACAGAATGAATAACGACCTCACACCCACCAGGCACACCTACACCAAACTGAAAGTCATGTAAATAAGAAGACATCGAGTCCCCAACAGAAGAAGAAGCAACCTTAGAGACAAGCCTCCTCCACACAGTACCAATAGCAATGGGCCTAATACCACCACCAGGCTTAACAAGCGGAGTTAAAGTATCACTAGCAATGAACTCCCCAAGCTACCCCGGACATTTACTTGAAAGAAAAAGATTAACAACCCTAGTGATAGAAACTAGCAGGTCATTAGCCACAGCCGAAGCAGCTCCCCCCAAAACATCCACCAAATGCTGAGCTCGAAACCCGTCTCGACCACAAGAAGTACCTTTGGGGAAAATCCGCATCCGGTTCAGCACCAGATCCTTGTGAACCACCAGCGCATCGCCTACGAGTGATGAAGAAGTCACAACCAGAGGTGGTGCAAAAGCATGCTTGGACTCTAACTCAGCCTGAGTATCAAGAGTATCAGGAGCAACACCCGAGGAAGTGAGGACCTTAATAGCATCAAAAAAATGACCATCTCTTAATTTCCTCTTGCATTGGGAAATATTAGCCTCTAAAGAATCCTTAGGAATCAAAAACCCGCGCCATGATGAGGAAGAGGCAGCTAAACAATCCCTAATCAAACCAAGCCTCTCCCCAGGATCCTTCCACCGAGTAATGACACCAGAAATACTAACAAACTGACACCGTTCCCTCTCACCGGACCGTCGCTGAGCTCTACTAGAAGGCATAAACACAGCTAAGGTACAACACGGCAAAATAAGAACCTCAACCCACGCAACTATAACACACGGGCAAGATATGACCCTATCAAGAGCACTAAGAAAGATTCTGGAAAAACCAAGCCGCAACTTAGGCGGAATACATTTGACCGTAAGCAACCGCATCGAAAAAAACCAATCAATAAGGTCAACATCTAAATGAAGAGATCTCACATCACCATCAACTACCCGAGACGACCCAGACGAACTCAAATCACCACCCACCAAACCTGAAGTAACACTAGAACGCGAACGGTCCACAATAATAGGTACATGAATAACTAAGATAGCGACCTCCTCATAGGTCGGGGCATAAACCATACCACCATCATCATGCTTACAGTTCTTAGAGAACGTGTGAGTACAAAAACAATCACCACATAACCAAATACCCGCCTGATGGAGAGCGAGGTCCAAAGCTGAAAATAAAGAGTAGTCACTAGCAATACGAGCTTTGTGAGATGACTTTAAAGCCTCCGTCTTAAAGTGTTGAGTTATGAAATGAGAGATAAAATAACTCCCACAAAGTCCCTTAGCATCTCGACCACCACTACAACCATCACAACATAGCAACGGACACGGAATAAAACTCGCAGCACGGGAAGCCATACAAACCACAAAACCAACTAAAAAGGCAAAGCGAAACCACAAACTACTCGAAACCATACCACAAGTTGAAACCAAGGAGCGAAAATCGCATCAAACAGAAACAAAAACCAGAACACAAACCATCAAAGTAACCAACTAACACATGAGCAAAAATAACACCACTGAACTAGTACCCGCAACCACCGCAACCAACCGATCATTCTCAAAACCAAACCGACTACGCCTCTAACAAAACCCCAACACCTGCCTTGAAAACAACCCACTGCTCAAATGCAATCCACTGCTGAAAACAACCTGAAACCCAAAATGAGTGCTAAACCGCTGCGCGCTAACAACACTGCTGAAGTACTAATCCACAATTTGCTAACGAAACCCAGACCTATTAATAAACCACCGACCGCTAACAACACTGCTGAAGTACAAAATCACTGCGCCCAAATGAAACCCAGACCCAGAGCCGAATGCAAACCTAAACTCCAACGCAACCACAAAAACCTCAGCAGAATAATAAACGAATGACACCAACAAACCAACAAACAAAAATCAACACCCGAACACCCAACCTCGAGCGATAAACGTAGATAAAACATCAACAACCGCAGAACAAAAACCAATCACAACCGCAGACCCAAAATCAAACCTCGAGCCAAGAAAGAAAGATGAACCAATCAACAGAAAACGGAAAGATGATGAAGGAAATGGACAGTTTGGGCTCCCACCCCTCTAGCAATAGCAAACCTGATCCTATTAAACATATAACACGTACTACGTGACCCAATATCTTGAGTCATAGAGTATCTTCAGATCCGCTTTAGTAAGTTCACCGCATCCTTCTCAAGTTCCCCGAAAGAAGAGAATGAGAAGGGGAGAAAACTATTATTATTATTATTAAAATAACACAATAAACATAAAACTTATTTTTATTATTACATAATAAAAAATTAAAATTAATACTTTTATATTATTATTTATAAATTTATTAATTTTTAATTTACATTTTTTTTCTTTTTTTTAATTTTCAAATTTATTTTATATAATATTAATTTTATTTTTTATATAATTAATTAATTTATTATTATTATTTTTATGATTTTTGTAATTTTATATTTTAACTAGTTATTATTTTTTATATTTTATATTTTAATTATTTCAATTAATATTTATTTTAATATTTTATTAATAATAATATTTTTTATTATTATACTTTTGAAATATTAAAATAATATAAATTATTATTATTTTATTTTAATAATAATAATAATTTGTATTAAAATATTAATTTTTATTAAAATAATAATTTTAATTTTTTATAAATTATTTATATTTATATTTTTTGTTTTTATTATTTTATTTTTATTATTTTATTTTTATTATTTTATTTTATTTTAACTATTATTTTTTATTAATTTTTAAGTTTTATTAAAAAATTTGAGTTACATTACGTTGATACTCAACCAAACGCATCTCAGATTTAATCCATTACAATTCCACAATATTACAATTCCAACACATTCTCATTCTTTCAAATTACAATTACATCAAATTACAATTTCTTTCAAAAATTACAATTCTATTAAAAACATTCTGCGAACCAAACAGCCCCTAAACTCAACACTTATATTTTATCAATCTAAATATCCACTTTACAGAATCCACTTTACAGGCTTCTTCAGCAATAAATAATTCAACCTACAAGGTAAGTCACTAGTATTATATTGTATTTTCATATGTCTACTCGTATTTTTTTCAGGGTTCTAAATAGCGCGCTATAGCGTGCCTTATAGCGTGCTATAGCGTGCTATAGCGCGCTATAGCGCGCTATAGCGTGAAGCGTGACCTCCACGTTACGAAACAGACTAAAGCGTCATCTCTAGGCGTAGCGTGCTAAAAGGCGTCATATAGCGCGATATAGCGTGCTATAGCGCGTAACCTGGCACTTTTTTTGAATATTTTTGAAGATTTACAAGAGTTAGGTTTGTTTACTAGTTTTGCGCTATTTAATAGACTTTTGAATCATAAAAAATAATAAAAAATTTGGAGCGTGAAGTGCAATTAGATCCATTTTTTGAGGGGATTAGAATCACTATTATCAATTAGAAGAATTTATGGTTGGCTTAGTTGGACTACTACATTGAAGTATCCAGGCTCCGTTTTAAAAAACCAAGTGGTAATATATTATATCATTAAGGATTCCTATTTTTAAAGAAATCTTTTTTTTTGTAAGTAGAAGTTATTTCAAACTCTTATGTTAATCAATCGAATAATATGCATGAGCCGTCAACTCTTTTACGGAATGTGAATTGAAAAAAAAAGGAATAACAAAAAGAAGTGGTAATGGGAGCATTTGTACTATATGTCCAAATCAAAATTGGGCGGACCTAAAGAGATTAAAGAGGCCCATTTAAGAACAAGAAAGCGACATCGTGATTTAGATTGAATCTTTTATTTTATTATGGGAAAATTTTTTGAGTAAGTATTAGCCGATTTTATTTTAAGTTTGAATTAAAGTATTGCTATATTTTGTAAACTCGCTATATAAATATTTATTTATAAAAATTTTGTGTCGCTATATATCACGCTTCGGAAAACGCCATAGCTTCGCTATAACTTGTGTAACTTAAAACTTGACAATATCGCTACGCTACACTTCACGCTATTTACAACCTTAATTTTTTCCCTTTTTCTGTTTGTAGTGATTAACGCATGTGACCCTTATGGTATGTTTATTTCTTAACATATTGTATGTTTTTTAGTTGACGTATATACACGTATGCGGTGCACATAATCATCCTGTTGCACAACATATGAAAGGAGAGTTAAGATCGATATAAACACTTAAATTATCATATACCTATTCAACCAATTATAATCACCCATTTAAAAAAAAAACTCACTTCCCACCACTTTTTTAAAAATTAAATATCTCACAAACGGTAAATCGTCAAACGAAAAAAAACACACAATTGTGACGAGAATTAAATCATCTATCTATCGAGGGGCACATGTATATACTTTCGACGAACTTTTTTTCGACTTTTTTTCTTAAGTCACGTCTGGAGAGAATCATATATGATTCGTCACGAATCATATATGATTTTCAGAAAATCATATATGATTCGTGATATGAATAATATATGATTTTCTGAGAATCATATATGTTTCGTAACGAATCATATATGATTCTCTCCAGACGTGACTTAAGAAAAAAAGTCGAAAAAAAAGTTCGTCGAAAGTATATACATGTGCCCCTCGATAGATAGATGATTTAATTCTCGCCGCGATGATATGTTTTGTTTTACGTAACGATGAATGGTTTGTGAGATATTTAATTTTTAAAAAAATGAGTTTTTTTGTTACATGATAAAAATGGATGGTTGTGATTGATTGATTGAGTCTATGCTAAGTTAAGAGTTTAGGGATCTTTTTCCTATCGATTACATGGATAAAATGATGTAATATCTAGAATTTCTTATAAATCACACACAATATATCTTAATGCCATTTTTATTTTTATTTTATCAATTTTGGATTATAATGTACTCCACATTATTTTATTTATTCTACTAGTTATATTTTGAGCATTAATTTTAGATTTAAGTACATAATTACATTAATTTTATACTCAATTACATTACATAAAACAAATCCTAACATATTTTAATAATTCAAATTACAATTCATCTATATTACGATTCTTTTTATAAAATAACATTGTCAACATGGCCAAAATATACTACAAAAACCTATTCGGCTGAAAATAATCTTTACCCACAATCATATAGTGATGGCAAACTTAATATACCATAAATAATAATATAGTGAAAATTTACCTCTTAAGCAAATTATTTAAAAAAAAATCTATGTTAACATGTTATTACTACTGCATAATATCATGTAATATTATAATCTTTAATAAAATAAATCTTCTGTTATATTTTTGCAAAGAAAATATAAGTAGAATAAAAACAAATGAACATTGCACAAGAAAAGAAACATGTCGTAGGATAATAGATATCCTATTGTTTAAATCAAACAAAACTTTAATTACAGATCTCATAGTAGTAGATCAAACAAAAAAAAAAATACGGCAGTATATGATACATATGAATATATATGAAGAACAACTAACTGCAGGTCAGAAGAGTATATTGAATATTTAGATCATGGGAGTTAAGATTATATATATTAGCATTTAATTAATCGTGTGTAAAAAATCAAGCACAATAACATATTATATCGATTGGTAAGTACATAACGTGCATTGATTTGTATACACTACAATATTCGAACCCTTCCCTGGCCAAATTCGCGACGTTTCCCTGGCGACATGTCGCCAGGGAAGATGAATCCCTGGCGACATGTCGCCAGGGAAACCTCGCCAAGAAAGGCTGGTGCGGGATGGTTTCCCTGGCGACAATTTAGGATTTCCCTGGCGACAAGTGGGCCCCGCAAACTCTTTGGTTCAAAAATTGGTGCCACGTTGGAGTTGGTGCGGGATAGTATCCCTGGCGACATGTGTCGCCAGGGAAAATATGGCTGATTAAGGAACTTAAGTTAAACAGGTTTTTAAACCTCACTTTTCCCTGGCGACATGTCGCCAGGGAAACTAGACGTTACGTTGACAAGTCAACGCCTGGCGTTGACAAGTCAATGTTCTTCTAGAGTTTCCCTGGCGACTTGTCGCCAGGGAAACTAGACGTAACGTTGACGAGTCAACGCCTGGCGTTGACAAGTCAATATTTTTTTTGAGTTTCCCTGGCGACATGTCGCCAGGGAAACTTGGCTGACTTTTTAAAAAGTCAAATAATCCAAAGTTTCCCTGGCGACATGTCGCCAGGGAAACTTTGACATAAGTTGGTCAAAGTTTGACTAGGTTTTCCCTGGCGACATGTCGCCAGGGAAACCTTGGAGGGAAAATTTCGCGCTCTTTCACTTGGTATCTGATTTTAGACCGATTATCCCTGGCGACATGTCGCCAGGGAAACTCTAGTCAAACTTTGACCAAAAAGTAAACCTACTTTACCGCCACGTCAGCGTTGTCGCCAGGGAAAAGGGGTTATCCCTGGCGACATTTTGTCGCCAGGGAAACCTCCGTCATCTGTTCTCAACTTTCTTGTAGTGATAAGTTTGAAAGACGTACCTCTGGCCATCCGTATAAAACTCAAATTTAAAATCCAAAAGTTGAGCGGTAGAGCGTCTGATAAAAATCAATAAAGTAACTGAACAATAGACAAAAACAAAAGATAGAGAGAATGGAGAAATTGTCTCAAGGAGGTATGTATATATAGATACAAAGATGGAGTATTCTACAAGATATAATAGGAGTAATCTATACTACATTATAAAGGGTGTATCCCTTTGGTTGAAAGTTGAAAATGTTGAATGGTTGAAAAATGCGGGTCCCACTAATATATATCTATACTACATTATAAAGGGTGTATCCCTTTGGTTGAAAGTTGAAAATGTTGAATGGTTGAAAAATATGGGTCCCACTAATCTATATCTATACTGCATTATAAAGGGTGTATCCCTTTGGTTGAAAGTTGAAAATATTGAATGGTTGAAAAATATGGGCCCCACTAATCTATATCTATACTACATTATAAAGGGTGTATCCCTTTAGTTGAAAGTTGAAAATGTTGAATGGTTGAAAAATGTGGGTCCCACTAATCTATATCTATACTACATTATAAAGGGTGTATCATTTGGTTGAAAGTTGAAAATGTTGAATGTTGGAAAAATGTGGGTCCCACTAATGTATATTTATATTACATTATAAATGGTGTATCCCTTTGGTTGAAAGTTGAAAATGTTGAATGTTTGAAAATTATGGGTCCCATTAAAAACTACTATATGCAAATCTTATTCATTAAAAAAGATATAAACTTTCGTTAATTAAACAAATGGCACCCTTTCATCCAATTGAAACATACTTATAAGATATTTTGAATTATAACATGTTACAACGCTTTGAAATAAAAGTTTAATCTTTTGACGTTATATCTATACTACATTATAAAGGGTGTATCCCTTTGGTTGAAAGTTGAAAATGTTGAATAGTTGAAAAATATGGGTCCCACTAATCTATATCTATACTACATTATAAAGGGTGTATCCCTTTGGTTGAAAGTTGAAAATGTTGAATGGTTGAAAAATGTGGGACCCACTAATCTATATTTATACTACATTATAAAGGGTGTATCCCTTTGGTTGAAAGTTAAAAATGTTGAATGGTTGAAAAATGTGGGTCCCACTAATCTATATCTATATCTATACTACATTATAAAGGGTGTATCCCTTTGGTTGAAAGTTGAAAATGTTGAATGGTTGAAAAATGCGGGTCCCACTAATATATATCTATACTACATTATAAAGGGTGTATCCCTTTGGTTGAAAGTTGAAAATGTTGAATGGTTGAAAAATATGGGTCCCACTAATCTATATCTATACTGCATTATAAAGGGTGTATCCCTTTGGTTGAAAGTTGAAAATATTGAATGGTTGAAAAATATGGGCCCCACTAATCTATATCTATACTACATTATAAAGGGTGTATCCCTTTAGTTGAAAGTTGAAAATGTTGAATGGTTGAAAAATGTGGGTCCCACTAATCTATATCTATACTACATTATAAAGGGTGTATCATTTGGTTGAAAGTTGAAAATGTTGAATGTTGGAAAAATGTGGGTCCCACTAATGTATATTTATATTACATTATAAATGGTGTATCCCTTTGGTTGAAAGTTGAAAATGTTGAATGTTTGAAAATTATGGGTCCCATTAAAAACTACTATATGCAAATCTTATTCATTAAAAAAGATATAAACTTTCGTTAATTAAACAAATGGCACCCTTTCATCCAATTGAAACATACTTATAAGATATTTTGAATTATAACATGTTACAACGCTTTGAAATAAAAGTTTAATCTTTTGACGTTATATCTATACTACATTATAAAGGGTGTATCCCTTTGGTTGAAAGTTGAAAATGTTGAATAGTTGAAAAATATGGGTCCCACTAATCTATATCTATACTACATTATAAAGGGTGTATCCCTTTGGTTGAAAGTTGAAAATGTTGAATGGTTGAAAAATGTGGGACCCACTAATCTATATTTATACTACATTATAAAGGGTGTATCCCTTTGGTTGAAAGTTAAAAATGTTGAATGGTTGAAAAATGTGGGTCCCACTAATCTATATCTATATCTATACTACATTATAAAGGGTGTATCCCTTTGGTTGAAAGTTGAAAATGTTGAATGGTTGAAAAATGCGGGTCCCACTAATATATATCTATACTACATTATAAAGGGTGTATCCCTTTGGTTGAAAGTTGAAAATGTTGAATGGTTGAAAAATATGGGCCCCACTAATCTATATCTATACTGCATTATAAAGGGTGTATCCCTTTGGTTGAAAGTTGAAAATATTGAATGGTTGAAAAATATGGGCCCCACTAATCTATATCTATACTACATTATAAAGGGTGTATCCCTTTAGTTGAAAGTTGAAAATGTTGAATGGTTGAAAAATGTGGGTCCCACTAATCTATATCTATACTACATTATAAAGGGTGTATCATTTGGTTGAAAGTTGAAAATGTTGAATGTTGGAAAAATGTGGGTCCCACTAATGTATATTTATATTACATTATAAATGGTGTATCCCTTTGGTTGAAAGTTGAAAATGTTGAATGTTTGAAAATTATGGGTCCCATTAAAAACTACTATATGCAAATCTTATTCATTAAAAAAGATATAAACTTTCGTTAATTAAACAAATGGCACCCTTTCATCCAATTGAAACATACTTATAAGATATTTTGAATTATAACATGTTACAACGCTTTGAAATAAAAGTTTAATCTTTTGACGTTATATCTATACTACATTATAAAGGGTGTATCCCTTTGGTTGAAAGTTGAAAATGTTGAATAGTTGAAAAATATGGGTCCCACTAATCTATATCTATACTACATTATAAAGGGTGTATCCCTTTGGTTGAAAGTTGAAAATGTTGAATGGTTGAAAAATGTGGGACCCACTAATCTATATTTATACTACATTATAAAGGGTGTATCCCTTTGGTTGAAAGTTAAAAATGTTGAATGGTTGAAAAATGTGGGTCCCACTAATCTATATCTATATCTATACTACATTATAAAGGGTGTATCCCTTTGGTTGAAAGTTGAAAATGTTGAATGGTTGAAAAATGCGGGTCCCACTAATATATATCTATACTACATTATAAAGGGTGTATCCCTTTGGTTGAAAGTTGAAAATGTTGAATGGTTGAAAAATATGGGTCCCACTAATCTATATCTATACTGCATTATAAAGGGTGTATCCCTTTGGTTGAAAGTTGAAAATATTGAATGGTTGAAAAATATGGGCCCCACTAATCTATATCTATACTACATTATAAAGGGTGTATCCCTTTAGTTGAAAGTTGAAAATGTTGAATGGTTGAAAAATGTGGGTCCCACTAATCTATATCTATACTACATTATAAAGGGTGTATCATTTGGTTGAAAGTTGAAAATGTTGAATGTTGGAAAAATGTGGGTCCCACTAATGTATATTTATATTACATTATAAATGGTGTATCCCTTTGGTTGAAAGTTGAAAATGTTGAATGTTTGAAAATTATGGGTCCCATTAAAAACTACTATATGCAAATCTTATTCATTAAAAAAGATATAAACTTTCGTTAATTAAACAAATGGCACCCTTTCATCCAATTGAAACATACTTATAAGATATTTTGAATTATAACATGTTACAACGCTTTGAAATAAAAGTTTAATCTTTTGACGTTATATTTTGAACTTCACCGAAACACTTACCACAATATTGCATCGTGTTAATTATCTGTTGCTAGACAATTTCCGCCGCTATGCGCGGGTACTCGTCTAGTAAGATAACTAATATGGACATCCATTCCATATTTAATTATAACAAATTCATCTATATATTTGGGGGAAACGAAACGAAGAAAAAGAAAACGGCAAAACATGCCTGAAATTAACAGTTCGTCATCTTCAACCACCAAGGAAGCCGGCGAGGTATATATTTTTTTTTTTTATCGATTTATGTAATTTTCTTTTTATTTCTGCTAATTAATAAATTTGTATAGGATATAATGATCTATTTCGACAACTCTTGGTGGATGGAAAGCATCAAATCGCCTATGTATAAGGAACAAGCTGAGGCTATTAAACTCTATTGTTCCACAAAAATTAATGTAATTTCTTTTCCTTTTATTTCGATATTTTTAATTTCTTCATCTAGTAGTGATTGACCCCCTTTTTCTACAGTCTCATTCAAAGAATACCGTGTGCGTATCTGCATTGAGTGAACGAGATCTTTTTTCTGGGCTTTACCCTACCAGAGATCTGTCAAAGATCATGGACGCGCTCTATAACTGTTAGCTTCTTTATTACTTATATTAATCGGCTATATACTTTTGTATGTTTAGTCATCATGTTTGTTTATTCAGCTGCAAGAATTGCCAGCAGATATGTAATGTTAGATAAGCCGGTCTGGTTTGCTAAATCTGTTTGCTTTGGTGTTCCATATAAGCAAAAAAGGATTGTTCTGTTTGTTGGAGGGTGGGTAGTTATTCTTCTTCTTTTTTTTTTTTTTTTTTTACTAATGAAACTTTTTAATCTAAAATTTATATCTCCTTCAGTCCTTTAATTCATACAACTCGTTATTTGGAGCAAGTAGGAGAACTGATGAAAGCTAAGAATCTAGCTTGTGATGTCATCAACTTTGGTGACCCGTACATGCATAAGAAGATAAAATTCAACAGCTTGATCCATATTATTGATAATAATAATGGCAACGCCAACTTTTGCCATGTTCCACCTGAATTATCTATTTCTCAGGCTCTATCCAGGTTTCTTTTAATCTCTCTTTGCTCTCTTATTTCATTACTGCTTTTTCTTTTTGCATGTATTTATATTTATGTTTACTGTTTTCCTTATCATATATCTTGTAAACATTTGCTATCAGGTCTCAAATCATCACCCCTCGTGTTGGAGGGAGCCCTTCAGCACAATCCGATCAACACGACATAACAAAGCAGACAGTTGAGATTTGCGTGAAAGCTGCTATCGGTGCCCCTGGTGTTCTTGGAGACTGTAATTTATTATTATTATTATTATTCCACACATTTCTTCAAGACTATTTTTATCAAGATTGATTATTCTTCAACTTTTTTCTCTTAATGCATTTTTAGGTCCATTTTGCCAATGGGTACTTTTAACTCTTGAGGAAAAGAAGGTTTCTTACCTTCCCCGTTTCATAGACATGAAAAACAAGCCTGAATGGTGATTATTTCATATATAAACTTTGAGCTTTCAGTATAGAGAATTGATTTTTATATATGAGCTTCTGAAGGGTGAGTGTTTGTATGTGTTTTTATATAGGTTTGTTGAAGCAAACCCAGATGGGATGGTGCCTTTGATTAACTTTGGTGATGGAAATTGGGTTTCCAATTCTGATGTCATCGTGGAGATGATTATTGAGAAGTATCCTAAACCCGCTCTTCTTAATCCACCTGAACTTTCCTCTTTGTAAGTTATATTCACTCCTTGTGTGTCTCTATATGTGCATTTGAATGTAATTATACTAATACTAACACATACAATTACATGTATGTTACCAAACGCTTTATCGAAAAGCCAATGTTAGTTTTGCCAAATATAGCCGTATACAAAGACCCCTTATTTGTATTGTAGTTACGGGTGAGCATGGTGCTGTTCGCTACGGATTTTGGTTAAAACCGA
Source organism: Glebionis coronaria (assembly GCA_025667525.1). Lineage (NCBI taxonomy): Eukaryota > Viridiplantae > Streptophyta > Magnoliopsida > Asterales > Asteraceae > Glebionis > Glebionis coronaria. Next base: position 247,058 of record JANFOE010000646.1, on the reverse strand, counting down.
AATTGCGTTTTCTATAAAAGTAGAAACCGAAACCATGCGGTTTTTGTTTTTGCGGTTTTAGCCGCACCACACCACATTTTAACCATTTTGTAATTTTGGTCTTCAACCCAATGGTTTTCTAGGCTTAATATGAACGCACTATGATAACAATACTTCTAATAAAGTGTAAGACAAGATGATGAATTGATGATAAGCTGGGTAGTTGATTAAAGGCTCAAAGACTAGAAGCAAATCAATAGTTTGTAAGTTGCATGTAGGAATACAATTGAAAATTACATGCACTGTTACGTGATCAATATAATCAAAAGTTCGAAAATATAACACTTCATCACTTGCTTGTTGTCTTCTTTGTCTTTGAATCAGCTCAAATCTTCATTCGTTGACTCATAACATAGTAGGTGCTGTTTGATAATAACTTAATAGAAAAAAAACTAAACTGAATTTATTAAGTCATACTATTAAAAATGTTTGTTTGTGACTTAATAGAGAAAGATGACTTAAAATATTAAGTAATATAGGATTATAGGTAATACCTTGCATACCCCCAGTCTGCTCCTAAAACTCTTTTATCATTCTTTTTCCACTTAGTACTATCCTCGCCATCATCCTCAACTTCATTACGAAAGTAAGATTGATAATTGGGATCGATAACTTGAAACCTGCCAAAACCAAGCAAGTATTGCTATACAACATTCTAAGTCTGAAACTCTAAACTAAATCTCAAACAATCCAAGTCTAATGTTATACAAACCAAGCAAGTTATAAGCTACTAGTAATCTGTCCCAAAGAGCAAGATCAGAAGCTAAATTTCACATTCAACAGAATTGATATGCTCTTCCAGACCATCTCCCACAACAAGATTGATAATATGAGTTCCCACAACAAGATTGATAATATGAGTGCAACACCTTAAATGCAAATACTTGCAATCTGATACGAACCTATCCTATACTAGGCTCATAATCGGTTCATAAGTCCCAGTGTAGAACTCGCTCAAAAAGCTAGTTTGTTTGAGGAGGGGACACCTAGACATTATAAACCATCAACCATTCCCATACATGGCCGATGTGGGATCATAACATTACCCCACCCTTTGAAGAACCAACGTCCTCGTTGGTCACGGCTATGTTGGTCGGCTATGTTGGTCACGGTTGGCACCCCCTTTGGGTCCAAGCCACCTGATACGAACCTATCCCATACTAGGCTCGTAATCGGTTCATAAGTCCCAAGTGTAGAACTCACTCAAAAAGCTAGCTTGTTTGAGGAGGGGACACCTGGACATTATAAACTATCAACCATTCCCATACATGGCCGATGTGGGATCATAACATTACCCCACCCTTTGAAGAATCAACGAGTTGGTTGGCACCCCCTTTGGGTCCAAGCCACCACTCCATAGGCCACCACTCCGAGCTCGTTGGTCACGGCTATGTTGGTCACGGTTGGCACCCCCTTTGGTCCAAGCCACCACTCCATAGGCCACCACTCCGAGTGTTGGAACCTCGAAAGGTAGGGCTAGCTCTGATACCAATTGATACGAACCTATCCCATACTAGGCTCGTAATTGGTTCATAAGTCCCAAGTGTAGAACTCACTCAAAAAGCTAGCTTGTTTGAGGAGGGACACCTGGACATTATAAACTAACCATTCCCATACATGGCCGATGTGGGATCATAACACCACCACTCCATAGGCCACCACTCCGAGCTTGTTGGTCACGGCTATGTTGGTCACGGTTGGCACCCCCTTTGGGTCCAAGCCACCACTCCATAGGCCACCACTCCGAGTGTTGGAACCTCGTAAGATAGGGCTAGCTCTGATACCAATTGATACGAACCTATCCCATACTAGGCTCGTAATCGGTTCATAAGTCCCAAGTGTAGAACTAGCTCAAAAAGCTAGCTTGTTTGAGGAGGGGACACCTAGACATTATAAACCATCAACCATTCTCATACATGGCCGATGTGGGATCATAACACAATCCAACACCGAATTAGGTCCGTTAAGAAGAGTTTAAAAATTTAATTGTACCATCTTTAGAAGAAGCATTGTCAACCGTTATTGTAAACACCCGATCAATACCCCAATATTGTAAACAACGATAAAACAACTTTCCATCACCACACCCTTATGATTTGCTATTCGACAAAAGTCAAGAATTTTCTTATTCAAGTTCCACTTTTCATCAATCCAGTGGGCTGTTAAACACATATAATTATAGTTTTGAACGGACCTCCACGTATCGGTAGTAAGACACATTGTTTTAAACAATCTCTAGCTACGGTCCACATAGATGGCATATCGAATTCAGATTCAAATTTCATAACAATTTCCTAAACCCCTCATCATCAACAATACTAAAAGGCTGGTTGTCTTTTTTACACATTCTAGCAATGGATATCCTACATTTTTCTTGACTAAAAGAGTGAGTTACCAGATTACTCTCCAAATGCCCCACTGCTGATGGCTTAAAACTGAGCGTCAATTGTTTCTTCCTATCTATCACTTTTACATAAACCGGTGACGTCGGGCATGGAAATTTTAAATGACTACGCATCGTCCGAGAAGCTATACAGGTTTTGCAATAAGGACATTTATGTTTCATAGCACCTTTTACGAACGTAAAATGTTTCCATACAAACGATTTCCTTTACGAACTTCCCCATCTTGCTCATTGCCTTGAATGCCTTCATCAACATCCATCACCGGTTGTTCGACATCGATAATAGGTTCATCAACATCGATATGCACTTCAACAGCGACCTCGTTTTGCTCATTGCCTTCTTCCATCTACAAAAAAAAAACAGAATAAATAACCATAGATTGAAGAAGAGATACAAAGAGTCTGAGGTGGCGATACAAATAATTTAATAGCATAAAACCAAATAGGCACAAACACAAATTGATCAATGTATGATACTATGATTGATTACAAAAAGAAGTAAAATATTAATATCAAAAACCATTCTTTATAAATTAGTATTGACATCCGTAAGGACGGAACTTCATAGAGGCCCGGGAGGGCCGCCACCCCCTCAAACGTTATAACGAGTAGTGTAAATATGACTAGTTATGTTTTAAAGTTATTATCCATTTTTTTATTTTGGCATCTCTAAAGTAATTCGACCCTCCTAAAATAAACGTTCAAGTTCCGTCATTGCGGATGTCAATAACAAGATATACCTTTTAACAATAAGATTGGAAAGAAGATGAAAAGGGTTTGTGATATGGTAGATGGTCCAAGTTCAACAATCAATCATACAAGTATACATAATAAAATCAAACATAAAGAACTCAAAACATAATTAAAACAGTCATGCCTTACCAGGAGATAACAAGAAAGGTTTAGCTTTTTGAAGTCAAATTTTACATCTACAATGATTGTAAAATTTTAGGTCTAAAACTTGTTTTAGCTCCATATTTGAGAATCAGAGATACTGTGTTGCAACTGTCGTATGATAAATGATATATGACATACTTTTTGACTTTTGATGTAGTCCTGTGTTGTACTTGTAGAGTAGACTAAAGCCCAAAAGCCCGCCTTCTCTAAAAGAAACTTTGTTAAACAGTTGAAATATTATGATTAATATTGTACTACTTGCTGATCGGTGCGGGTTTATTGGTGCGGATTTACGGGTAAATCTGAAAGCGCACCGCAAAATTGGTTTTTTCTTTAAACCGATCCACCGGTTTTTGCCGTGGTGCGGTTTATGTGGTGTGGTTTTTGCGGGTTTTTTGGATTTTGCGGTTTGCGGTGCGGATCCTGCTCACCATGGAGTTTGCAATAATAGGTGTTTGAGATTGTTCATAAAAGTGTAGCAATAATCTGTTTTAAAATAAGAACTTTGTTATTTCAATTGCATAAACACTGCTTAGCTTAGAAATAGTAGACACCCTCGACACTTCTAGTAAAACACAGTAAGTAGTTTTAATTAACTATTTTAAATGTTATATTGGAGTTTTATTTGTTGGCATTACAATTCTGAGACTGAAGACTGATTATTGCTTAGAAGTCACTCGATGATTATCTTTTACGTAGCACTTAGCTGTATTCAAAAATAAAACTGGATGTGGTTTTAGCGGGTAAAAGTATTACTTTAGGAATACGGGCACAAAATTTATTGTACAACAGATCCAAATACCATTTCCTGTAGCTGTCTTGTGTTTTGATATAGATGATTTTTTTAATTGCTATTCCATATCACATAAAGCATCCTAAACGCCTGTTAAGAACCCTCGAAGAAAACACTACTATTGAAACATGTTGAGAAGTATATGTAAGATGGGTTGAAACAACCTCTAAGTAAGACAGGAATTATATATAATTTTTGGCATTTGAAAAGATAGCTTGTTTGCAATCAAAGGTAAAGGTCAAAGATGTCGGCTCAACTCAGTTACTTATCTTTTTTGGGACTTATGCAATATTGTATTCTGAGTTTGTGTGAAATGTGGTTGTTGCTTACTTGTAAATTGAGTCCCTGCCTCTTTTGTTGTCCTTTTCTTCTTCTTGTACTTAAGTCATATTGCCCAATAATGCATTTATAATTTGTTCTGACTTCTGAGTCATAATTACCATAAGCAACACCAAAAGGTTGTAAATTTAGTCAAACAATCACCACAAGTGAATTTTTATCATATAAACTCCTAATTTTCTTTGACGTGACTTGAAATTTTAGGGGGTTAAAGATTCTCCTAAAGGCTGAGGAGTTTATAAAGAGCGAGGACGATAAATATGATATTGAGGGATCTTTACTTGGTGATCTAGAGGAATTGGACAGCCACCTTTTGCAACATGTAAGTTTTATGAGTTCTGCGAGGTTCTTATTTATAAATACACACTATCTTAGTTTATTATCTAGATAATGACTAACTTGACGTTGTGACATTTAAGGGGCCTTATGTTAATGGTAGGAAGATAACAGCCGTGGATTTGAGGTTGGCACCAACGTTGTACCAACTTGGGGTGGCTCGTGACCATTTTAAAAAGTGGACTATTCCCGTAACATTGACTCATGTGCGTAAGTATGCAAAGGTACGCGACTTGCTTTTTTCAATTCTTGATATTTTCTTAATAATTGTTGTCTGCCATGTGCATGAGTATACCCCCATTGATTCAAAATACTTTTTAACACCTTTTGCATCAAGCTCATGAGCTTGGTCTTACTTCACTGTCGATAAACGAAAGAAGACTTCTATGCTAATTGGTGTAACTGTGAAACCTTCAGATTTTTTAAGTAATGATTTACACATTAATACGAATGTCGTATTTTGTCATACCCTCTTTCTTCCTGCTAAGACGATAAACATGTTATTCTAGTTAAAATATGAAAATTAAGTAGTGTTTTCCCCCATTTTTCTGATTATATTCTTGAGTCCATAACTTTAAAAAAAAATTGTGTCCTTTTTTTCAAGGTGATAATATTAGTGGGCGAAAAATGCCATTGTTTGCGAAATGGGATTGAATCAGCCTATTTGTCACTGTTTGTGAAATAGGATTGAATCAGCCCATTTCATGTGTATTCATTAAAAGCTTGTAGTGATAGAATGGGTGATAACAAAAGCAATACACTATCTTAATATGAAATCAATGAAATGTCCACAAGGCAAAGGAGTGAAACAGTAGACTACTAATATAAAGAAATTGGCTCATGAGATAAAATCATATGAAATAGTTCAAGGCTCTTGGATTTCTGCTTGTCATCAAAGATACATGGTGTAAAACAATATGCTCTGCGATGTACATTTGTGTTTTTAATACTTATGTTTTCTTTTATGTTTTCGATGCAGTTGCTCTTTAAACGCGACTCGTTTAAGAAAACCAAACCTTCTATGAATCACGTCATTGCTGGATGGGAGGCAAAGGTTAAACCATGAAGCCCCCTACTAAACTATAGTTTTATTAACTTATTGTGTGCGCTTATTGTCATGATTCGTTTATCATCAACTGTATGTGTTATGCCATGTACACAATCTGTTATTTCGTGTGTCGCTGGTTGCCTAAACATTATGATCCTAGAAGTGTATGAATCTGTCAAGATTACAGTGACTCATTTTGTGGATGTGTATCCACTAACATTAATCCTATTTTATTCTTAAAAAAAACCTGCTGATTATCTGAACTTTTGCAAGTAACATTCTTTTAACTATATGCAAAGATAACTTGTGAAAATCACTTGGGAGGCATGTTGCGTAACTGAGGTCATAGAACAGACCATGTAATTGGTGTCGGCCTACCAATAAATGCACAGTAGTGCGTTGCTAGAACGCGTAAAATTTTGTCACACAACTAAACCTCCAATGGAAGCACATGCACTTATTCGATAAACATATCTTCTTTAGGACACAAGGGCCCTGCAAGCATCAGGACCACTGCGAAAATAGTGTCGAATATAAGACTAAGAATACTTAGTTTGATAAGAAAATATATAACATAAACTTGTAGTCGGATAATAAAGTTTAACCGAATAAACTGAAAAAGGTGACTAGAATATCTCAATATCATATTGTTTATAATGCTTGATCAAGGCAAGGCCATTTGCCACAAATATATAACATAACTTCGATTTTGTCAACTTAAATTTTGACCTTGATTATATCCTTTTTGATTTCCTTGATTATTTCTTTGAAAATTGTTTCAATTTTGATTTTAAAAATTATTGCCTTTATTGTTACTATAATTCTCATGTTGTGATGGACCGGTGTTATTTTGATTAAAGTTGTTACCATTTATCGCATTAACACTCGACGTTTGACCATTCGTAGCCGCACACTCGCAATAATTATGAGCTCTACCACAAAACGTACACGAAACCTCAACAGTTTTCACCGTAGCGGGAGCGTCTTTCTCACTCATCTTACTCAAGAACGACGTAAACACTTCGGTTAATTTATCGAATTTAACATCAACCATCTCAATGTCGTGATTAACATAACTAACGTTAGCGACATGGGCAACACTCGGTGTGCTACGGAGTTGAAAAACCTTAGGCCTATTCTCGATAATCAATAACGCTTCTCTAGGAGTTTTACACAAAAAGTTACCGCCCGCGGCGGCATTTAACGCATCTTGCTCATGTTGATTAAGACCGTTATAAAAGTATTGATTTGGTGCAACTCGGAAAAATCCGTGGTGAGGACATTACCTAAGCAATTCTTTAAAGCGATCCGGCGCATCTCTAAACGAATCATTCGGTTTTTGTTCAAATCTCGTGATTTCGTTTTTGAAAAACGTGGTTTTAGACGGTGAGAAAAATTGATTAACGAATTTGGAAACGAGATCGTACCACGTCAATATGAAATTGGGTGGTTTTTTCTCGTACCAATCATTGGCGTAGCCATCGAGCGAGTAAGGAAAAAGCATAAGCTTTATGACATCGGTGTCAACGTTCTTAAACTTGCCCGTGGCTAAAAGACGATTAAAATTCCGAATATGATCGTGAGGATTATCCGCCTCACGACCTTTAAACTTTATCGCTTGAATCAATGATAACATTCCCGATTTGATTTCAAAATTTTCCGCTTCGATTTCGGGAATTGCGACCGCGTCTCCATAACCCTCGGTGGGTGCTTAGAGCAATTCCATCATAGTACGATTCTCGTCCATCTCGTCATTAGTTTCAACAACGACATTAGGAACGTGCGTTTCTAATTCTCGTCTTCGTTGTCGATTCCTTCTATTTCGATTACGTTGATTCGCCACATTGTTAGAATTCGGATAATTAGTCGATCGAGTGCGCATGCATTAACATCGAAATGAGGGGTAGCAAAGAAGATTCTTTTTGGGGTTTGTAGACTTTTCAGTTTTTTTATAGTTTTTTAGATTTTTTCTGTATTACGTAGATAATTAAATCTACAAAATCTATCCACTAATCAAAGGCTCGATTAGAGAATCCGAATGAATGAAAGTAATCACGTCAAGTAAAAACATCCGTTCGACTTTGAAACCTTGGTGGAACACCAAAACTTTTTGAGGGTTCAATAATGTAAGGACAAAAATATGATTATTAATACTTGAGGTGGCAAATCTTTAATTAATCGTCACTTTCTTAACGCGCACAAGGAGCGGAGAAAACGGGCTGCGCGAAGCACTTAAAAGCTTTTTTTCTTTAGGTCGTGAAATACAACCGCCTTATACCCACCTTATAGTTTTTATTAATCAAGATTAAATCAATTAAGAGTATATATCTATTTTGCCTTTTTTTTCTTTCTTTGATCAATACATCCAATAATCACCGGAATGCTGATTAATGGGGTGCGTTTTCACGCGTATTTGGATAAATATTGCTTATTAATTGTGCTACATAAATACAATATATTATTCACAAGAAAAACAAAAAACGATTTTGTGTTAATTGATATCAATTTAACACTATTTATTTATATGGCTAATAAGATTGAAAAATAAAAATGAATAATTACTATTTGTACACTTCCTAAAAATGGAAGGTAAAAAACGTAACTACTCAAACAAATACGTATAGTAATATGGCACTAAAAACACCTCCCCGGCAGCGGCGCCAAAATTGATGTATGTTTTTTTGTACACGTTTTAGGAAAAACGAGGAACAAAGGTAAGTATTAAGTATCACGTTAGGAAACGTAAATACTCTACAATGTATTCGTCTCGAAGGAGGTGTGAGTATGAGCCAAGTTAAAAACGTTATTTGGATTAGTTCATTTTTGGTGAGAGAAAGAGATAAAATAAAGACGTATTACGCTAAAGTTAAACTAAGATGAAATCACGTTTACGCGCGAATCGAGACGTAAAAATAAAATTAGTCTAAAAAATTAATAAAAATTTCAAATAAATTCTAAAAAATATAAGTAAGGTTGAAGAATCAATTAAAATATTTGAAACTTTTTAAATTAATTATTTTTTAATTTTAAAAACTAGTTAAAGTCCTAAAAATCAAGATAATTATCAAAAAGTCCAATTAAAGATTTTAATGTTTTTAAATCTCAATTATATTTTTCTAAACCTAAAAAGTATGTTTCTAAAAATTAAAAACTAATTTAATATTTTTAATTGAATTAATAAAAATAGAAAAAGAAAAATGATTTAAAAATAAATGATAAAAGGGAAAAAAATTGAATCCACTTTTGAATAATCCTAACAGCTATATACCACAAGGGAAAAATAAAATTCGTGCTTAGTTTAAACTAAATAAGCCAAAAAGCCTTGAATGTGCAAATTAAATGAAAAAAGGCTTTAAGTAAAAAACGATGGAAAATCTTAACAAGTAAAAGGCACTAGGACACTGGATAACGCGTACAGTTCCAACGAGGGGCCCCGTGTTTGAAACCAGACAAGCTTTTTGCTAATTTTTTTTTTGATCTTTTTCTTGGAGCAATACAACCCCAATAAGCAGTGGCTTATTGGGGAGGTGACAAAAAGCAAATAACAAGCAGATAAGCCCTACACAAGCTACAATAAGCACACATGTACTCAACAAAAAGCAAACATCTATAATACTCCTATCCGATATCTGACAACTGGGAACAATCATACAATTTATGTGACCATTAGATGCATAGTCACACAAAATATAATTTGCTTGACCTTACAAAGCATATAGTCACACTTATTACTACTATTGGTCACTCTTTGGTTAATTGCATATGACTAACTCACTACCATTAACATGATTTTTATGAATACATATCATAAAAGGTCACACAAACATACACTTCATGTGACTATTGGATGCATATAGTCACCCAAAATACAAATTGCTTGACTTTACAAAGCATAGAGTCACACTTATTACTACTATTGGTAACTCTTCGGTTAATTGTATGTGACTAACTCACTACCATTAACATGATTTGTGTGACTACATATGATAAAAGGTCACACAAACATACACTTCATGTGACTATTGGATGCATATAGTCACACAAAATACATTTTTCTTAAATTTACAAAGAATACAGTCACACTTATTACTACTATTGGTCATTCTTTGGTTAATTGTATGTGACTAAAATGGGTAAGTACCGGCAAATTTATAAAATGGGAACCAACTTTATCTTCATAGGTAAATGGTATAAGTCTAGTAATAATTACTTGTTTGGTTTTTGGCGTGAGTTTTTATAAGCATTAAGTGTGTTTGCATATGCGTGTGTTTAGTACAATAATGTACGCGGAGTATTGATTTGGTTTTCTTACTTTGATTTTTAGGTCACGTGTTATATTTCCCGGGCATCCACATCGTCGGTGATATTTTCGTTACGTCTTCGCTAGAACCACTACTACTACGCCAGGTGAGTCTATAGCCTCGCTTTCTACTGTTTTGAAATGATTTTAACCCACGAGGGGAATACATGCTATTTGAAATAAAATGGAACACAAGTCATGAATGATTGTTTGGACCCGAATGTTGTTTAAATTGTATTGAGTACCTTATTGCTAAAGGCCCTAATTTCATGAACCGTTAATTATTGTCTTGCCCTTGTGTGGGTTGGAAATAACCGCTTATATAATTGATAGTACTATGGAGTTGACGACCCTATCCGAGACGAGAGCTAGTACGTTGAGCACCCTCTGCGGACGGATAACTTGTGATAAGAGATAAGGTATAAATCTGGCAACTAATACCTTAAGAGGGGCAATGGTTTCATTTTGATCACGCCGGCATTTTGGCGTGGGTGATTAAGTTAACAGGTCGGTGTCATGAGCTTTAATACAATTAATTAGCTTTGCTAAATATGAAATACTTGAATAATAGATTGTATGCGCACAATTCTATTAAATGATTATGATTGATTTTTCTGTTGTGTTCAACTAATGATTTGATAAACCTATAGATTCGCTCAACCTTTGTGTTGACGATTTTAAGCATGTGTTTCAGGTAATCGATGATGTGTAGCAAGGAGCATGCAAAGGATGGGAGTTGTGTGGCTTGGCGGTCTACTTGTTTTTCCACCCTTATTTAACTTAAAACTCTTTTATTTTTCTGTCATGTGAACAAAATGTATCTTTTGGGGTTGAGATTCAGTGGGGACCTAACGCAAACTCTGTTTTGTATTATCTTGGGATTTGGAAAACTGTAGATTTGTATGTTTTTAATAATGTTAAATTTATGTTTAAACTTTTACGTCTCTTTAAGTCGTTTAATATAGCTTATGTGTGATGATAATTGCGTAGCACCCAAATGTTGTAGTTCCGCTGCGCATATCATTTGGTGGGGTGTTACAATATTTCAATTCATTGATCAAGTGCTCCTGCACATTGATAAAAATACGTTAGTTTTTAACAGGGACCCAAGCCACATTAGGCTCGGATTTGGTGGGACCAACATACTTAAGTGTATGGTAAGTGGTCTTTTCTCTAAGACTACATACACTCCTAAACTTCATAGTCATTGTAGGCCAATAAAAAATATAGGGAGAGTCCATGTATGTAGCTTTATTATGACTTGGTTTAAGTACTGTTTTTGCTTTGATAATACTTGCATTGACACTTGGTTTTTGTCCTTTTGGTACCCACATTTGCACTGTTTTTTCATAAAACTTGTTCCCAGATGACTTAGTGATCTCAAACAAGCTCTTTAAAGGAGTGTGAGACTTAGAATTCCTAGGTTTTGGGCTGGCGGTACTTGTGCTTGGTCTGGGTGTACTAGCAGACTTCGGTCTGACGATAATTGCAGACTTTGGTCTGGCAGTACTTGCAGAGGTTGACCTCAACGGTACTAGACTAGTTCTCATAAATACTGCTTTAGGAATAAAAGAATTATTGGCATGAGGGTGACTCTTTCTATTTGTATCATTCTGCTTATTCACCCTTTGTGCATAACCCCATGCAGGTTTAAAATCCCGTTGTCCCATTGTTACTTTAACCTGTGCATTTTTGTCTTTGACTCTTAAAAATTTACTTTGACCTTCCTTAGTGACTTTCTTAGCAGCTTGTTGCCTAGCAATTTTATCTTCATGCAAAGTATAATATTTAATAAAATGACTTAAGCTACCATACACAAAACATCCTCTCCTTTTTAGTACGGATCCAAAAGGCAAGTTTGTACTAGTGTTTTCTAAACCTAGACCATCCCTTTTAGTACTATCATGGTGTTTTGGGTCACTATCTATTGTCTTCCTATGAGTTTTTACCTGTTTAGAAACATAACTAGGTGGAAAGACATGTCCTTCAGACACAAATGTGCTCATTAAAGGTGGATATATAACCTTTTTAGTCACTATAGGTTATCCCTAGGTCAATATGCTAGAGTCAGAGGTGCAAGTAGTGTAGTTACTAGAGTCATAATCTGAATCACTTGACCTTTTACCATATATAGCCTTTGATTCATCTAACTCTACACTCTTGTCATTGTTTGGGGGCATGAATATTCCTAATACTTGTGGAGGAATTTCCTTCATTCCTTCAGCATACCTATCATTCTCATAAACAGTCTCTAAATCACTAAAACTATCAAAGATGCTTCTTGATAAGTCCCTGTCAGTCAATGTTATCTCAGGTTGTTCATCTATATAAACTAGGCCAGTCTTCTCATAATAACCCATCTGAGAATTAATTAGCTTTCCAATTCCTTTTGAAGAGTTTTGCCAATTTTTAATCGTTTCTCTTTCATTAAAAAGACTAGATTTTAAAACTTCATTTTATGTTGTAACTTTTAAAAGTTGTCTTTCAAAAGCTTGGATAGCTATTTCTCTCTCTCTCATTTGAAGAGTCAAAATCCCGATTTTCTCTTCATAGTTTTGCTGACCTTTTTGATACAAAACTATATTGGCTTCTAATTTGCTAACACCTTTTTTAAAAGCATTTAATTATACAGTACATGTGTTAATGTTTTGATATTGTTCTTCTAGTTCTACTTTAAGAAAATCAAACTTAAGAACACAATCTTTAGAACAAGAATGTACCTCAGTGTCTCCTTAAGAATAAGCCATTAAGCCATGCTCTTCTTCTTCATGTGCTTGCGCCCAGTTGACCACTCCATCTACAAATATCAAAGCCTTGGAACCTTTTAGATTCCATGGAGTACTGCTATCACCCTTTGATGCAATTTCAAAGGTCCTTGAACTAGATATGTTGTCATTCTTGAACTTCTGGTTGCTTCCCTCAGCTTTCTCCCTTTTCCACTCCCTTGTGAAATGTCCAAGCTTTCCACAGGTGTATCATTCAACCTATGACTTGTCATACCCTAAAGGTTCCATAGGATCAACAGTCATGGTTCTTCTAATCCTTTAGTAGCGCATGTAGGATCTGACAGAAATCATAGCAGCTTGCCACATCAGATCCATCTCTTCAATTTCAACATCATCCATCTGGAATAGATCATCAAGGGTTAACCTTGGTCTGTTGTTGAAAGTCCCAAAATACAACAATTGTCGAAACTAAGTCTCGTATAAACAATAACACACAAAGAAATACTTTTCAAACGAGTAATGCTTTATTAACTGTTATAAACAAAGTATTACAAAGTGCTATGAATACACCCGTTGAATGACAATAAGAAATGAACCTTAGAACGAGTAAACTTGATTCGAGCCTCAAGTTTACAAGAGAACCAATGAGTAGCTGGCGGACAGCTGAGGGCTCAGTGGTTCCAAAAGGGAGAAAGAACTTAGATAGTTTATCCAAGCACAAGGGTTGAATGTAACTTCTTTCTCCCTCATATTTATAGTGGTACGAGGTTGTATCCTAAGTGGGGGTAGTTGATACGTGTCATCTTCTGAGTGGAAGAGTACAACATATTAAATGCATGTCCAAATCGAGACATGCCTTTAAACTACTTTAGGTGAACAGTTCTGCCAACTATTCACCTTTGTTCCATTAGGTCGTACTAGGCTTATCTTGAATCTCTTGTTTTGTCCCGCTCAAAACACTTTGTAGATTCTCCCGCCTAAACTATAAGGATAGGACAAGCTTTGCTTGTCCAAGACTTCATAGGGTTCAAAGTGATCTCTGAGTATTGTCAACTCAGAGATCCTTGAACACCAACACATTCCTTTTACATCCCAGCTATTCATAATCGCTAGTGAGTATGACTTCAGATAATCTTCGACTTATCTGACGTTGTCTTTGACTTGAATGTTCCTGGTGTGCGAGCTGAGGCTTTGCCTTCCGCTGGTCTTGTCTCTGGTCCTTCAGCGACCAGTTACACTTAGTCTAATTTAAACAAATCTAGACTGGGCAATAGTTAGAACTTTCATTGGTCCAACAGTCTCCCCCTATTTGTTTATAAATTATACAAGTCTAGAATTATTGTAAGTGAGTATACAACTTCTTCTTACACATAATTTTAACAAACATACCTCAGAGTTTTATTAAACATAAAGAACCTAACCTATTACAAAGACACCCAGTGGTGTAAAAATAAAAAAACAAAAGGTTCTTTAGCGATCAAGGCCTTGGTCACAAATTCTCTAAGCTTAACTTTATCACTCCTAGAGTTAATGGTCAGCTTAATTTCAAACTCAAAATCATCAACTAATTTGCAGTTTCTTAGGATGCCTTGTTTGAGTCTGATGTGTTGGACAGTTGAAGCCAGATGAAGTTCATTCATCCTCTGAAATCCATAATCACAATTACCATTCATAATGACCATTCCTTTCTCTGGTTCGGAATAGACTTGTCCACCAATGGGCTTTGTGATCTCCTTTGGAAGTACAAGGTTTTTGTACATCCCATCTACAACAACATCTTTAGTGACCAATTTCTCTACCAGAGGCCCCATTGGAGATTTTCTTTTCCTTTGTCCTTGTATTTGTTGTTGTTATGATAACTGAGGAGGCAGAGGTTGTTTCAGCTTCTTGGCAGTGTCTCTTACCCAGTTAAGCTTTGCTTGTATATTTTTCATCATTTGGGCAACACCAGACCCAATCTTCTTTTGGGCAAGTAATATTCGTCTTTAGTAATTTGTTTTTTCAAGCTCACAACAAATTGAAAGGATAATTAAAATCAAGTTCTTATCGTTTTTGGTTGTTGAAAGATTATTTGGATTTTATGTCTAATTCAAACAAGCATGTAAAAAATGAAAATATTATAGATCTACTTAACCGTAAAACAAAGTGAAATTACCAATTACTATCCACAAAGTACAAGTATCTAATGCATGAAATGATAAAATTGCTAAAATGAAAGTTAATGAAAAGTAAAAATGCAAAGTACAACTAATTATGATAAAGGTACAAGTGATTATGCTTAAAGTACAAGTAATCAATGCATGAGAAAGTAAAACCTTGAAATGTAAAAATGTAAGTGTTAAAATGGCTAAAATGTAACTAACTCCAAACTACTTAACTAACTATGTAACTAATTAAACTGCAGGGACTAACTGTGTAACAGTTTTAACTAGAAAGTATTAAAATTGCAAGTGAAAACAGTCCTAATTTCTAGGGGTCAAAACTGTCACAAAATGTTTGTTAAACTAGAAAACGGGCAAAGAAGAAATAAGCTCGTTTGAGCTTAATACAAAAGATTTTTGAATCTAACTTTTTGCAAAAGGTTTTAAAACTGATTTAAGCTAGCCAGGTAAAAGGCTTTAAGCCCAGGAACAGTAAAACTCAAAAACGACTTTTTCAATAAGCTAAAGTTAAGCTACAAGCTTATCTAAGCAAGCATAATCTGATTTCTTTAGTGAAATTGACTAAACAAGAAGAATGTTTTATAGTTTTGAAAATGACAAAGGAAATAAGCTGGAAAGTAGAGATAAGCCAAAAGTGAGCTGATTTGACCAAATATTGACCAAATTTTAGAAAAAAGCTCAAAACTTCTGGAAATGCTTAAAACAAGTTTCTTAGAAGATTTATGAAAGAAAATTAACAGATTTATGAAGTGGAAAATGCTGTATTGAAAATGGACTAGTGCTAAAGCTACATGCACATCAGAGACTTTAAATTGCTTATTTGAATAAGCTAAACCTAAATCTGGACG
The DNA here is from genome assembly GCA_025667525.1 of Glebionis coronaria. Taxonomy (NCBI): domain Eukaryota; kingdom Viridiplantae; phylum Streptophyta; class Magnoliopsida; order Asterales; family Asteraceae; genus Glebionis; species Glebionis coronaria. The sequence continues at coordinate 231,166 of JANFOE010000646.1, read as the reverse complement.
AAATGCTTATGCAATCTGGAAAGCTGAAAACAAGAGGATCCTAAAATGCCAAAATACAAAGCATAACATGCAGAAATGAGGATTTTAAAGGCAACTGAAAAATCCAGAGACTTGGTTCAAGGTTTGAGCAAATGTTTTTGGTGTAAAGTGCATTTGACTGATAAAACTTGCACATAAACTCCCTTTGAGCTAAATGACTGTTCTAAACAAGAGTTACTCAAAGAATCAGACTACAATATCATATGATCATAGTATCCAAAACCACTTTACTGATTTTTGAAAACTTTTACAAGACTGCTATGAAAATTAAGCTACAAGTTGGACTGAAAACTGTTAAAACCAGTTACCACAACCAAATGCACCAGCAAATGCTTTTGACTCACAGATATATGACAGTTTAAAGGATTTGGACAATTATGACAGTCAAATGCAATCTTTTGGACTAAATGCTATCACACTTATCAAGTAAAAACTAAAAAGGCAAGTAAAACTGATTAGATCATATCACAAACACTTAACACACTACAAATCAACAATCAAGAACAATTAAACTAGCTAACAAACGATTATGCAAGCAATGACAAATTTACACTAGGAAACTCAAAATGGACAAATTCTAAACAGAAGCTACTCAAACTAACAACACTTGATCAAAACAACACAAACACATCCAAACTAACACAAAATTAACAGATTTAAGCAATCAAATCCTAATTCTAAGAATTGAGCATGGCATTGACAATTTAGAGGAATAAAACTCAGAATTTTGAAACCTTTTAGCTAGACGCCTCCTTTGATGGAGTAGTAAGGCGCTGAGCCTACTAAGATATACAAGAACTACTTATTTCCACCTCCAAACATCAACTATATCACCTCCATTAACCCTTGTCTGATCAAATCACCAAAACAGCTACAATCTGCTAAACTTGAACTGGAATGAACTGGTAATGCTCTAAATCAGCTACAAGTCTACAAAGAGTATCAATCAAGTTCCATTGATCATGGATGATCAAAAGAACAACACAGTAATGACAAGAGTAATGAATGCAATATAATAAGAGAGGATTGAAAGGAAATTGAACTGGAATTCTTTATTGAGTAGTGAAACGGTTAAAAGTTGTTATAACTATCTAACTAACTCAAGAGCTTGTCAGGCTCTTGAGGTTAGTAACTAACTAACAAAGCTAACTGAACTAGAGAGAGATTAATAGGTGTGTGTGTTTTCACACCTAATGCTACATGTACAAAATGAGAGGCTAATGTCCTATTTATAGAAGTGAAATGAGAAGTGGCAGGGGTGAATGACGTGTTTTGACCAATCAGAAGTTGCCAGGTGTCATCACACTCTTAATTGAAATCATCCGTTGAAGAATCAATTTAGGCCTTTTTGATTGAGCTACTTTCAGGCTAATTAAGTGGTTGTCTTCGTCTCATCCTTTGGAGCAACTTTGAGGTAGAAAACTTGTCTTGATATGCATTCTAGCTCAAGATCAGTTATGGGCTCGTTGTTATGTTTGAGATTCCACGTGGCTCTTTTTGATTTGCTTTAATTTGATCACACAGATCATTATCCAAAAATGGATATATTGATTATGGAGTGGTGTATTACTATTGGATGAAAAAGGCTGAGTGCGCTTTATTGTATAGATCTTGTTATTAAATGTAAAGGCTGCGTTAGTGGCCAGCTGGTGTTGATTTGGCGATCCAAAAGAATAGAATACTTGCATCCCATTGGCTGGCATATTGTGACACGGATCAAGCAGAAATAATCTTCCAAAAAAGGCAACTTTAGTCCTTGTATTTGGCAGAATCTCCATTTGAGCTCCAATCTTTATTTCTTTGACATATTTGATCCTTTAAACTTCAAACTTGTTCATAAAGCATCCTTTGACTCTTTGACTTGAATGTTGACCAAATTTGACTTTAATCTTGACTTCTCCAAAATTTGCACTTTTGTCCTTCATCTTTTGAATGTTGTCAAGATAGGTCCTTTGTCTTCTCATGGCTTGTCATTATTGATCCTTCTCTTGTCTTTTCTTCATCTTTTGGCTTGATTTCACTTGTTTGCTTCAAATTTGTGTCCTTGTTACCTAAACAAGCACAAACACAAAACATACCACATAATACTGCTTTATTATATAAAAGTTAGGTATTTGCTATGTGTTTTAGGGTGATTTGTTGACTTATTGATATGAGATTTTACTCATATCAAATCTCCTACACTTGATCATTGCCATGACCTCATGCAATGCTATATTTTAAAGCACCAATTTACACTTTTCTCATAATTAACCCACCTTGGCCAATATGGAATGCATCTACACTACTCTACACTATATGATGCATGATTTTGATTTTATGCAATGCAAAGGAAAGCAATTCTATTTACATATTTTTGGATTTTTCATAAATGTTTTGATGGAAATAACTCATAAAGACTCAATGACTTGGATTAGGGCTTTTGTACCATGAATTTTTATCACCCTCAAGTTCGACTTTGGAAAGGGAGTATCCTTTCTGAGGTTCAATATGAAATATCCACAAGAAAGTATAGTATATGTAAGTACTACTTGGGTGGCAAGACCCCCAATGAAGCTTTCCTTCTTAGAATACTCACTAGTAAACGGGGGGTTAGGTGGCGCGAAGCACTTAAGTACCTATTAACCCTTATACGATATTTTATAGCGCGTTGCCTATCTATTCACTTGGATAGTTTGTATTCTTCAAATTCTTTCCTTTGCAAGTATTTATCTATTCTTGCGTTTATTTTAATTTGATCGATACACGAACTTAGGACCGGAACGCCCCTAAGAACGGGTTATTGCAAAAGCAATACTTATGGAAGTAGGTGTGTTAAGGTTCTTATCTACGTATACGTATTTACATATAATAATATAGAGAAAATATTTTTGTATTTATTGATTTTTTAAAGAAAATATAGTATATACGTAAAAACCGATGAAACCAATATATACAATATATTTTTGGTGTAATCTTTTAGGAAAAAGATTACTTTTGAGATTTTTTATTTTTTGGTTCAATTCTTTAGGAAAAGAATTGATTTTGTGATTTTTTTATGTTTTTGTATTTTTATCTTTTTGATTTTTTTTCTCGTTTTTGATTTACAATACGTAAAAGGAACGTCCACAAGGTGAACGGATCCCAAAATCTAATCAAAACCGTCAATCAATCGTCAACCGCAATGTCATGAACCAGCAGCGGTGCCATTTAACATTCGTCTTTAGTAATTCGTTTTTCCAAGGTCACAAAAATTGAAAGGCCAATTAAAATCAAGTTCTTATCGTTTATGGTTGTTGAAAGATTATTTGGATTCTATGTCTAATTCAAACAAGCATGTAAAAAAATGAAAATATTATAGATCTACTTAACCGTAAAACAAAGTGCAATTACCAATTAATATCCACAAAGTACAAGTATCTAATGCATGAAATGATAAAATTGCTAAAATGAAAGTTAATGAAAAGTAAAAATGCAAAGTACAACTAATTATGCTAAAGGTACAAGTGATTATGCTTAAAGTACAGTAATCAATGCATGAGAAAGTAAAAACCTTGAAATGTAAAAATGTAAAAGTTAAAATGGCTAAAATGTAACTAACTCCAAACTACTTAACTAACTATGTAACTAATTTAACTGAAGGGACTAACTGTGTAACAGTTTTAACTAGAAAGTATTAAAATTGAAAGTGAAAACAGTCCTAATTTCTAGGGTTCAAAACTGTCACAAAATATTTGTTAAACTAGAAAACGGGCAAACAAGAAATAATCTCGTTTGAGCTTAATACAAAAGTTTTTTGAATCTGACTTTTTGCAAAAGGTTTTAAAACTGATTTAAGCTCGACCAGGTAAAAGGATTTAAGCTCAGGAACAGTAAAACTCAAAAACCACTTTTTCAATAAGCTAAAGTTAAGCTACAAGCTTATCACTAGTACAAAAATAGGTTTTGGTCACACATATCAAATTTCGTGTAGTCAGAATTAATTTTTTTGTGTGACTGAAGTTGCTAGATAAAAATAAACAGTCACACTTAAAGTCAGTTTGTGTGATCGTTTCATTTTTTGTTTGTCACGCATATGGATATTTATGTTACTAGCGCTAACAACTAATTTTTGGGCGAGTCATTAGTCACTTAATAATTTGGGAGTGTAACTGAATCAAAGTCTGGTTCAAGTAGTAGTCACATTATACATATACATGTGTGACAAATATTTGTCATACATATATCGAATGTGACCAAAAATCTATGGTCACATGGACTTATTTTACAAGTGACTATTTGATACACAAGGTTGTCACACATATTACTTTAATGTGACTAGTATATTTTGTTAAATGTTAACAACACGTGAATTTTGTATGTGTGACAAATGGAAAGTAGGTATTGAAACATTGGTCACTATATTGATTTAAAAGTGAAAAATATTTTACAATTACTTGAAGACTATGATCAAATATCATACATGGACACACTAAATCGTCAAACAATTATGTGACTATATGTTTAGCAATAGTCACAACATTTGAGCAATGTGTAACTAAATTATATTTATGGACACATTATAATGTGATTATATGTGACCAGTACATTGAAAACGTCACATGATCAAATATTCATGTGAAAAATGTTTAGAACCAAATGTATCATTAACATTGATATTAGTTAGATATTGAGTGTTTGTGTGACTAAATTCCAGATCTTATATATGGTCACATGAAGTATTTGTTTATGTGACTAAATCACAGAATCATGTTTTGTCACACATTATATGTGTAGCAAAAATCGTGTAACATATGGTCACATAATTGATAAAATGTGTGTCTAAAGTTTATTGTGTGTTAGCTGATGTAGTAGTTCTTGTAGGTTTTAGGACCGTCTTCTTGTTAGCTGGTGTGGGTGGATATCGAAGGAGTTCCCCTTAAGTTGTGGTCACGGAATACATTCTTGAAAATAGGGAGTAAATGGGGTAGTGCGTCGGACATTGAAGACAACTCTGGGTCCTCATTCGCACGTAAGCGGATATGTGTGCTAACTAAAGAACCGAATTCCATTTTTGAAACATTCAAGCTAATTTATAAAGGTAAGGTTTGGATGGTCTGTGCGAAAGAATTATTTACCTAGACTCCAAATTTCTTGGAGCCAAAATAGATGGAATATACTTCTGATGCGGATTCAGTCCATGAAGACATATATAAATCACCTAATGCTCAAATGAATGATAGGGAGTCTGATGAGGAAAGTGATGTTGATGGTGTTGCAGAAACGGTATTTGGCGAAAACTCTTCCTCTCATCATGTTCCGAATGTTGATAAGGATTCGCGTGAATCTGAAGATCCTTTTGATTTATATGACCTTTTAATAAAACAGCCCGTTGGAGGTAACCATACGATAAGCCCTTCCTTGTCACACCCACCTGGATTTACACCTGACGTCTCGGAGGGCCAGAAAGAAGGGGGTCGGGTAGTCGATATTCTTGACAATGAGTTGGAAAAGGAGAAATCACCTTCTATTCAAGCTAATGTTATGAATACCAATATTGAAGTCACAGAATCATCCATAGGCGAATCGGAATCTATTCATACAGGGTCTGTTCATAATGGCGGGTCTATATTAGATGTTTTGGAGGATATGGTTTAGATAGGACATTCAATGGGATATAACTTAGAAGGGTGTATGAAAGACATGGAGAAAATTATCGATGCTCAAGGAGTTAACGAAGGTTTTAAATGAATATCATGTCTCTAAATATTCAAGGACTTGGTCACAAGTCCAAAAAGGAGTGGATCAAGGAGTTAAATTCTAAACATCGTGTAAATTTCTTAGCTTTACAAGAGACAAAATTGGAACGGGTCTCTCATATGGATGTTAAATTCTTGTGGGGGAATTCTAACTACCAGTTTGTATCTAGTGATTCTAACGGGAGCTCGGGAGGTATATTGTGTGTTTGGGAGGCATCGGTTTTCAAAAAAGACAATGCTACTGTTTCGGATAACTTCATTGCTATTTATGGTACTTGGTTACCTAGCAACACCAAAATTCTTTTGATCGTGGTTTATGCTCCTCAACAGCTTTCTATGAAACGTTCATTATGGGACTACATTGCTTCTCTATTAAGACGTTGGAATGGAGAATCGATTGTAGTAGGCGATTTTAATGAAGTCCGGTGTAAAGAGGAAAGGCTAGGTTCTTCGTTTAATCCTATAGGCGCGAGATTGTTCAACCAATTTATTAAATCTTCGGGCCTTGTGGATGTTAAGTTGGAAGGTTATTCTTTCACATGGTCACACCCTTCTACGTCAAAAATGAGTAAATTGGATCGGTTTTTGGTCACGGAAGGTATGCTTTCGGTTTTTCCTACTATGACGGCGATTTGTCTTAATCGACATTTATCGGATCATCGTCCTATCCTTTTACATGAAGTTTACTTGGACTATGGCCCGAATCCTTTCCGTTTTTATCTTTCATGGTTTCGGCTGGATGGGTTCGATAACATGGTACAACAGGCTTGGAATTCATTTTCCTTTTCGGACTCTAATGGTATGATTCGCTTTCAAAAAAAGTTGCAAGCCCTTAAGCCCATTATTCAAAGTTGGGTCAAGGACAGGAAAGTTCAACAGTTTGCTGCCAAAAATGATATTGTTCGAGAATTGGGGAATATAGATAAAATCTTGGATCATGGTAATGCTTCTGATTCTATTCTTCTTAAGAGAATGGAGTTGATGCGTCAACTTCATGACATTAATCAGATGGCTTTTCGGGATTTTGCTCAGAAATCAAATATTAATTGGGCTATAGAGGGAGACAAAAACTCAAAATTCTTTCATGGGATTATGAATAAGAAGAGATCTTTCCTTTCGATTCGAGGTGTGTTTGTCGATGGCATTTGGTGTACAGATCCGGTAAAAGTGAAAGAGACTTTCAAAGATCACTTTCAAGCTAGGTTTGAACAACCATCTCCCAATCGCTTTAAGTTGGTCTCTCCCTTTGATAAACGGCTTTCTCCTGATCAGGTAGCAGACATGGATAGTAGTGTTTCGCGGGATAAAATTTGTAGGGCCATATGGGATTGTGGTGATTATAAGTCTCCGGGTCCTTACGGATTTTCGTTTGAGTTCTTTCGGAAATATTAGAGCTTTATTGGTTCAGACTTCTGTTGTGCGGTTGAATATTTTTTTTGAGAATGGATCATTCTCAAAGGGATGCAATTCGTCTTTCATAGCTTTGATTCCTAAAGTCTCGGATGCTAAGTTTGTGTCAGATTTTAGACCAATCAGTTTGATCGACGGTGTGTACAAGGTAGTCACGAAGATTCTTGCTAATCGGTTGGCATCTATTATTTCTGACCTGGTTTCTGAAACTCAATCGGCGTTTGTTGCTAAGAGGAATATTTTAGATTGCCCGTTCATATTAAATGAGATCCTTAGTTGGTGCAAGAAGTCTAAGAAACAAGCGATGTTTTTTAAGATTGATTTCGCCAAGGCATATGATTCCGTCCGTTGGGATTATCTTCTTGATGTTTTGCATGCATTTGGATTTGGTCCTAAGTGGTGTAGATGGATTGGGGGTACTTTTTCTTCAGCGAAGGCTTCGGTACTGGAGAATGGGAGCCCAACAACCGAGTTCTCGTTTTGGCGAGGATTAAAGCAAGGAGACCCGTTATCCCTTTTTCTTTTTATTTTAATAATGGAATCGCTACACATATCTTTTACCCGTGCCTCTTCAGATGGTTTTTTTAAAGGTATTCAATTAAAAGGTTCGACCAATATTTCACACCTTTTTTATGCAGATGATGCAATGTTTATAAGGGAATGGTCCGACTCTAATTTGAAGAATGTGGTCAAAATTCTTAATTGTTTCCATTACGCGTCAGGTTTGAAAATAAATATTGACAAGAGCCAATTGTTGGGCATTGGGGTTCATAGGTCTATTGTAGCTCAAGCAGCGGGTAAGATTGGATGTATGGTCTTGAATCATCAGTTTCGTTACCTCGGGGTTATGGTAGGGGAACCGATGTCCAGAAGGTCGGCTTGGGTTGACACATTAAATAAGATTCGGTCTCGTCTTTCTAATTGGATGGTGAAAACATTGTCCATCGGTGGAAGGTTGACTCTTTTGAAATCAGTACTTGGTGCGTCTCCTTTATACTATATGTCGATTTTTAAGACTCCTAAAGGTGTGCTGGAGGAAATGGAAGCTATTAGAAGTAAGTTTTTTAATGGTGCAGACACTTCGGAGAGAAAAATCACGTGGATCGCTTGGGAGAAAGCTTTAGCGTCTAAGACGCATGGAGGTTTGGGTATTTCTAGTTTTTTTTTGCTTTAAACCGAGCTCTCATTCTCAAGTGGGTTTGGCGCTTTATCTCTCAAGATGGCTCTCTTTGGTCTAAGGTTATCCAGGCAATATATGGTGAGAGTCTAAAATTGCATCCGAGTAAACATGTGTCTCTTTGGTGCTCCATTCTTCGTGAAGTTCAATCATTGAAAATCAAAGGTTTTGATTTCCTTGCTCATTGTAAGAAGCGGGTAGGGAATGGCTGTTCTACTCGATTCTAGAGAGATATTTGGGCTTGCGAAATTCCCCTATGTGAGAGGTTTCCACGAATGTTTATGTTAGAAGTGGAGAAAGGGATTTTGGTGGCAGACGAATTAGGTTCTGTTTCTATAGATGGTTCCTTTAGGAGGGTTGTTCGGGCTGGAGTTGAACGTCAACAATGGGATGAGCTGCTTACTTTACTTCATCATATTTCTCTTTCGTCTTCGGGCGATAGATGGATTTGTGATCTATCTGGAGACGGGGAGTATCGGGCCAAAGAGGTGCGTAAGTTCATTGATGACTTGTTTCTTCCTTCGCATCCGGAGGTCACGAGATGGGTCAAGTATATTCCAAAGAAGATTAACGTTTTTGTTTGGCGAGCGCGTCGGGGTTGTCTTCCTACTAGAAAAAATCTGATTCGTAGAGGTGTTGAATTGGAATCTGATATTTGTCCGCTTTGTGAGGATTCGGTGGAAAGTTCTCATCATATCTTTTTTCAGTGCGATATTGCCCATTATGTTAATTACAGGATTTGCCGGTGGTGGAATTTGGTTGGGCAAAATCTGACGTCTTTTCTGGATTGGCAAACTTGGTTTCTTTCAATTCGGCTCCCCTTTAAAACAAAGAGGTTGTTGGAAGGTATTTTCTATGTTGCTTGGTGGTATATATGGGGATTCCGTAACCGGTATATTTTTGATGTGTCTCCTCCGAAACGCTCGGTGATCTTTGATGACATAGTAACTATCTCTTTTAATTGGTGTTCTAGTAGATGTAATAGGATTATATCGTGGGATAGTTGGCTTAAAAACCCTCAATTGATTTCTTTGTAATGTTTTGTTTCTAGCTCCTTGCTAGTCTTCAATAAAAGTTGTCGTTCTAAAAAAAAGTGTGAGACCTGACATCTAAGTACAAGACCTGTAAAATATTACCAATAAGAATGCAAATATGAGTAATCAGGTTATTGACAGCATTTTTTGGTGTGGTGTTGTAGCTATATATGCTGAACTCACAGGCTTGAACCTAACAGAAATCAAGCACATATTAAGAGACTAACTTGCAATAAACTATCTTCAAACATGACCAATTTCAACTCAAACAGAATCAAGCATAATCAATCTATTTCAACTGAAGCAACCAAATTTTCTATAGCCTAACATATAATATCAGTCTCTAACCCTGGTTGTTTGTACTCAGTTGGAGTTTTGAGGGGTAAGTTGCAGGACGCACTGGGTTTACCAAGATCTGCTTAGAAGCCATCCCATGCATAACATAAAAATAGCTATTACCTTTATACTTATAACCTACATATACGCAAACTCAAAAAAAAGTAAATAAAAACACATCACGCTAGGTAGGAGTCGAACCTACGACCTTCTGCTTAGGAAACAGACGCTCTATCCGCTGAGCTACAGGCGCTTTTGTTATTATGTTACCCACCCCTATTTTGCCACATCTAACGAGCAACAATGTAGCATAATTGGTCAATATTTCATCCACTTATAAAATACCATTACTTAATAGAAAAAAACGATAACTGGGCACATACATGCTTTCAGGATCATAATAGCTAAAATCATTATGCAAACCAGTACATTAGGCAATATAGAACACATCAAAATTGCAATTTGTCTAATATAGCTTTATATCGTTAGCAAATTGCGATTGCATCTTTGTTTACTGTATGATACAAAACTTAGAACTACTTGGAGTTTGAAAATGATGTCTTAAGTACTAATATATAACAAATGAACAAGTGGTCATAGACCATAAGTACACATTTCATGGTCGTACTTACAACGTGAACTATTAGTGCAAATGGAACATCAAGGACATTAACGCCAAATTTTAGTGATTTTTCCACAACCAACTAGCTTTTTCCTCCTGTGCACAATAGCCATAAATTATAATTGCTTTAACCTAATACCCAATTTTACAGATGTGAAATATGTAGAACATAGCAAAATCCTATATTAAAAATTAAAAAGCTGCATCAACTCACATAATAATCCAAAGAGGGAGGAATCTTCCTATCACACTACAAGAAAAAAGGGCTTTAGTGACCAAAATTGAGTGACATTTTTTTATTTCGTCACTAAACAATGACGATATAATTTATGGTCATTATTTTTCGTCACTAATACAAAGTCAGTGACGAAACTTATAAGTGGTCACTATGTAGTCACTAAATTACGTTTTTAGTATTCCTATTCTAAAGCAGTGACGAAAATTTGGTCATTACACCGCTAGTGACGAAAATTTTGATCACTACTTTTGCTAATTCGATAACATGACTAAAATTACGCATATGCCGAAATCTCTTCTCATTCATATGTAAAACTGAAAAGAAAAAACTTAAATATTATATTATATTTATTTTACTTTATAATTTGTTCAACAAATACAAATACGCAGTACCACATTTTTTATTTAGTAAAAAAACTAACAGTTTAAAAAGAAGAATTTGGGCTTAAAAGTAAAAAAAAAAACGAGTCCAATTTAATTTAATTGGAAACAACGAGCCCATTAAACCGGTCCCCATCAACTAATCCAAAAAAGTGAACAGCTCATATAAAAGTTGGACCCACTCTTTCATAAGTATCAACTAATCAAAAAAATTCAGATCCATCGCTCATCAAAACACTACATCAATCCACCATGTAAATTCGTTAAATTCGCATCGATCATTTTATAACATCATCTTCAAGCTCTAATCGCTCGTTCAAATCAGATTTATGGATCTCTCGGCGGTGTTACGGATCGCTTGGTTGTGTTGTGTATCGCTCGGTTGTGTTACGGATTGATCGAACGCGTTAGGATTAGTCGTTTGCGCGTCGGATTACTCGGTTGTGTTACGGATTGCTCAGTTGTGATATGGTACAAAATCAATCTCTCATTTCTGTTATGGTTTGGATTTCATCTAACTTTTCTTTTTGGTATACTCATAAATTTGATTGTTATGTTTAAATTAGGGCTTGGAATATGAATTAGGTGAAATTTGATTATGTGATTAAAGTGTGATTTCATTCGTTTTGCAAATTTCTATTGTATGCAATTTGATATAATTGTTGAGATGTTGCTATGATTAACTGTTTAGAAGGTAGGTTGGATTTTTAAAATGTAAATTAGATAGTCGAATAGCGAGATGTTGCTTTGCATTGTAGGCGTATGTCACTTGCTTCTTAAATGACTTGCTAGTTGGTAAAATGCCTCAACAGAAACATTTTCATATATGTGCAATTTATGATAAGTTGCTGTAGCAAGATGAATATCAACTAAGAAGGTGGTGGTTGTTGACTCTTCTGAGGCGGGTATGGGGACCCACCAGTAGGTGGTAGTTGTTGACGCTGCTGAGGCGGGTACGGGGACCCACCATCTTGAGGCTGTGGCTGCTGCTGCTGCGGTGGCTGCTGTTGTGGATGGTTATAGGGTGGATATCCTGATGGGGCAGCAGGTTGTGGATGACCATATGCTTCAGGTATAAGAAAATGCAATTCTAGCTTTAATCATTGGACTGCACTTCAACTTATATAAAGTTTAATAATAATACTTTTCTGATAAATAAAAACCGTCACCAGTTATACAAAGATGTTGCAGGAAGTTTAGGCTAATTCAGATGTTAAATTGCTCACATATGTGTTTTAGTGCAGCAGAACAGAACTGAAATATGCAGCAAGCTGAACAAAAATATATATAAAATAAACCGTGGCTCCGTTGGGAGCGTGCTATACCTTTTCGGAAAGTCAAAAGAGTATACTTTCATGTAAAAATAGCGTTATGATCTGCTTAATTGGTTAAGTCAGTTAAAAAGTGTCATTTGCAGGCTGCTGTAGAATATGAACGCATTGTTTTATTACATAAGCATCTCTAAATTTGTGGAAAAGCTACAGATAGAGCTTTAAACGATGGAATTTTGACTTGATGGTTCGGTCAACCTGTATATGCATGTTGCTGCGATTGCAGAAATTAGCGGAACAAACTCGCTAAAATTGTTCATATCTGTAATATGAACATCAGTCTAAGACTACTCTTATAAACTTGTCCCTATTTGATGCCATTATAGTACCTGACTAGTGCAGTCCAAGAAAAAAAGTGGCATTGCTCTTGTAGATGTTAAAAACATACGAAGTATATATATTTTAGAGGGTGTTTCTGTTTACTTATATATAAGCTGCTTTAAAATAAGAGTTCACTAGATAGTGTTTGGATTAGCATTTTTTGTAAAAGATGCAATAATACTCGAAAAAATTGTTATTTGTTGGTATATTTCACTCTAGTCCATTTATGAAATGATTCAGATCCTAAATAATAGAATAGGCTAATATCTCTTAAGCATGTAATAAAAATTGAATGAATTGATCAGTGTTGTAAATATCGGTCATGGCGGCCGATATATCGGTGATATATCGCTTGGCGGTGGTCCACCGCCACGCCATGGAGCATATCGGCCAACTTGGCGTTTTGGTCAAATATCGGTCCATATCGGTCAAATATCGGTCATATCGGTCAAATATCGGTAAAAAATCGGTTGACTTTTGGTATTTTGATTGTTTTTTATTGTGTATTTTTATTTTTTAATGTAAATTTTACAAGACATATAACTAAAACTAAAGATTACATTAATAAAATTATAATAATATATAAGAATTTCAAATTTATATTAAATAAATTTTAAAATTATATAAAACAATGATAAAAATATACAAAATAATGATAAAATATATAAAATAATGATAATTTATAGTACCCGCCGAGAAACCGATATATCGCCGCCAAGACGATATATCGCTTGTTGGTGGTCGACCGCCGAGACCCCGCCGAGCGATATTTACAACCTTGGAATTGATAGTTGTTGACTTTGAGTCAATGTTGTTTATTGTTCTTGAAAAAAAGTAGTGGGACTTTCTGGAGAGCTGCCATGATTCTGTTTTAAATTATGTTAGTCAGTTAGCTTATGTTATGATTCTGTTTTAAATTATGTAAGTCAGTTAGCTTATGTTATGATTATGTTTTAAATTATGTTAGTCAGTTAGCAGAATATGAAGCAAAAAGGAAGGTACAAAACTCATCTGCTGATTTGAAACCCCCACTTGTAAAGAAGCAGCACACTCTGAAGGTTATAATTTACTGATTACATGCATTATTTAACTTAAAAACTTCATCCGAGTTCTTCTTTTGGTTTAATGCTGATGTTAGACCAGAAATAGTAGTAACAGAACTCCATTTGAGTTTTTCCTTTAGTTTTGCAGGATTGCAGAACTTGATGACCTTTCCACAAACGTCTTCAGGCACAACACTTTGCAAAGAAGTAACAGTCAGAGTATCGCTGTGATTCATAATCCTTCACACCAGGTAGGATTCTTTTCATCTATATCTATATCTATATCTATTCTATATTCTATATCTATATCTATCTATATCTATATCTTATCTATCTATCTATATCTATCTATCTATATTCTATATCTATCTATATCTATATCTATATCTATATAGCCGTGTACCCGCGCAATGCTGCGGCGGGTACCCGGTGACTAAGTTTTTCGACAAACAAATATTTTTTATTGGTGGTTTGAAGAATTTTGATGGCTGAATCTTTTGTGGGCAAATTTTTTTCGAGTCTTTTTTCATAAATCATGATTTTTTTATATTAAGATTTCATAACTGATATTCTAGTAGTAATATTAATATCCATCAATAAATTATTTTCAGTTTTATATGTTACAAACTTATAATATATGGTTATTTATTGTCTCATTAAATTATTTATTTAATCATTAATGACATTTACTCTTATTGACTCATATTTTTTTAACTCATATGTATCATTTACTTTTTAGATAAGTTTAAAAAAAAAAACATAATAGGCATTTAAACCTCAAAAATGGTTGTATATAAATTTCTAAATAAAGAAATGTTTGATGCTGAAACATTTTAAAACTTCTAAAAATAAAAAGTGATAAATGTTTTATAAAGTACTCGCAGGGTACCCGCGCAATGCGGCGGCGGGTACCCTGTGACTATATTTTGTGGTTAGTAAATATTATATGGTTAACTTTTTTTAACAATAACTTTTTACAAATGAATGATAATATACATTAAAATAACTTTAAGCAATAACAATGCTTGTGAAGGATTTCAATTTTAAGACTTCCAAATCCTGGCACAACACATCCAATCGAAACACTAATCACAATAAAACCATTGATTTTTTTCTTCTGTTGTAATCACGAAAACCACCAGATCTACAACCAAAACTACCAAAGCACATCAAACCTTTTATTTTGCGACTGATGGTGGCAACGGTGACGGTAGTGGTGGTAGAGGCGGAAGTGGTAGAGGCTGTGGGCATGTGGTTATGGAGAAGGTTTTATAGAAGTTTTTTTTTTATTATTTTGAAGATATTGAGAGAAAAGAGAAAGGGATATGAATGTGTATGAGAGTGTCTTATGATAGTTTTTATATTATTTGAAAAGCGGTTACTTATTTTGCATATTAAAAGTGCACATTAATATAAGGACAGTTACTTTTCATTTAAAAAAATGTTACATACGTTTTGCTATAGCAATAATTCATGTTGACTAAATAATGAATATACATTTTGAACAATATTGACCCAATTGTTAGACTTCTTTTTTTAGAAATGTTTTAGGCTGAAATTTTTTAAGACTTCCATTTTTAGAAGTCTTAAAAAATTCAGCCCAAAATCATATACAAAATGATTTTCTAATTATGACCAGGTTTTAATGCATATGGTTATATGGTAATTAATACTATAAAAACTATATAAATGAGTTATAAATGTGAGGTGCATAGTAGGAGGCTATAAAAGCTCAACTGTTATTGACTCGCATTTATATGAAAGTAAATAACAACATGAATGAGTGATAAGGTGATAAAATCCGTAACAGTATAGTCAAAGTAACAGTCAATTCAACATTCTAAAAATTAAATGCAAAGTTATAACTACCGAAACAAAATATCATATATATACCACAAAATTTTCATTGTCATTCTTATAACACACTCACTTCTCTTCATAGCAACCCGAATTTTTTTTCAAGATTTAGAAACCAAAATATTTCGGTCTTTGTCCTTTATATAACAAGGTATCAATGAAATAGAGGGGCATCGTTGTTCGGCTTTTAATATAAAAGAAGATCAACTTTGTTATTTGTTCTTAGATTTTGGATTTAAGAAAAAACGATTTGGATTTGTGTATACAAAGGGTTTGTGTTTATTGCGTTTCAGTTACAGGAAAAAAGAGAAAAGGATTTATATTTTTTAGCAGGGTTGTGTGAAGTTTGTGTGAGATATATGTAGTTGTTTCCTGTGTTTCTATTAAGGAAAAGAGAAAAGGGATTTTGTTTGATGCGTTTGGATTTGTGTAAGCTGGGTATTTGTGGTTGTGTATGGTTGGGTTAATTTAGGGTATACATGATACTAATTTTTAGGGTACATGATATATGTAATTGTTTTAAGACTAAGTTTATTGTATTTGGGCTTTATATTTTGGACTAATATCCGAATAAAGTAAATTAGGTTATTCTCTTGCAATAATTTTGACTTACAAATTATTAATTAACTTATTTTAAAATTTTCATATGCATTGATTTTGAAAAAGTACTACTCCAATATGCATTTGTATGATAAGCTTATTAATGATGTGTGTATTGGTTATGTATATATACTACATATTATCATTATGATTTTTTTACTATTAATTTAATGAAAAAATTTAAAGGAATAATTAAACTTTATACTATTGAAGCCAAAAATTTAATATAAAATTGTTTGTGATAAATTGATTTTTTGATATTTCACCATGCGTAAAAATGTTATCACAAAAAGAGATGTATTATAAAATATCACTCGCTTAAAATATGATTATAAGTACTTACTGTGATGCAGTGTGTGAGTGTCGTGCTATAATCTTGAAGTCATAGAAACAATGGTCATAAAAAACATTTGCTCACTACGAAATTAGTGACTGGGTACCCACCGCTGCATTGCGCGGGTACCCGGCTAGTTATATATAACTTTCTCTCGGGTTTCCTAACTATTGTTTAAGATAGACCAAAACGAAATATGCCATCTCTTCGGTGAAAGTCACAGTTAGCTAGTAGGATCTTTAAGTTACTTTTGAGAGTTTTGTAACTATGATACATTTTCAGAATCAATGATTAATTGATGTGAATTTATATAAGCATGATCACTTGCATGAAATGTGCTTTTTATTATGGTGAAGTTGCTATTTATGATGGATTTGGTGATGTTTTCTTGTGTGGATATTGATGTTTCTTTGGTGTGTCATCTATGCAGACTCAGATAGTGATAGTTTGCTGAAGATGGATCAGATCATACATACGGTTTGAGAAGAAGCAGCTAATAAGGTAAACTACTCGTGTTTGTTTCGTGATGAATTTTAAAAAGATATCTCACAGATGATTGTAGCCTTTAGTATCATTAGTACCTACTGAATGTTAGATTGAATTTCCTCATCCTACTGAGGAAATAAGGGCCAGATCTTGCAGGTCTACATCATGAATATCTGAAATCCTAGAAAGTTGTCAATGAGGTAACTGGTTGGTCTCGTTGTGTAGGCTATGAATGTGTGTTCGTCTCTGATTATGCAGGACTTGAGTTAACAACTAAGTGAGTAGTATATATCTTGGTGGCGACACTGATGTAAGTTTTGAGTACTTGGATAATATTTACTAGTAATCACAATCCTGGTGAAATGAAACAGTGTTGGAACATGTTTTTATTTTTCAGGTGTTAAACGGTTCTATGGAGATAGTTTCTCAAATTCGTAACCTGTATCATGTTTTAGGTGGTGCTCTCATTCTTGTAAGTATCTTATATGCTGTACTGTCTACAATATCTTGCTGATTTGGTGTTGATTTATTAATATTTTCTGATGTCAGAATATCAATTTTGATTGAGTTATTAACATTTTGGGCGTCACATCAGTAAAATTCAGTGTTTATGTTTCAGTGAGGTGATTTATAAGATGCAAATTCTGATATTTATTGTGTTTTGATTTCAAGGTAGCGGTTAGACATATTGATGTTTTGTTTTTGGTTGGTTTATTCCTGCAGGCGTTTGCTTCAATGTCGACGGTGGTGCAATGATCATTGGACATCCTTTGGGTGCTACAGGTAACTACAAGAATACGCATATATAGTTTCATGTAACTTGACAATATTGGTTGATATCTTACGACACTAATAAATAACCTGAATGCACACTTGAGAGTTTGTTTAAAAAATATTGAATTTCATTTGGTTTTTTGTATTAGCCAATTGTCAGCAAAGTTTCTTCCACGTAGAATCTATAAGGATGTTCGGAGTATCACTGTGATTTATAACCTTTCACACCAGGTAGGATTCTTTTAATTGTATATAACTTTCTCTTAGCTTTATAAGTTGTTTAAGATAGACAAAAATGAAATGTGCCATCTGTTAGGTGATGTTCAAAGTTGATAAGCAGTTGTTTAGTAATATTTGAGTCGGTCTCAATTGTATAACCATTTTTTAATGGGACGTATTTTGAGAACTCAACTTATTTGTATTGAACAGGTTAGGGACTTTGTCGCAATGCATATGGAATCGAGCTCCACACAGAGGATTCGCCACAGAGGATTCGCCACCTGTGATCAAATCAGTGGATAGACATGGCAGGATAGGTGACCGTTATAGCATGTGTACCCGTGTTGTACATATATAATTTCGACCGTACTATGTGTAAACTTATTATGTAATATTTGGGGAATATTTGGGGACACGACAATTGGTATAGTATTTTTTTTTGCAAAAATATTTAGCAGTATAACGAAGACAGAAAACTGGATTTGTTTTTTTTTTTTGTTCTAGTTTGATTATTAGTGACCATATATTTGGTCTCTAAAGAAGCAGTGACGACTTTTTCGTCACTTATAGTGAGCACTAGTGACGAATATTCGTCTCTGTTTGTTTAAGTAGCTCGTATTCTGCCCATGGGTGACCACTTACTTGGTCACTAACTGACATGCGTAGTGACGATTATTTTGGTCTCTAAACTGAGGAAATAGTGAGCAAATATTAGTCACTCATGGTTTTGTAGAAGTCGTCACTACGGCCTATAAGTGACCACTTTTTTCGTCATTAATCAGTGACGAATTACAGTTCGTCTCTAAGTGATTAGTGACGGAGCTATAGTGACGACTTGTGACGACTCTAGATTTGGTCACTAAGTGACTTAGTGACGAATTTTAATACTGGTAGTGACGATATCTATTCTGTCACTATAGGTGGTTTTTCTTGTAGTGTCAGTTACATCAGTTGCCTCATTTTGCTCCTTAATGACAGGAGAAGACCTTGGATGATCCATAGTCTCATCACGGTGATGTTGTAATAACATTGTAAATAACTCAGACATCTAGAGAGTTTACCATGATATAGAACTTGACAATAGAGAAATGACACACCTTTTGAGCGGAGTTGGGTCATTTTCACATCAAACAAAAAGATACATGCATACCTTAAATCCCTATAACAATCTGAATGTCAGCAAATGTTTTCTTTGGATAATTAATATAAGGCATGCTGTCAAATAGTGTGACATATAAGAAATTTTGCTGTATAAGGTATGCACTCTCATCAGTTAACATGAGCATCCACACTTGACTAGAAATATACATGCATACCTAAAATCCCTGGTTTGATACCTCAGTTCCACACTTGATAGAAATTTTATGCAAGTATTAAGTAGGAGATTCATTATAAGCCTCTTGTCCCTCACTCTACTGCAAAAAGGAATTCATCAAGAAGTATGTTTTCCTTGGTACTCTTTCTCTCACCCTGATACTAGTGGCTCATTTATTAGACACATATGTAATTAAGAACCTCACTTTAGACACTTTCTGCAACTCTTTCAGGACTAAGTCAAATGTCCTTGTATTGACTATAATTCTGATTTGAAACACTCCATTTGACGGGGAACACTACATATTAAAACTAGAAGATATCATTTAATAAAAGCATTTGAGTAGGAACACCCAAGACCTAAGCTTTCAATCCTGGACAAAATAATTCCCTAACAAAGGGTAACAATAAACCCAAATTTGATCGGCCCCAAAAACAAATGGTGCCACCATAAACATCTTTTCTCACTAAGGCATAAAAACAAACAACAGGTGTGCATAAATATTTAAAACATCTTAATAACACAAATACCCCTTTTAAGCAGTCAACAAAAACTTGTGAGCAGAATCCTGATTGCATAGTTAAAACTAGCTAGTGATCTGATATAAAGGAAATAAATAAATATACTACTAGCTGAACTTACCAGTGTCCTGAGTTAGTCAGCATATCAAGACCATGATTGTTTAACCACAGGTGAATCCAATGAACAAATGGGTACACACTATACAATCTGACTAAATAACCAACCTAATGAAGCTTTCACTTTCTCAAAAGCTCGTCATAAAAAGCTCCCTTTCCCGCTTTCACAAGTCTCTGCCTTAACTGTGATAAAGTAGAAGAAGACACCTTAATCCTTCGTTCAATCGTATATTCGCATACTTCACTGCCTCGGGAGCACGATTAAGATCACGTAACCCAAAAACTCGTTGGCATCTTTTGGTGGTATATATCTACAAACATTACTAAATAATGTATTCAAGGCAACTTAGGGGGTGTTTGGATGTGCGGTTAGGAGGAGATTATCTCCAAATCTTAATTCCAAAATGGATATAAGTTAAAAAAAAGTGTTTGGGTAATAAATGGAGATAAGTGATTATTTGCGTTTAGAAGCTCCAAAATGGAGTTTTAAAAAAGTTAGAAGAGAGCTACTTATTTCATTTTCAAAATGGAGTTTTGGAAAAGAAAGCTTTCAAAATGGAGTTTATTATCAAATAATCAAATTTGCCAAACACTTAAAAAAGTGATTATTTGATTATTGCGATTTCAAACTGGAATATCAAATCCAAACACTATTTTTTAAAATGGAGTTTTCAAAATGATGATTTTTCAAAATGGAGTTTTCAAAATGAATAATTTGTTTTCAATAAGCACATCCAAACACCCACTTAATCACGCACCATACCAAACTTCCCCATGACCTCAAAAGCATTAATCGCACCCTCAACCTGACCCGCAATAACGTAACTAGAGAAAACAGAATGAAAAGTGTATATCATTACTAAATAATGAAAAATTAGTTTATTTATTAAAAAATGTATATCATTGTTTAAATAGGTTAATTTTATTTAAAACTAATTTTTAAAACATATCATTAAAATTTTAATTTTAATAAATTTGGTTTAATTTGGTCCGGTCCGAGACTCATGTGTGTATCGAGATCGAATCGGCTTGATTCGCTTAAAACCGGAATTTAAAGTATGGTGTCTACGAGCCAGTTCAGTTTGATTAGTTGAATATTTAAACTACCATGAGGAGGGTAATTAATTTTATTAGCCGATACTAAAGTAATAGGTAACCGGGCATGTAGGTAACCGAAGTGAGTGTATACTCACGGTTGAGGTCATTGTTAACCATTTTATATGTTGAATCAAGTGTAACCGTATAAAAACTAACATGAACTCAAATGTAACATGTCATTTTATTTAAATGAAGTGATACTTTAGATAAATAACTATAGATTATACATGAGAGTTCAATGGATGAGTCAAGATGGTATCGATATGTACATGAGGAGTTCAACAAAGGAGTCCATATGGTATCGTTATGCGTGAGATGTTAAAGGATGAGACAATATGGTATCGTTGAACATGAGATGTTAATTGAGTGCGTCGAGGTGCCATCATTATATACTAAAATATTTTCACATATACTCCGCCGTTTAACATCTCATTATTATTATTATTATTATTTATTTTATTTTTTATTTTATTTTTTTTATCAACATTACTTCATTAAAAAGATACGATTTACAAGAAATTAGTGGGGAGCCGAGATACTATATGGGCTTCCACTCAATTATTATTATTATTATTATTATTATTATTATTATTATTATTATTATTATTATTATTATTATTATTATTATTTTTATTTTTTTTTATTTTTTTTAAACATCACTTTATTATAATAATAGGATTTATAGAAAGCCACTTTTTTTAAACATCACTTTATTATTATTATTATTATTATTATTATTATTATTATTTTTTATTAAATCAATTTTATTAGAAACAAAAAAGGATTTACAACAAACTGGATGGGAGTCGAGATACTATCTGCGCTCCCACCCCTTTAGCAATGGTAAAACTTATTCTATGGAAAATATGTACAGCAGCGCGCTCCAATGTCTTGAGCCTTAAAAAATCTCTGGATCCGCTTCAGCAACGCAACTGTATCTTCCTGTAACTCCCCTAAAGAAGAAAATGAGAAAGGAAGAAACCCATATCCGAGAGCTGCACACTTAGCCTGATACTTGCATCGTTTACGTTGTGCAGCATCAATCACAGCTCTGCCAGGAACAAAGGCATTCATCCACGTACGAGTCAAAGGAGAAGAACCAGTCAGATCAACGCACACATCTTTACCCCCCTCCCAAGAATAAAACAAAATATCTGCCGGACGTAAGGCCTTATCAGGTCCTCCATCTAATCCAATATTAACTTCCTTTCCGACAGATATCCCTGAACGGTAACATATATCAGCAAGAGTATCTCGTACCAAATTGTGACGATGCTTAATCCCAACGATGCCAGCACACGATACCGCATGATCCCCAAATATATCCCCATCAAATACTCTCGAACAAGCTGAACAGGGCTTCGAAACAGAGAACAAAGGAATACCTAAGCGGTAACACAAAACACATCGATAATTCATTTATTATTATTATTATTATTATTATTATTATTATTATTATTATTATTATTATTATTATTATTATTATTATTATTATTATTATTATTATTATTATTTATTTATTTATTATAATTCATTTTGTTAGAATAATTCATTTATTATAATTCATTTTATTAGAATAATTCATTATTTATTATAATTCATTTTATTATTATTAGTAGTATTATTATAATGCTAATATATTTTCACATATACTCATCTGTTAAGCATCTCATGTACAACGATAACATATAGAATACTCTGTTGAAAATCTCATGTACATGTATAACATCTCATTATAACGATATCATCTCGATTTATCCGTTGAACACCTCATGTATAAGATGCCACAATATCACAAATGAATGAGGAAAGAACGTATCGAGTAGTCAACTATTACGGGTTAACGGATATAGGTTATTGGTTCTAACTAGGGATTAATTTTATGGTATATGGTTATGGCTTTATGGTTATAGGTTATGGCCAACCATTATGAGCGAACGGTTGCACGTTATTTGTTAAATATACGGGTTAATCGTTATGAGTTAAGGGTTATGGGATTAAGGTTACACAAGTGTTATAGTAAACTATTACATGTTAATAGATATATGTTATTTATTATAAACAAGGGTTAAGTTTTGTTGGTCATGGTTATAGTTATGGGTTTAGAGTTACGGGTTATGGTCAACTATTACTGGTTAACAAATATAGATTATTGGTTACAATTAGGGGTTGAGTTTTATGATTTATGGTTATGGGTTTAGGGTCATGGCTTATGGTCAACTATTACGGTTTTAACTCGATTAATCTGAACCGAATGACATCTCATGTAAAATGACAACATCTCGACTTATATTTTAACATCTCATGTATCAGGATATCACATCCAAGTCTTTATTGAATATCTCATGTACAAAGATACCATATCAACTACCTCGTTTAACATCTCATGTGCAACGATATCCCACACACTCCTCCGTTTAACATATCAGGCACAATAATATCACATCTCATCCGTTTAACATTTTATGTACAACGAAAAAACATATATTGATACACAGTTTGTCCGGTCTTGAATTCGT
Source organism: Glebionis coronaria (assembly GCA_025667525.1). NCBI lineage: Eukaryota > Viridiplantae > Streptophyta > Magnoliopsida > Asterales > Asteraceae > Glebionis > Glebionis coronaria. The sequence goes on along the minus strand of JANFOE010000646.1, from coordinate 207,678 downwards.
GATTTGTCACATTAAATATTTAAAACATATACTGATATACATTTTGTCCGGTCCTCCGATTATAAGCTTTTCTTTTTATATAAAGCTTTGAAAGAAGTCGATTCAAGTGGGTAATCTACGTTCATCTTCACATTCAAAATCAGACTTATAGTAAAGAGGTTCGATAGTTAACGATGCTAATTACCGGTAACCTGGTGACTTGATCGGTTGACCCGGTAATCGAATTTGTGACCTGATGACTTGATTGAGTTGGCCCGTCGAACCCGTGACACGATGAATCGACCGAGTTGACCTACTGATAAGACCAGATCGACACAGTGACTGTTGGGAATAAATTAAGGCCAGATCACTTGAGCGCTGACAAGAGTAAAACAAGCGTTGACAAGAACAAAACAAGCGCTGACAGCTCAAGCGTTGACAAGATAAAGTCAAGCGTTGACACACTGAAGACAAGCACTGATGGGAAGATATACTCTACGCGTTTATTGTATTCTAGATTACTTCTAGTAAAGATAGGAACAACAATGTATTTTCTATATTTATCTTTACCTAGAATAGCTGATACGTAGATTATTGTACAAGGCTTCTTATGTCTATAAAAGAAGACCTTTAGGTTAATGTTTCATATAAGTTTTCATTCGTAAACTACTTTCATTGTAAGCAAGTTTGATATCATTAATCAAAGTGAAAGTTTGTTTATATCATTGTGTGTTCTTGTTTAAGTGTTAAATTCCGCATAACACTTAGATTATCATAAGCATATACAAAGGTTTCTCTAAGTGTATTACTTGATCTAATCTCGTATACATAAAGCTAAATCGATTTAAGTTTGGGATCAACAAGTGGTATCAGAGCTTGTTGAGGAACTTTTGATCTTAAAGAACACAAGAACCCTAAAAATCACCAAAACCCTAATTTTCTCAAAAAACCCTAACAACATCATGTCTGAAGCAATAACCTCCTCCTCCTCAGCTTTACCAAACATCAAGATTCCCATGCTTGATGCAACCAACTTTGATTTGTGGAAGTTCAACTTTGAACAATATCTGGGGATCTATGACTACACACTCTGGGAGATTATTGAATATGGAAACACATTCGATAAAGCCCAAAAGATTGCTGATGTCATTGCTCAAAGATCAGCTGTTGCTGGATGTTCTAAAGAGGATAAGAAAGAAAAACCTGGAGATGGTAGAGCTGTGTCTGCTGATGACATAGCAAAGAAGAGGGTCGACATGAAAGCCCTAAATATTCTGAAAGTCTCTTTGGGACAAGAGAACCAGCATAAATATAGAGGCTATGAATCTGCTAAAAACCTTTGGGAAGCTCTTGAAGTTGCATATGGTGGCAATGCAGACACTAAGGAAGAGAAGAAAAAGCAACTCATGCATGATTATGCTGTCTTCAAGGCTCAAACCAATGAGAAACTGAGTAGTGTGAGAAGCAGATTGCTTGACATTACATACAAGTTGTCCTTCATGGGGACACAACTTGGTGATGTTGACATTAATGCTACCTTTCTTAAAAGTCTTGGTGAGGCATGGAAGATTGAGGCAAGATCTATTCTTACCAACAATACTTATAAGAGTTCCTCGTTTGATGACATTTACAACAAACGAAGGCTGCTGGAAGATGAAACTCTTTTAGAACATGGAAGCAAGTCTACCACCAGTAACATGGCCTTCTTCTCTCATAGTGAAGGACAATTCAATCATAAGGACTCTTACATGCATCCAGTTACTGGATCATCATATGTCAGCGCTGGAACAAGTCCTGTCAACGTCTCCTATTCAGACGTTGACACATTCAAGAGTGACTCCCCAAGAGTTAAACCTGCTGGTTTAGATTTGGATAATGTATGTGCTTATATTGCTTCTTTGCCCAATGGTTCAGTGATTACATATGAGGACCTTGAGCAGATAAGTGATGAGCACTTGGAAGAGATGGACATTAAGTGGAACATGGCTCTTGCTAGTATAAGAGCAAATAGGTGGAACAGAAGGTTTAAGAAGAAGATGACCTTCAATGCAAAGGACACAGCTGGATTTGATAAATCCAAAGTTGAATGCTACAACTGTCATCGTATGGGGCACTTCATGAGGGAATGCAGATCTCCTAGAAGATCTGATGCTGGTAAACCCTCATGTCAAGTTGTTAAAGCTCAGGATTCTAAAGCCATGGTTGCAGTTCAAGGAATTGATGGTATGGGATGGGATTGGAGCTTTCTGGCTAAGAATGTTGAAGAGGATAAAGCTTTGGTTGCTGAGGTTGAAGAAGAAGAGCATGCTGAATATGCTCTCATGGCTCACTCCTCCTCTTCATCTGATAATGAGGTATACAATGATGCTTTTTGTAGTAAAGGTTGTAGGTTAAACACTGAGAAACTTAACAAAGAAGTGTTAAGATTAATGAGTGATGTGAGTACTGAAAAGTGCAAACTGTCTAATTACCAAGTAGCTCTCACTCAAACTGAGAAAACCGTTTCTGAATACAAGAAAATGGAATTTGACTTAAAAGATAAAATAAATATCTTAAAACATGAGTTAGAGGCTAGTATGGATATTAGAAACATTATGGACAGGGTTAATGGTGAGTTACAGGCTAAATTAGATGAGGCCATTAAGAATAAAGACAATGTTGGCCTTAAAATTCAAAGATTTAATAGAGCCACTCAAACCCTAGGAGACTTTGTGGGTAAACAAAGGGATCCTAAGGACATGACTAGGATTGGGATGAATGATTACTCTTTGGTTCCACCACCAGCTGGTGACTTCTATGGTGTCCAACAAAAGGACCTATCTTGGACTGGTTTGCCAGAATTCCAAGAGGAGGAATTCATTCCTCCACCAAGAGTTGTCACTCCAGTTGAAGAGTATCAACAAAAGTTGACTGACCTGAATGAGTGGAAGAAAGCTAACCCTACTTTATTTGTTAAGGGTGGCCTGCTATGTGAAAGTCCAAATGAGTCAACACCCATTAAGGTTACTAACCCAATCACTGGTAAAGCTGTTGACCTAGGCTCAAACACTGATAGAAGACCTATCATTAAATATGCAGAGATGTATAGGAATACTAGGTCACCCAAGAGCCAAGTTAGCAATAATGGAACAGGCTTATTCTCTTCTAGACCTAAGGTTGTGTCTAGAAAAGCTTGTTACACTTGTGGTAGCTTTTCACACTTGGCATACAAGTGTGTCAACACTCCCAAAGCCAGCGCTGACAGGAACAATTTCAGCGCTGACAGGAACAAAGTCAACGTTGTTAGAAAGTCAAACGTTGTCAGACCCAAACCTTGTGTGCAGCAAAGTCCACAAGTGATTAGACCTGCCCCATTCTTTACTAGAGGGTCTAACACTCATGGACAAAGACCATTTCAAAAGACAAACACTTGGTCAAATAGGCAATGGGTTTCTGTAGCAAACCCTAGATTCAACGCTGACAAGGGTAATCTCAGCGTTGACAAGGCAAATTCCAACGCTGACAGAAACGTGACCAGACCTAAATATTTGCAACCACAGGGAAAGGGGTCTAAAGCTTCTTCAAGCTTAACATGGAGACCTAAGAAAGATCAAAACCCTAATGATAATGGGATTTCAATGACCTGCAAAAGATTTAATTACATTTCAAAGGTCATTACAAAACCTATTGGGGTTAACTGGGTATTTCATCCTAAGAAGGATGAGAATAGGGTTGTTGTGAGAACTAAGTCTGTTCTTATTGAACAACCAGATGAATCCAAGTCTTTTAAGACTTGGGTTCCCAAAGAAAACTAATTTGTTTTCTTTATGTGCAGGGCATTCAAAGACAGGTCAATGATTATGGATATTGGGATAGTGGATGCTCAAGGCACATGACAGGGAAGGAAGACTATTTGACCAACTTCACTCCCATTAAGGATGGTGATAAGGTTTACTTTGGAGGCGGATATGGTACTATTAAAGGCAAAGGAACCCTTCTCACCAAGAATTTGCGTTTTGAGAACGTGTTTCTGGTAAAAGAACTTGATTACAACCTTTTTAGTGTATCACAAGTTTGTGATAACCAAAATAAAGTTATGTTTACTGATACTGAGTGTTTGGTGTTAAGCAAGGATTTTAAGATCCCTGATGAGAAATATATTGAGTATAGAACACCTAGGCATAAGGACATATATAATGTGAATTTGAATGGGATTAAAATGAATAATAATATGTCTTGTTTTTATGCTAAAGCCTCAGTAGATGAGAGTAATTTGTGGCACAAGAGACTAGGGCACATAAATTTTAAGAATATAAATAGGCTTGTGAGACTTGGTTTGGTTGATGGTTTGCCTGAGAAGGCCTTCCACAATGACCACTCTTGTGTTGCATGTCTTAAAGGCAAGCAGCACAAGGTCTCATTCAAATCCAAACAGGTGCATACTAGTTCTAGACCTCTTCATATGCTACACATGGACCTCTTTGGTCCAACCAATATAGAAAGTTTGAATGGTAAGTCATATTGCTTTGTCATCACAGATGACTTTTCTAGGTTTACTTGGACATTCTTTCTAGCTATGAAGAGTGACACAGCTGATATTCTAATTGATTTTATCACTCAGATTGAGAAAAGGTCTGGCAATGAAGTTAAAATGCTTAGGAGTGATAATGGTGGAGAATTTAGGAATAAGAAGCTAGATGATTTCTGTGCCAGGAAAGGAATTACTAGGCAATTTAGTATTGCTAGAACCCCACAGCAAAATGGGGTTGCTGAGAGGAAAAATAGAACCCTTATTGAAGCAGCCAGAACAATGTTGGCTGATGCTCATTTTCCTATAGCCTTTTGGGCTGAGGCTGTTAATACAGCTTGTTATGTTCAAAATAGAGCATTGGTTAACAAAATTCAGAACAAAACACCTTATGAGTTACTTTGGGGAAGAAAACCTAATATTGGTTTTCTCAGACCTTTTGGTTGTCATGTAGTAGTTTTAGATACTAGTGATGCCTTAGGGAAATTTAGTGCAAAAGATGATGAGGGCTACTTTATGGGATATTCAGTGCAGAGCAAGAGATATAGGGTTTATCTTAAAGAGGAAAAACGTATACTTGAAAGAGTACATGTTAGGTTTTTAGAAAATAAACCCAGTGATCCTGAAAGTGGTCCTAATTGGTTGTTTGACTTGGAACCTTTATCTAGAACTTTAAATTATATGGCTGTCACTAATCCAGACATTGTGAAGGTAACTTCAAATGTTGTGGAAGAACAAGTTGTTGATGTTTCAGGTACACAGGTTCATGAGAAGGTTGGATCACATGCAGAAAAGTCATCTTCTATACTAGAATATGTCACAATTCCCATTTGGACAGATGCTTTTGCTGCTTCTGCTGCTGCTAGAAAAGATAACGGTGGTTTCCAAGTACCACCAGATACAAACATGCATGGTCCTTCAGGCGCTGACAAAGGCAAATCTAGCGCTGACAAGACCAATTCAGACGTTGATGGTTCAGACGTTGACAACAACATTTCAAGCGTTGTTAGCCTAGGCGCTGACAAACAAGATTCAGGCGTTGACAACAATACTGCACATCTTTTCTCTTCCATTTTTGAACAAGGTGAACCTTCCAATATATATGAAGAGGTTCATCCTCATGTTGATGAAAGAGAGTCTGATGAAGAAGATATTGGCAACCTGTAGCATGAGGTTGAGGACACCAGACTTTTTGAAGGAGGAGTTCTCACTTCCACAATGAAGAATCACCCCACTTCCTAGATCATTGGTGATATTATGACTCCAGTTCAGACTAGAAGATCTCATCAAGGTCTTGGTGGGTTTATTGCCAATATACACAAGAAGGTTGATACCCCTCTTGTGCAAGCATGTTTGTTTGCCTGTTTTCTGTCACAACTGGAACCCAAGAAAATATTTGATGCTCTCAAAGAACCAAGTTGGGTGGAAGCAATGCAGGATGAGCTTCACCAATTTGCAATTCAGGATGTTTGGGAGCTGGTTGATTGTCCCAGATATGTAAGACCTATAGGGACAAGATGGGTTCTAAGGAACAAAAGAGATGAAAGAGGCATTGTGGTCAGAAACAAGGCAAGGTTAGTGGCTTAGGGATATACACAAGAGGAGGGGATAGACTATGAGGAAGTCTTTGCACCAGTTGCAAGGATTGAAGCTATCATGATTTTTCTAGCCTATGCATCCTGCATGGGCTTCACTGTCTATCAAATGGATGTCAAGAGTGCCTTCCTCTATGGAACTATTGTTGAGGAAGTATATGTGATGCAACCTCCTGGTTTTGAGGATCCGGAGAATCCAGATAAAGTGTATAGAGTCAAAAAGGCTATGTATGGCCTTCATCAAGCCCCTAGAGCATGGTATGGTACTTTGTCTACCTATTTGGTGGACAATGGATTCAAGAGGGGCACCATAGATCAGACACTCTTTACTAAGAAGAAAGGCAAGGATGTGTTGCTTGTCCAGGTCTATGTTGATGATATCATTTTTGGGTCTACTGATCCAAAGATGAGTGAGGATTTCTCCAAGCTTATGACAGATAAATTCAAGATGAGTGCTATGGGGGAGATGAACTTCTTTCTTGGTTTACAAGTTCAGCAGAAAGAAGATGGTATCTTCATCTCCCAGGATAAATATGTGGCTAAAATCTTGAAGAAGTTTGACTTTTCTCCACATGAAAAGAGGGCTACTACAGATCCATGATTGGATCCTTGATGTATCTTACTGCCTCCAGACCTGACATCATGTTTGTTGTGTGTGCTTGTGCACGCTATCAAGTGACTCCCAAAGAATGTCACCTTTATGCTGTGAAGAGGATCTTTAGGTACCTAAGATGCTATCCTGGTCTTGGTTTGTGGTACCCAAAGGATTCACCATTGGAGCTGATTGCATATTCAGATAGTGATTATGGAGGTGATAAATTTGATAGGAAGTCCACAACTGGTGGATGTCAGTTTCTTGGGAGCAGGTTGATATCTTGGCAATGCAAGAAACAAACAGTGGTGGCTAATTCTACAACTGAAGCTGAGTATGTGGCTGCAGCTGCTTGTTGTGGACAAGTTTTGTAGATCCAGAACCAGCTGTTGGACTATGGGTATAATTTCATGCATACCAAGATATTTGTTGACAATGACAACACTTTATGCATCATTAAGAATCCTGTACATCATTCTAAAACTAAACACATAGAAATTAGACACCATTTTATAAGATATTGTTTTGAGAAGGGTTTAATACAACCAGATAGGGTTGACACTGAGGAAAATGTGTCAGATTTACTAACTAAACCTTTTGATGCTGGGAGGTTTCAATACTTGGTAACAAGTATTGGAATGGTCAATCTCACATAATATGTGTTTTGGAGTCTTTTTGTAAAAGTATGTACAGGATGATGCATTGTTATTGGTCTTATTGATGATTTAGATTTTCCACTTTATTTTTCTAACACTGACAAAGGTTGCTTGAACGCTGATAAGTGTTTTTGTAACGTTGTCAGCAATATAATTGTCTAACGCTGACAAAGCTTCCCTCAACGCTGTCATGTGTTATCGGGGCGTTGTCAGCAACAATGTTAGTTTTGTGGTTTTTAATCTAAATGTGCAGATGGTGTTAGCAGTATACCATTGGATACAGAGTTGCTTATGGATCAATGGAGAAGCATTTGGACAAGTTTTTATTTATGGATGATGGTTGGAATTTTTAATTCCTATCTTGACATAAATTTTTATGTTCATGCATGATTTTAGCAAACTTATGTATCATTGTTTAAGGGGAGGTTTTAGGAACCTTTAGGATGTTTCGGTATCCATATGATACTCTTATCACAATTCTAGATTGTGTCCACAGGTGAGTATGAGTTAGTTTTACTAAATCATGAGGCACTGTAGCATGCAAAGTTGATATACTATGCATGCTGCCAAGACATTTTTGGCCTAGAATTGGTTGTGGTCTGTTGGGAGACTTGGGAATAATTTTGTAATGGGATTTACCTGGGAGTAACAAGGAATTTTATAAGATAACTTGGTTGTTAAGAGTTTTGGTTAGCAAGGGACACTAGAGGACTGTTATGTCTATCTTGCTTAAGCAAGTGTGCATAACTGGACAGTGCTTGCCGCCCTATAATAATTATCAGCTTTTTGGTTTTCTTCTCTAGGATAAATTACTTTGTTAAGGTCATTTTTTATTTTTAAAACATTTTTATTTTTGGACGCTGACAAGAATTTTCCAAGCGTTGTTGTGACCAATTTAGACGCTGACATGGCTATAGGCAAACGTTGACAAGATTATAGCCGTTGGGCGTTGATAGGTTATTTTTGACCGTTGACACTCAATGGGACCTACCCAGTTGTTACTTTTTGACATATTTTTAGGCCGTAATTTTGGGAGTTGTTACTTTTCATTTAATGCATGAGATAAACTTATAATTTTTCAATATTTTCATGATTACTTTTTGAAAATACTTGCCTATTTTTGAGCCTATCACATGCTTTTTCTTCTCCTATAAATTTGGATCCTATTTTTAAACAGGGTATTTATAATTCTTGTCTAACACAATTTTCTCTTATCAACTTCATCTTCTTCACTTAAATTTACCAGCTTTCAACAATGGCACCAAAGTTTAAACCATCAGAATTGGAATTGGGGTTCAGAAGTCAACATAACATGATCGCGTATCTTGAAGCTGATGATACTCTGTTTCCCTAATACACACAAATGGTGGCGTATTTGAACGCATCCCCCTCAAGGTATGCTCTTTCTCATGCACCACTCATTCCAGTCACACATATTAAGCCGTTTTGGAACACTGTCAGTTCCTCAACAGTTAATAGAGTGACTACATTGACTTCTATTGTTCATGGGAGACCTTGGGTGGTTACTGAGGCTTTGGTACGCCAGGCCTTGCATCTTGATGATGTTGATGGTATAGCCACCCTTCCCATTAATGAGATAGAACAAGGGCTTAGGGCTTTGGGATATCCTTTTCTTGATGAAGGTACCTTAAACAAGTATCATAAGCAGGAATTTCCCCCATGTAGAATATTGATAACCTATGAATCTATGAAGGGGTTTGTTGATTTCTAGAGAGAGAAAGTTAGAGAGAGAAAGTGAGAGAAACTATGTGTTATTTCAATAAAATGAAACTAGAAAATGACAACAACCAACCCCTTTCCATGGTGGAAAGGGGTATTTATACTTCCAAGCTACATGGGCTTGGGCCGGTCCATGACAAGCCCATGGACCGGTTCTTACTTAACTTAATAAGTAACTAATGACTATTTGTTAACTACGAGCTATTACAACATAAATAATATTGTGGAGTGACCGATACTTCTAATATACGTAAAACGTATTTCTAACAATCTCCCCCTAAGGGAGGTCACTCCACGTTACAAAATTCTAAACCTAGCATACTATACTAAGTCTTCGTTATTTAGCTCGTAGTCTTTTCTTCTTTTCTTTCTTTTGATGTGAATATGTTGGTTTGATCTTTTTGGCTTTGGCTTGAGAGCATTGTTCTTTGGCCTTTCACGTGCGATCTTTGCCTCTCTTGTGAATTTGCCTTCTCGTGACTCCATGTTCCACATACTTATGTCTTTTTGTTGAATTCTCGAATGTTTCAGAGTTTGGTACAGCGGAAGACTTTATCTTGTACTTTCTTGAATTTTTTGCTAAACTTTGATGCAGAAAGACATAAGCATGTGGGAACGACTTCTACAGGTACACCGCAACACCACCGTCTTCAACAGGTACACAGCAACGCCACCGTCTTTAACAGGTACACAGCAACGACACGAATAAAATGGCTTTGAACATTTTATTCTAATTCGGTAGCATTTTACCTCCGGTCGGTGAAGACCGTTGGACGATATTAGATATCGTACCCGTGACGGATAGTTTCAATTAAGTAACTTCCTGACAGGATTTCGCGGGTAAACCCGTTCTCTTTATTCGACCGTCCAAAGCTGACTGCGAACATAAAGAGTGAATCACTTGGATAAATTATCCTTGTGATTAGAAGCCGTCAATTCATGAAACCTGGAACAAGTGAATCTCAATTAAGATTTTCACCATCGTTGCTTTCCAGTTGTCACGAGCTTAATTCATAAAGAATCTTGCACGTCACCTACCAAGTGCTGCTTGATGTTGACACTAGAAGGATTTCCACTCGTCACTGTGGTCAATAAAGAGTCACTCTGAGTGTTCTGGCAAGATCATATGATAATGCGAAGAGGCCTGGAACGAGTTTAAGTTCAATTAAGAATTAAACCACTGTTACCTTCCAGTTTTTCACAAGATTGGTTCTAAAAGAACCGCACGTGTAACCTACCATGAGCATGTTTGATGTTGGCTCAAGCAGGATTTCCATCTTCATTGTAATACTTGCGTATTACTCGGATGTTCTGGCAATATTACAGGAATATTGCGTAGGACTCATGAAAATCTCTTACTTTTCACAGTGTGTGAGAAAGCAAGGAATAAATGGAAAGTGTCCTAATGAGACTTTTGATGATCTCTTGGCTCTAGACTCGATTGTGCGTTTTGATTTAGTGAGCGATGGCTGGAGAGGAGTGCCACCTTTTCAATACCAGTCTATTCGGAGTGAATAAACCAATAGATAACGTGTTGATCTCCGTGTGATTAAAACAAATACCTTTTGAGAGATATTTGAGTTAGCTGGGAAGGGTTGTGCATTGCATCACTGAGTCCATGATGTCTTTCTTCAATACCGAGAATCATTAGCAAAAATGACCTCAATAGCATATGTATTGACCCGGTTTCTGCCTAAAGTTGTAAGGAGGGCTTCTTTCTTTACACCCTTTATCTTTACAATTCTTTTTCATTCTTCAACCCCTTCAATGCTTACCAATACGTCATCACTAGCACCTTGTTGTGATTGTTCCAGTGCTAGCTTAAGTACTTGGTCGGCATTCAGCTACGTTCACATTCTTTCTCCATCTTTCCTAGGACTTCTAATTCTATCTAGGGAATTGTCCTTGGGAAGATTCCATCGGCTCTGATGAATCATTGGACTAAACCTATTCCTACCACCCTTTTGTCACCACATTCGTCGTGAATTAAGCGTGTTTTGGGAAGGAATTGACACCATGAAAAATCATTGAAAATCACCTCAAGTACTTGTGATATTGAAATCAAAAGTTTTGTACCTTAGGTGTTTTGTTCATCAAAAACGCTCCCCCTTAACACGTGCTTTACACATATTAAGTTGGATAATCGTTAAGTCTTTTTCATCTTTTAGCCAAGTATCACTTAAGTCTCCTTAATCCCATTTTCTCCCCTTATCCAAAATGTTAACCATTAATATTTGGGATATTGAATGGATTAACCGGTCTTTGGGTAAAAATGAAATCGATGTTTGGCCATAGAACAAGTTATTGCTCCCCCTTAAGTTAATAAGGGATAGTTGTAGTGCTTTAGTATGATATATTTTGAAAGATTTAGAATCTCGTGAGAAATTCTTGAAAAATTATCATACCTTAACACTACATCAAGCCATTAAAGCACATTATTCACAAATATACATATTCACAATTGAAAACCAATATAAAGTGGACCTGAAGTGTACGACCCATTAGATGGATCGTTGCAGTAGCTTGTGGTGCACTAAATATGGTCTTCCACCAACGAATCTTTCCAAGCTCCTCATCAATCTACGTTCACGGAGCTTTTGATCAATCTTCTTGATCACGTACTTCGCCATCTGCCAGTAACCCGGATGCCAATCCTCCGTCATCTCTGGCAAAGTCCCACCCGAGTTCAAATGCTCCAACTTTCCTCTGACTTGTAGAAGAGTCCCATCACTGTACTTATGGAGCTCACCCACCCTCATAAACTTCATCAAACCTCGACTGTTCAAGTAGAAAATGCCGTAATTCGGGACAGGATTGCCGGTATAGGGACATCTTTCTACATGTTGAGGTAGCACTTGATTCACTGGACGGGTTAGGTTAAGCTTCCTTTGATAGCTTTCGACTCCCAACTGAAGATCTTCAACTCGTGTCTTGATGACAACGCTTCGTGTAAACATACGAAGTGCTGTATTCAAAGCAATCGGGTCTTCACGAGGAATATGTGTGAGTTGATCTCGGGTCATCAGAAGCAGCATATCTTCGATATCCTCAAGGCGAATGATGGAAAAATCTCCCTGCTGGATTTTGTATTCCCTGTCATCCTCCCTTTTCAAACGAATCTCCGTCACATGATAATAGCCGTTCTTGGCTTCAGTTTTCAACCCTAAAATGCTGGAGATGCGGATATCGGATCTAACGATACTTCCAGAATTGACTAGGCAGCAACCCCTGTACGCCCTTCGGACTCGTTCGTCCCAATGAGATGCACCTATGACAGCATACATATCATAATTACGATTTATCTTTGGAACCCAGAGTCTGTTTACCTTTTCCTCTATAAAGGGTATTGTCCCCCAGTTGGCAGCTTTCAGCAAGGTCAGAGAGGTTGCGTACTTTGATGACCCCTTCAGTAGATACACAAGATCATTGGTGACGAAGAAGTCAAGAGCAATCTGATTATCTTGAGACGGATCCATTGGAGGTGGAGCTCTTTCTGATTCATGAAGTCCTGGCCGTTGAACGGTATTCAGAGCCTTCAAGATCTCATCGGCATAATACTCGAACTCCATTTGGGTTAACCGGGTTTTGGCACGAAGTATCTTATCTTTCAGCGCTTTCTTCACCAAGGATGGAGTAACCGAAGTCTTATACTCATGAGCAAAAAATGCACATAAGTCAATCGGACTTCGGATACGGAGATACAACACATCTTTGTCAGCGTTTGTGATCGGATCATATTGTGCTGCTGCCGTGATCCAAGCCTGTGGTGGTGCAGTCTCGTCTATCTCCAACGTGTCTGCCCAGTCTCGTGTGCTTGGTTCAGGAACCGTAGATTGTTGTGCTTGTTGTAGAGGAGTAGAAGTGCGAACATCTGTTGGTTCAGTTTCAGGCATTTCGTCAGTGTCGTGAACTGGTGAGTGTTGTGCAGCTTCGGGTTCCGTTACTGATTCTGCAATCACAGGAGCAACAACAACAGAACTAATGGGGTTAGTGGTAATAGGTAAAGATACAGCGATAGAGGTACCGAGAACCGATGACGCTGTAGTGGCATTCACATCGTGGCGCCACTTAGTTCGTCTTGATTCCGATGATGTTGATTTGTCCTTCTGTGCTGCATCTTTCTTGGACGTGGTTCCAGTCTTAGCAGTTTTCTTGGAGCTGGCAACCTTGTCTCCCTCTTTAGGCTGTTCACCCCCATCATCATCCTGATTGTCATCCCCGTTACTACCCCTAGCACTCTCCTCATTCCTATCACCACCATCATCGCCATCATCATCATCCTCATCCTCGTCATCATCATCCTCATCCTTATCCTCATCATCACCATCATCGTCATCCTTTTCTTCTTCTTCTCCTTCTTCTTCCTCTTCCTCTTCACCAGTACCCTCTTCCTGCTCACTTTCTTCCCTTTCTTCTTTAGGTAGAATGTGATAAGGTACCACACTTCCAAACGTTTTGAATAACCTATCATCCTCCATGATAGCATCATTCAGGGATTTGTATAGAGCCCGTTGAATCCTAGACTTATCAAATGATCCAAGTTCCACCATACGAGCCTTAAGGATCTTCTTCAATTCAAAATCCGTCAAGTCATAAGCAATCTTGTAGGCGGCTTCTGAAGGATTGGATGATTTGATCATCAAGTTGTCAGCAGCAAGTGTCTTCAACTCATCACGCAGTTTAGGCATTAGGGATTCAACGGATTCTTGCACTCTTTCTTCCACAGAGGCTTCAAGTGATTCTTTTTGCTCTTTGTATTTATCCCTCATCGCTTGAAGTCTGGTGATACGTGCAGCATGCTTATCAGCCTCAGCCTGCTTAACCCGAGCTAGTTCTTCTGCATGTGCTTTTCGAGTTGACTCCATATCTGCAGCGAACCTAGCAATCATCTCCTATTGGGCTCTCCTAGATGTTTCTTCACTTTGAGCTCGTCTTTGTAACTCTTGGCGAAGTTCATCCATTTCTCGTTTGTGAGTATCCACATGTTTATCCAACAGTTCGGCCATCACCAATGCAGCCATTGTAGATGTTGCAGAGCTGCTCTGGGTTGATTGAAGAGGCTCGGTTGTTACTGCGGTACTAAGGATGGGAATTATAGGTGGTGGAAGAAATGGTGTTGAAGCCGGTCTGGTTGGTAAGGGTTGTATGGGTGGAGGTTGAGTTGCTAAGGGTTGAGTTGACACCATAATCGTAGGAGCAACAGACTCCTTTTCCACACTTGCTGAAATAGGGATTGATGGCTCCTTCGAAGTGGAATAATGTTCAGGTGACCCAAACTCATCAACATCATCTGGTTCCACGTACTCATCTTCAACATCTACCCTTGCACCTGAACCACTACCGCCAGTATCTTTCCTACTCCTTTGAATTGCTATCTTCATCATTTGTTTCTCAGTTTTATCAAGAGTAGGATCAACAACGTCTTCTTCGTCACGTAGACGCATCTCATCAGCCTTACCCTTTCCCTTCTTACCCTCTGTCTTCTTCTTCTTGGTTTCGGGTTCAGGTAACGCAGCTGGTTGTTTGCGTTTACCTTTACTCTTAACCGTTGTAGACGAGTCTTCTCCAGTCTGAAGGTTTGCTTTCAGCTTCTTGATTTCTATCTGCAGTAGCTTGTAATCAGCAGAACCTTTGATTTTCTCAGACAGAAGGTAATCAGGAATAGGACCCGGAATCACACCAATAGACGGTCCTTCATGCCTCAGATCCACAGTATCATCAGCTTCTTCAGTGTGATAGCGACTTGCTGCACGCCTATCAATAGTAGCATCATTCTTCATAAAATAATTAATGATAAGCTTGATAAACCGAGGATAAGGAAAGAAGTTTGTCTTCAGCTTCTTGTTATAGAAGAGTTGAAAGGTGAATTCTTCCCATATCAACAAAGCATAATCTGAATTTGCAGCTTTGTACATGCCATAGAAGAGGTTTATTATAGGACTGCGCAAAGCATCATGGCCACTTATTTTTGGTGTAAGACATCTACTGAGAATACCCATCAATGCTCTCCAAGATTGTCCTACTTTAGCAGTGGTAAACTCAGACGCAACTCGTATTTCCGGACATCCAAGAGCGTCAAATAACTCCACGAGTTCATCTTTAGTAGGATCCCTCGAGAATGACATGCCTTTGGGTGTATCCCGTATACCAAGAATCTTACGGAAGTCTGAAACTGTGAGTGTCTGCTGCTTGTTGTCGATGGTGAAGGTGATCTTGTTTGAAGTGATTTCCTTGGTAGCCCAAAATTCATACATATACTCATAAGGCACCGAGGCACTACTTCTCAAAGCATTCTTAAAATGGGATTGATCAAGGATCGCAATGGCTACTTTAAATCCATGGTGAGTGGATTTTGAGATTTGCTTCAGCCGGTAGTTGTTGGGTATAAACTTAAGGGTTCGTGCTTTAGCAATATCGGCTTCTCTAGATTCTTGGATTGCTTGTACTGTTGGATTAGTCATTGTATCTGCTTAAGATAAGACATGAAAGGTTGATGCACAAAAACATATAGATATATATCATTCTTACTTCTAAGCATAACACATTTCATAACATAATACAACAAGTACATATAACATGCAAACAATAATAATCAAACAACTCTTCATTCGGAACTTTTCCTCATTCGGAACTTCTTCATCCGGAACATTCCTTCATTCGGAACTTCCTTCATCCGGAAGTTTTTCATCCGGAACTTCCTTCATCCGGAAGTTCTTCATTCGGAACTTCCTTCATCCGGAAGTTCTTCATTCGGAACTTCCTTCATCCGGAAGTTCTTCATTCGGAACTTCCTTCATCCGGAAGTTCTTCATTCGGAACTTCCTTCATTCGGAAGTTCTTCATTCGGAACTTCCTTCATTCGGAAGTTCTTTATTCGGAACTTCCTTCATCCGGAACATTCCTTCATTCGGAACTTCCTTCATCCGGAAGTTCTTCATTCGGAACTTCCTTCATCCGGAAGTTCTTCATTCGGAACTTCCTTCATCCGGAAGTTCTTCATTCAGAATTTCCTTCGTTCGGAAGTCCTTCATTCGGAACTTCCTCATTCGGAAGTTTTTCAGAAAAAAATCCTTCATTCGGAAGTTATAACCATGTTCATCCGGAACTTTTCAAACACAGCCTTTGTTGATCTAATCGATGTGCGTTTGTGAGTTCTAAGGCAAACTAAGGCAATTAAACATCATTTAATGAGATTCTGAGCAAAACCCACCAACAACCCCTAAATAATTAACCCTAATTAAGGAATAAACCCTAAATCTGATAATGTTAATTATTCGAATCAATTAAAGAGATATAGATGATGGATTAGACGAATTTATAAGTTAAATATTGATGATAATTACCTTATTTTAACGAATGAACATGAACGGATGGATTAAACGAGTTGTTTTTGAGTTTGTGTGTGTTTATCCAACAATGGCGGCAAAGATAGAAATAAATAGTGAAAAGGAAAAAGAAAGGGGGGCGGGGGGTTTATATTTGACTTAGGTCAAATTTTTGACAAGTTTCAAAGAATGTCACCTTAAGTCCCTCCAATTTCACTCCTTTTCCTTTTTGTTTCTAACTTTTTTCAATTTATTTTACCTTTCCATTGATAATTTTAGTCGACTTAATTTTGCTTAGCTAAACTCGACAATCTCACACAACTTAAGTATCGCATCCAATTAGCATATCTCCAAGTTCTAAAAGCAATGCCTATCACATAGAACGAACACAAGTCGTATTCTAACGCAAGACCAATCAATTACCATGTAGCCCTTAATTTTCACAATCACTTTTGAAAGTCAATTTTAATGACGAAGATGATTTTAATATTTTCTCCCCCTTAAACGATGACCCGTTTTCTATTTAAAGAGCTGTAGTCATTGTTTAAAGAGTCAAATATTGATGGAAGCATTTCCAATTTATATCTTGAAAAATTTTGATTCGTGGTGTCAATAAGATTTCTCTTATTTTAACAAATTAATGCACTGAGACGTACATAAATTCGTGTTAGACCAAGTTATAAAGTAAACTTGATCCCTTTGCATGATTTGGCTTGTAAATCACGCCCGAGAAAATTAATTCCCGTTCTGAGCCAACGTTTTCCAAGGAAATACGTGACTTTAATGTGAAAACCGGGTTGCAGTTAGAAATAACTACAAGCCATAATGGGCATGTTTTAAAAAATGTACAACTTTTATACGGACTCTATTTATGGCACCGTGTCAATATTGATCGACATTTCTAAGGCCGTAAATATTACCGTACTAAAAGACATGCCCGATTTAAAAACGAAAAATATTTTTGGTTTTTCTTGATTTTATAATTTTTATAGTTTTTCTAGGTTTTATATTTTTTATGATTTTTGTTGGTTTTATATTTTTGTATTTTTCTTTTGTGGATTATATATTTACGATAATATACATGATCACGAACAAAAGGATACTCTGAATAGTTTACCACGACTATTCAGCTGATTCTTCTGCCAACTCTTTGAGGGTCGCTGGAGTGAATGATTTCATGCCAAGCTTGTCGATCAAAAACTCAATTCGTCCTCGATCTAATGCTTTGGTGAACATATCCGCCAGCTGATACTCAGTAGTGACAAAATACAGCTCGATCACTCCGTTCTCCACCTGCTCTTTAATGAAATGGTAGCGAATGTCTATGTGCTTGGCCCGGGAGTGTTGAACATAGTTGCAGCAAAGGGCAATGGCGCTCTTGTTGTCACAATACATCGGGATTTTGTTGAATCCCAAACCGTAGTCAGTTAATTGTGATCTCATCCAAAGGACTTGAGCACAACAACCGGACATGGCGATGTATTCAGCCTCCGTGCTTGATATTGCAGCACTTTTCTGCCTTTTTGAAGACCAACTGATCAATCTATCTCCAAGGAGTTGCACAGATCCAGAAGTGCTACGCCTCGTGTCTTGACATCCAGCATGATCGGCATCTGCGTATGATATTAAAGCAATAGAGGAATCTTTCGGATACCATAGACCACGATGAAGTGTTCCTTTTAGATACCGAAAGATCCTTTTCACAACATGTAGGTGCTTTTCGGTAGGCCGAGCCTGATACCGGGCACACATGCATACAGCAAATTGCAAATCAGGCCTGCTAGCAGTCAGATATAGAAGGGTGCCGATCATCCCACGGTAAAGTTTTGGATTGACAATAGTCCCATTCCTATCTTCATCTAACTTGGATTTCTCCACCATTGGAGTGTCCACGGGGTCACAATTTTCAAAGTTATATTTCTTAAGAGATTCTAGAGCATATTTGGATTGATTAATAAAGATGCCTCTGGGATTCTGAGAAATCTGTAATCCTAAGAAAAATGAAATTTTTCCCATCATCGACATCTGAAAGCGTGTGGACATTATCTTCTCAAATCGATTTGACAATTCAATGTTAGTGGCAGCAAATATTATATCATCAACATAAATTTGTACCAGAATCATGTCGTTGCCTTCCTTGAGAGTGAATAGAGTGGGGTCCACCTTGCCTTTGGAGAAGCCTTCCGAAATGAGATATGTTGACAGGAGATCATACCACGCGCGTGGAGCTTGTTTCAACCCGTAGAGAGCCTTCTTAAGCTTGTACACATGATTAGGAAACTCCGTAATGACGAACCCATCCGGCTGACTAACATAGAATTCTTCCCTTAGTTCACCGTTCAAAAATGCCGTCTTCACATCCATTTGATAGACGATCATGTTCATATGAGCAGCATACGCAAGGAATAGTCTAATAGCCTCCAATCTAGCCACAGGAGCAAAAGATTCTTCAAAGTCTATACCCAAGGCTTGTTTATATCCTCTAGCAACCAATCTAGCCTTATTCTTCAATACCGCACCCATCTCATCAAGTTTAACCTTATAAACCCATAACAAAGTAAGGATGTTAACCTTGTCAGGGAGAGGAACCAATTCCCATACTTCAAGTCTTTGAAATTCATTTAGTTCCTCCTGCATAGCTTCAATCCAAGATGATTGGGTCATAGCCTGCTGCCAATTTTTAGGTTCAACTTCAGAGAGAAATGCATCAAAGTAGCAATAAAGTGCATTCTCTTGTAATTGATGGCGTGTAGAGACTGGTCGATCTAGATCTCCAATAACATTCCTAATTGGGTGATCTTTTTTCCATTTAGTGCTATGGTTTTTAGTCCTAGGTGGTCTGGAGTGAACAATAGAAGGAGCTTCTTCTGAGGTAGACGCGGCTGAAAGGTTTTCAGGGATCGCTACACCAAAGAAAGGAAGCTCTTGCAAGTGAGCATATTCCAAGTCGTGATCAATAGAATCCTCTTCCACATCATTAGGCACAAGTAGGGGTGACGATTCAGGTGTAGTTTGAGAATCACTTGGTGAAGGTGCATCTGGTTCAATGTGAATTGTAGATGCATTAGATAAAGGTTCATTAGCTTGAGCAACCACTTCAGGGATTGGAGCGATTACTACAGGTGTTGGAACTTCATCAGTCGGGGGATCGAAGAATTCATCAAACAACGGTTGAAACAGTTTATCCCATTCGGGCCTTGATGGTGGTAAAAATGATGTAGAAGTAGGATTATTGGGAACTAATCCGTAACTTATAGCACCGGTTCCCATCTCATGAAGCGCGGGTTCAGAGCTGTGTTGCTCAGAAGCCATCGCTGTCAGCTCATCGAAATCTGCGTCCATAGTTTCTACAATCTTGCCAAGACGACGGTTATAGATTCGGTATGCTCTTTTGGACGGTGAGTAACCAATGAAAATACCTATATCGGCTTTCGGTTGAAGCTTACCCAAGTTCTCACTATTGATGTTTGGATAACAAAGAGCACCAAACACATGGAAAAATGAAACATCGGGTTTACGGTCATGTAAAAGCTCATAAGGTGTTTTTCCATGGCGTTTCCGAAGGATAGAACGGTTTTGGGTGAAACATGCAGTAGAAATAGCCTCTGCCCACAAGAACAATGGAGCGTTCGCATAAATAAGCATGGTCCTAGCAGCTTCTATAAGTGTACGATTCCGTCTTTCAACGACACCGTTTTGTTGTGGAGTGCGTGCAGCGGATGTTTCATGTGATATACCAACTCCTTCATAATAATCACGAAGAGTCTGGTTGACGAACTCTGTACCATTGTCTGTACGAATACGGCGGACAGTGGTATTCAAACGTACCTGAATGAATTTCAGAAAAGTGATGATAGCCTTCGGTGCTTCATTCTTTATACGTAGAAATCTAACCCATGTAAACCTAGAGAAATCATCCACAATTACCAGAATGAATTTCTTACCGCTCACACTTTCAGTTCTCATCGGCCCACAAAGATCCATATGCAAAAGATGAAGTTTTTCTTGATTGGTGTCTTCAGCTTTGGGCTTGTAAGATTTCTTGGTACTTTTCCCCCTTGAACACGCGGAACATAAATGGTCCTTGTGAAATTTAAGCTTTGGAAGACCACGAACTAAATCGTTTTTAGCCAGATGATTAATAGCATCAATGTTAAGATGAGATAATCTGCGATGCCATAACCATGACTTGGTCTTAGATGCTTTAGAGAGAAGACATACTGGAGAGGCGGCCATCATGTCTTGTAAGGACAAGGTATAGATATTTGCACCACGAGATCCCTTCAACAAATCTTTTCCTTCCAAGTTGCGGATGAAATAAGTGTGTTGTCGAAAAGCAACCTCAAGGTTGGAATCACAAAACTGTCCTACTGAGAATAAATTATGACCAAGACCTTCTACATAGTATACCCTTGAAATCGTCACGTTTCCAATCTGATATTCACCATACCCCATAATCTTTGCTATATGATCATTCCCGAATTTAACCGTACCAAGAAACTTGCTGACGAAATTTCGGAGCATCGAGCGATTTCCGGTCATATGTTTTGAACAACCGGAGTCCAAATACCACAGGATGATTTGGACCACCTGAAAATATCACCACACGAAGACAATGTAGAGGTATCGGAATCTGAGTGTTCCTTGTTATTAGCAGGTACAGATTTAATAATCTTAGATTTGCTAACTCTAGGTTTCTTAGATTTCCTAGCCTTCCTTTTCTTAATAGGTGGTGTAGATTCTAGTTGGCTTAAATCCTGAGGTATTTCTTCACTGATAGGCACTATAGTGGGGGCTGACCTAATTAAAGGGCGCTGTTTCCATACTTGAGTGCGAGTGTTCCTAACTAAAGGACGCTCAGACCTAACCTCAATGGATGCATTCCTAGTTAAAGGGCACATTTTCCCATCTAATGTAAAGGTCCTACCAGTGGGACGCCATTGCCAGCCAACTTGGGCACGAGTTCTACCCGTTGGCTTCCATTCAAGACCATTCTTAATAGCATTCATTTCATTCACGTGATCAATCAGACACAAATCATGACGCTGGGAAAACATACATTCATTACAATTCCAACAATTTAAATCAGAATTCACGAATGGTTTAGGCTGCTGCACAGGCGCAGAGCTTTTAGTCTTAACATGATTCTTTTTATTTAAAACTGAACTAGCATTCCTATTGTGAACTTCTACTTTCTTCTTTGTGGCACTACTAGTGGAGGGCTTGATCTTATCTTTCTTGAGTGGCGATCCTTTAGCCTTAGTAGTCTTTTTTAATCCTGTAGAAGGCAAAGTGGGAACATTAGCAACAGATTTTAAAGGTGTCTTACTTGATTGTGCCAATGACGGTTTTGCTCCTGGAGTCTTATTAAATAGAGTGACAGTAATGGGCCTATTATTAAGTAGTGTCGAACCTGGTGTACCTATGTATTGCAAATATGCCAAGCAATATTGAACTCGCTTAATATATTCATGAGCCGAATAATAGTCGCTACTTGAGGGATCTAAGGCATAAAGATCGTCTAAAATATCCCTAAGAAGATCGACATGCTTAATGGCATTCCTCATATAATCATCGTAGGTAACCGGGTTTCTCTTATGAAGCGGATTCTTATAAAGCACTACTGACTTGGTTGTTGGAGCACTAGTGGACGGTGCAGAGTCGGTAGCTAAGTTATCAACAACTTCTTTTCGGGTGAGAAGAAGTGTCTCCTTTAACTCAGCCAAAACCATATTTTTGTCTATGAGCAGGATGTTCAAATCAGAGATTTCCTCGCACTTTTGGTTCAGTTGTTCAACATAAGATTGTTGTTGTGCCGCATTAAAAGCGAAGCGTTCTTCTAGTGAACCATAAAGAGCGGATAATCCCTGTCTTGTCCGATCCATCTCCCCTAGAACAGACGAAAGTCTAATTTCTAAGACTTGGTTTTTAGACTCTGCAGCCTCTAGTTCCAATTTTAATGTTTCCTTTGATGATACCTCTCTCTTCAATCTCATGATTTCTTCCTCTAATGTCTTAACAATTGCAATCATCTTGTCACTCATCTCAACACCGTTTTCACAACCATTTGATATCAAAAGATCCTCATTTTGAGTTTGTTGTTTTAATTCTAAAGATATACAATGTTGTTCTAGTTGATTAAAGCGTTTTGAAAGTAAATTGTAAGAATCTTGTAGCTTTAAAAACTCAGCGTTAGATTCGTGACAAGAATGATTATCTACCTCATTTACAGTATTAGCAACATTTACAGAAAGATCACAAACATCATCACATATATGCACATCATCACAATTAATCATAGCGGATGTAAGCTCATTCGAATAATTAACATTTACAGTAGTAAGCACATCACACGAGATTACTGCAGACAAGAATCGGTCATATTTGGTTAAAATCTTTTCTTTTTCAATTAGTTTTAGTTCGTAAGCAGTGTCCATTTCATAAAACACTTTTTGAACTTCACCAATTTCAAACACAAGATTTTCCTTAAGAGATGCAAAAGTTCCTTTTAGACTTTCGACAAACGGATTGATCTCATTTTTAAACACCTCGTTCATATGTTCGAAAGCCCATTCTCTGGCATTTAAGCCATTTGAAGTCGTACAATCTAAAATGACCTTGTCAAAATTAGTAAAGTATTGATTAATCTCTTGCAAGTTTAACCATACAGTGCTAACCGGTGGAAGATCCTTTGGAATTTCCTTAGGACCTTCCATATTGACAAGTGTAGGAAATGTACTAGGGTTTTCTTCATCTAATATGTAGGTCGGTGCTGTTATGAGATCTTTGTCCATATGGAAGCGAATTCTAAAATCCGTTTTTGCAAGCTCCTTATTCAATTTAAAATAATCACACTCGGGATATTTTGCAGAATTGTATGACCGATCCTCATCAACTAGATCCTTACTTGTTCGATCATCGGGAAAAATAATCGGGTCTAAAGCCAATCCTAATTGTGTTGCATTATAAAGTCTAGGACTATGTCTTAAAGCTTGTTTTGCATACCGTGGATTAGGGGGAAGGCCTTTTAGACGTGATAAGTTAAAAACGAAGCATCAAATAAGTGCACTAGTTGAGAAGCAGCGTATTGTCTTAGCAGCAAGTAATCTAGACTTCTAATCTTGTTAGTAGCATTAATCTCCATTTCATTCTTCTTAGACTCGAGTGATTCAAAATCCGTTTGAAGTTTTTTAAAATTAGTGACCACTAACTCTTTTTCTTGAAGTTCATTAGACAGATTTGCTCTTAAGTTTTCTATTTCTTGCAAGTGACCCATTTGTTTGTTTCTAAAGTGATCATATTCGGGATTAGTTAGAACACTAGACGAAGGAACTAATTCCAAGGTTTGAACTTTCTCATTGCTTAAGGCAAGCTCATCAGACAAATTCTTATTCTTAGCTAAGGTTTCTAAGAGTGCAGCATTCATTTGGCTAAGTAATGTAGCAGGAACCATGACCAAATCTTGTTGAGCAGGAGTAGGCGTATGCGAAATGGGTCCCGGTTGTGATTCACTCAAAGTCTGGGGACTCACATTGATATTGCTATCATTGTTTGTCTCCTCGTTTGAAAGACTCACCACCGAAGATTCATTCGAATCAGCACTCTCTTGCACAACTTGATGTGGTTGAATACTAGCATCAGTGGTATTATCGGTGGTATTAATAAGTACCTCAGATCTCTTTTCTGGCCCTAAGCTGGAGATAGTTGCCATGAGAGCAGCCTTTGCAGATTGAAAGTCATCACAGTCTGAGTCATACGCATCGAGATCATCTGCTTGGTATGCTGCATTCTGTGTGGTGACCATGTCTTGTTCAGCAATCCCTGGATCAGCAAGAAATGCAAGCTCCTCTTCATCAAGTTCCCTTCCTTGTGCTTGAGCATTCACCAGATAGATCTTTTCTGCAAACCATTGTCCATCCCTTCTCCTCTTGGGTTTCTTACAATCCCTGGACATATGACCCTCTTCCTTGCAGTTGTAGCATGTAATCATTCTCAACTTGCCTGTATTAGCCCGTGGAGGATTGTTGACCATTGGAGCAGGAGCAGGATTGACCGTGCGAGCATTGGTTGATGTGGAAGGTCTCCCCTGATATGGTTGAATTGGCAGAACCATTACCCTGCCATTCTCAATTGTAGCTTGTTGGCGAGAATTGGATGAATTCCTCAACTGATTGTTGGTAGGAGCTGATCCCCTAAATCCTCGTTTGCTTAAAGTCCTTGTGAGATAGGCAGACATAGTGGTTAACACTTCAACTGGATCAGCACCTTGTTTAAATACAGGAACGGGGACTTCCTCATCATCACAGTACATTGCTTGATCTTGAGCTGCATAATCACTAGAAGGAATACTCATTTGATCAGGGTAGCTTGTTAGATATGCTGCATTCTCTTGATAAGATGAATATGAAGATTGAGCATAAGGTGCAATACTAGCTGGGTGAGGTTGTGTAGCATATTGTGATGAAGGTGCACTGAACCGATATTGTTGCTGATGTGAGGTGGGTGGTTGTGGTAGAATCGAGTATTGGGGAAAGGCTGGTGTCATGTAAGGTGATGGATGATAGGCTTGATGTCCCAAAATATAAGGAGTGTTGTTGTGAGACAAGCTTGGTTGATTCGCCATCAAAGCTAATGAATCAGGGTACATACCTCGTGGAGAACGGTGCATGATCACATGTTTCTCATGTTGCTGAAGAAAAGCATATAGTTGATCCAAATTGCACTTATGAAGATCCCTGGTTAACTTAACATCGGTAATATACTCACCCCATTCAGCTTGAGGTAAAGTATTCAAGAATTTGGTGTTAACCTGGAATGGAGCAATCACCAGATTGTATACATTCAGATCGTTCATGAGTGTGGTGAATCTGAAGTAATAATCATGAAGCGTTTCCCCTGGGTTGTAAGTGAATCTGTCAAACAGGTCATACAACTGACATTCCCTTTCCTGTTTGGTGAGAGACGTGCCTTGTAGCAACACCTTAAGACGTTCCCATAAATCCTTTGCCACCGTATACTGACTCACCATCCTATAGATGTCATGGGGAAAGGCTTGGAGAATTGTTTGAAGAGCTTTCTCGTCTGCATCGGCAACAAGTTGTTGGGCTGGTGTAAGTTCTTCAAATTCTCTTGGTCGAGTCACATTGTTGACCACTATGGTACCATAGTCAAGTGGACCATTTAAAATTGACTTAACCATAAGCCTCCCATAAACCGGTTTTCCCTTAAGATAAGACATCATCCGGCCTTGCCAAGCTTCAAAAACTTCTTTGATGAGCATTGGCGGGCGATTATCCATTCCCGTAATTACCGAAATATCCGTAAGTGATGTCATCTGAGGCATTACTGAATTCGGATTCATTTTGTTAACTTCAAAGAGACAAAGATTATCGGTTGATCGAGCAGTGAAGTAAAGCTTGTGAATTGTGTTGAGTTTTTGTTGTAAGAAACCAAGATTAAATCCTCTAAAAAATCGTCGAAAAAACAAGCAAAATAACCCTTGATTCGGAACTTTTTGTTGATTCGGAAGTTTGATTCGGAAGATTTAGCTTGGAATTACCTTGATTCGGAACTTTTGGCTTGATCCGGAACTTCTTGGTTCGGAAGTTCTTGGTTCGGAACTTTTGGCTTGATCCGGAACTTCTTGGTTCGGAAGTTCTTGGTTCGGAACTTGTGCCTTGATCCGGAACTTCTTGGTTCGGAAGTTCTTGGTTCGGAAGTTCTGACTTGATCCGGAACTTCTTGGTTCGGAAGTGCTTGATCCGGAACTTCTTGGTTCGGAACTTCCTGATCCGGAACTTCTTGATCCGGAACTTCTTGACCTGGAACTTCTTGACCCGGAACTTCTTGATCCGGAACTTCTTGATCCGGAACTTCTTGACCCGGAACTTCTTGATCCGGAACTTCTTGATCCGGAACTTTTGCTGGGTAATCAGAAACTTTGATACGATGAACAGTCGACCTCAAAACAAGAGATTAAACCCAGATTTTGATCAAATAACCCAAAAAGTTTTGTGATTTCAACAATAATAAGTAAAAACTAATACTTATCCACTAATCCCAATCACAAAAACACCAAGAATCAAGATGGTTTTTCTTAAAGAACACTAATACAATCAAAAACTAAAAAACCACACAAATCACTACCTTAAATCACCCCATAGCTCTTGATACCAAATGTAGAATATTGATAACCTATGAATCTATGAAGGGGTTTGTTGATTTCTAGAGAGAGAAAGTTAGAGAGAGAAAGTGAGAGAAACTATGTGTTATTTCAATAAAATGAAACTAGAAAATGACAACAACCAACCCCTTTCCATGGTGGAAAGGGGTATTTATACTTCCAAGCTACATGGGCTTGGGCCGGTCCATGACAAGCCCATGGACCGGTTCTTACTTAACTTAATAAGTAACTAATGACTATTTGTTAACTACGAGCTATTACAACATAAATAATATTGTGGAGTGACCGATACTTCTAATATACGTAAAATGTATTTCTAACACCCCAGCCTAGAAGTACCTCATACATATCCTCCTTCAATGTTTGAGTCCCAAATGCACTGCACACAATGAGATCAATAGATCTATTGCTAGTGCTATTGTGTGTATTGCAACTGGGCAAAAATTTAATTATTCTAAAATGATTTTTGAGGGCATGTGTAAAAATAAGGGGAACAAAATGACTTTAGCTTATCCTCGTTTTTTACAAATGGTTTTTGATGTCCAAGGATACTGCACAAGGGATCATAATGATTTTTATAAGATCCCTGAGCAAAAGAAAGCTATTTTTATGAAGATGAACTCACCACCCCATCGTGACCTACCTTTGACCCATGCTATGCTTGCTGTTATTGCAGCAGCACAACCCCAACCAGACCCTCAACCCCAAATTGACCCTCAACCACCACTTGACCCAATACCTGAACCTTTACCTTCCCCTGAACATATGCAAATTGACCAAGTTTCCTACAACACTGACACGTTAAATGTTGGCGTTGATATGCCTATTTCCAACGTTGACACACAACCTTCACAAACCCAAACACCCCTTAACCAACCCACATCCACCCATTCTTCCACACCATCTTCCACACCCCCTGAATATAGGTTGATGAAACGCCAAAGGACTACTGGAGTGTTCTCCTCTGGTGGTCCTAGCCATGTAGCAGAGAGAACCACCACCACAAGTGTGGCTGGTGCTGTGGATGAGGCTGGGACTATTGGTTCTGGCTTAGATGATGGCCAAGGCAGTCCCACCATCATTAAGTCCTCATCCATGCCCAATGAATCTGACTTGGGAGGTCAAATTCCCATTTTAGAAGAGGGCAGACTGGAACCAATGACTCTTATGGAATTGACGGTAGTCTGCATGAGCTTGCAAAAGCAAAATACAGACTTAGTACAAGTTGTCAGCTCACAAGGCCTTGAACTCAAGCAATTGAGGGAGAGGATTGTTGTTTTGGAGAGTGCTAGTGCAAGGAGGGGTATGGAGGAATCTTCCAAAGGGGAGGAAGATCCAATAAATCTGAGTGATAAGGGCAACCATGATGGTCAATCTTTGGATGTTGTTGAAGCCCTTACAACTTTGAAGAAACAAACAGGTTTTGATACGTCCTTAGTTTCTCCTACCAACTTGAATTTATCATTTACAGCCATGTTGGAAGAAGTTACAAAAGGCGCTGAGACAGGATATTTGGGCGTTGACAAGGAGAATTTGGATGCTGATAGAAATATTTTGGGCGCTGATAGAACAAAATTGAGCGTTGACAGACCTGCACATGAAGGTGATGTATCTCAGTCATCATCTATCATCAAGGAGGTTTCTACACAGGTATCACCATCTACCTTACCAACAATTGCACCATCAGATAAGGGTAAGGGTATAATGGTAGAAGAGATTGTTCCAAAGGATGCAGCTCAAGTTGAATTTGATAGAAGATTGGCTGTACAAATCATGGAACAAGATATAAAGAAGGTGAAAGAGTCACCATTTGTTGTGACTTCAGAAGAAGGAAGTGATGGAGCAAGCTCAGACTTAAGTGTGATGATTATAGAACCAGAAAGACTTGAGTATGGTGATGAGTTGGCTAAGGAGAAATTGAGAGAATTGAAATTGCAGGTTGACTTTGACATGCCATAGGTGGTTCAAATGTACAATGCTTGGGAAGAAAGATGTATGGAGAATCCAGACTTGACCATTTCAGATCAAATATGGGGTTTGGAGATTCTTCTCAGAGTTCAGAAGGATTGCCAGGTAATTTTGAAACACAAGGCAAGCAATATTCTCTCAGAGTTGAAAAGGGATAGAAGGGAGCTATACTGCATGTTGCTCAGATGTCATGGAGTAGGATGGACATATCAGAAATTGAGGGCTTTGACATTTGATGAGTTGGAAAGCAGGGCTTATCCCATTTGGGTGAGAGTGCAGGAAGCAAACACTCTCATACTTCTTTCTGATGAAAGAAAGGAAGAACTTGCAGAAGAAATGGAGCTCAAGAAAGCTATGTTTGTTCCCAGACCAGTGAAGAAGGGAATTTCTCTTGAGTTTCCCAAAGATATGGATCCACTATATCCAAGTGAAGCTGTCATAAGAAAGAGCCTCACGCTCTGACCATTAGAAGCTTCAGATATGGTGCAAGTGTTACCATTAGATTCCAGGAACCCAATTGTGAGCTATGAAGAAGATGTTGGGAATAAAATTAGTTAAGTAACTGGAACGCTGACAAGAGGAAATTGGACGCTGACAAGAGTAAACGAGGCGCTGACAGATGAGACGCTGATAAGAATTATCAAGGCGTTGACAAGATAAATCTCAAGACAAATACAAGGACTAAATCTGCCTATGATGAATTCTTCAAGCTGGTGGACAAAATATGAAGATAAGAATTCATAATATATTCTTAATGTTTAAAAAGATTTAGTCAATAAGTTATGTTTATCTTATGTCTTTTCCTAAAATAGTTGATCTTATCTTTTTGTACAAGGCTCCTTAAACCTATAAAAGGAGGCCTTAGGGTTAGACATAAGACACATCTCACATACATCTTTTTCACACACCTCTTCCACATATCTCATAACGCTTTCATTGTAATCATTCATTGATATTATTAATCAAAGTGAAAGTTTGGTTTACTTTGTTTTGTTCTTTGTTCTAAGTGTTAAATTCCGCATAACACTTAGTTTGTTCAATACAACAAAGTTTCTCTACGTGTTAAACTTGATTTAATCTTGTTAACACAAAGCTAAATCGATCTAAGTTTGGGATCAACAAGTGGTATCAGGGATAAGTATATTTGTAAGAATCCTCTCTATATGTTTTATTTTATTCAAAAACTTGATTACTAGAGTAGATATCAAGTTTAGGGGAGGATTGTTGGGAATAAAATTAGTTAAGTAACTGGAACGCTGACAAGAGGAAATTGGACGCTGACAAGAGTAAACGAGGCGCTGACAGATGAGACGCTGATAAGAATTATCAAGGCGTTGACAAGATAAATCTCAAGACAAAGACAAGGACTAAATCTGCCTATGATGAATTCTTCAAGCTGGTGGACAAAATATGAAGATAAGAATTCATAATATATTCTTAATGTTTAAAAAGATTTAGTCAATAAGTTATGTTTATCTTATGTCTTTTCCTAAAATAGTTGATCTTATCTTTTTGTACAAGGCTCCTTAAACCTATAAAAGGAGGCCTTAGGGTTAGACATAAGACACATCTCACATACATATTTTTCACACACCTCTTCCACATATCTCATAACGCTTTCATTGTAATCATTCATTGATATTATTAATCAAAGTGAAAGTTTGGTTTACTTTGTTTTGTTCTTTGTTCTAAGTGTTAAATTCCGCATAATACTTAGATTCACAAAGCATACAACAAAGGTTTCTCTACGTGTTATACTTGATCTAATCTCGTATACACAAAGCTAATCGATCTAAGTTTGGGATCAACAAGTGGTATCAGAGCTTGTTGAGAAACTTTGATTAGAAGAACGAGATCCAATATTGTGAGGTGAACCAGGCTAAGGAAGAAGGTGAAGAAGAATTTGATGATATTTTCAGTTAAGGCCACGTCTACTTCAAGTTCCACAAGTTCCAATTCTGATAATGAGGTATGTGATGACTCTTCTTGTAGGATAAATTCTGAAAAACTTAATAAAGAGATTTTAAAATTAAAATCAGATCTTTCAGACGTAAGATGCACGTTATCTAATTATCAAGTGGCACTTGTTCAAACTGAAAAGACTGTTTCTGAGTATAAGAAAATGGAGTTTGATTTAAAAGATAAAATAAATATCTTAAAACATGAGTTAAATCAAAGTAATGATATTAACGATATCGTGAATAGGGTTAATGTTGATTTAATAGCTAAGTTAGATGAGGCTAATAAGAATAAAGACAATGTGAGTCTTAAAATTCAGAGATTTGATAAGGCCACACAAACCCTAGGAGAATGTGTTAATAAACAAAGGGATTCTAAGGATATGTCTGGGATTGGGTTGAAAGAATATGTTGCCGTTCCACCACCTGCTGGGGACTTCTATGGTGTCCATAGAAAGGATCTCTCTTGGACTGGTATTCCAGAACTCCAAGAAGATGAATTTATTCCTCCACCAAGAGTTCTTTCCCCAGTTGAGGAATATCAACAAAAGGTTATTGACCTAGAAGAATGGAAAAAGGCCAACCCCACTTTATTTGTTAAAGATGGGATACTTAGTAAGAGTCCATTTGTGCCTATACCCATTGAGAGTCCAGTTGTATCTACACCTATAACTGTGACAAATCCCATCACTGGAAAAGCTGTTAATCTTGGCTCCCCAATTAAGAAACAACCTAGTGTTAAATATGCTGAAATGTATAGGAAACCTAGGTCACCCCAAAGCCAAGCAAGTGTTAATGGGACAGGGTTTTATCAGTCTAAGCCTAAGTTTGTGTCCAAAAAGGCTTGTTACTCATGTGGGAGCTTCTCACATTTGGTCTATAATTGTGTCAGTGGATACAATTCATTCGTTGATAATAGGTCATCCAATGTCAACCATAGACCTTTTGTCCACACTAGACCACAGGCTACTAGACCAGCTCCTTTCTTCTCTAAGGCAGCCAATACCCATGGACAAAGGCCCTTTCAAAAGACCAACACTTGGTCAAACAGACAGTATGTTCCTGTAGCAAACCCTAATTTGGGCACTGACAAGAACAAATTCAGCGCTGATAAGAAAAAATTCAGCGCTGACAGGAACAAATTCAGCGCTAACAGCAATAAATTCAGTGCTGACAGCAATAAATTCAGCGCTGACAGGAACAAATGCAACGCTGACAGCTCCAAATTTGGTATGAGACCTTATTTTAGACCATATAAACAAAGATACTTGGTTAGTAAGGGTCAAGGGTCTAGGGCATCATCCCACATAACTTGGAAACCTAAACAAGAGCAAAACTCTAGTTTTAATGGTATTTCAATGACTTGCAATAGATTTAAATATCTTGAGAAGGTCATTACTAGTCTCATTGGAACAAATTGGATGCTTAGGTCACAAAGGGATGAACAAGCATTTATGGTAAAGAATAAGACCAGTCTAGTTGAACAACTAGACAGATCCAAGTCTGACAAGGCTTGGATCTCCAAAGGAAACTAATTTGTTTTCTTTTTGAGCAGCCTATCCAAAAGCAGGTTAATGATCAAGGATATTGAGATAGTGGATGCTCAAGGAACATGCATTGTTGGTCTTTCCACTGATATTATTTTTATCTACTAACATGTTATCTCTACCCATTATCATGGGATAGGGTAGCCTCTGTTGGTGTATGTTTTTGTGGTTTTTGTCTAACTATGCAGGAAAGTGGAGCTACATTTGGATGGATACAAAGTTGTAAAATTTTATTTATGATGGTTGGAGTGTTTACATTCCTATCTTGAGATAAAATTCTGCTTCTTCACATATAATGATTTGTATGCTTCTGTTAAGGGGAGGTAAACCTTTAGGTTTTTGGGTACTCTTAGA
Source organism: Glebionis coronaria (assembly GCA_025667525.1). NCBI lineage: Eukaryota > Viridiplantae > Streptophyta > Magnoliopsida > Asterales > Asteraceae > Glebionis > Glebionis coronaria. The sequence continues at coordinate 175,274 of JANFOE010000646.1, read as the reverse complement.
GCACTCTTGCACAATTCTAGATTGTGTCCACTGGTGAGTGGGGGTTAGAAATAATGAAGGCTATTTCCTTATGAAATTGTTGGAATTTCTAAACCTCGAGGCACTATAGCATGCACGTAATTTATTTTGCATGCATGCTGCCAAGACTTTTGACCTAGAATTGGGTGTGGTCGTATGGGTGACTTGGGGTAGTTATTATTTTTGGGTTACTTGGGGAGTTGCAAAGGTTTTATATAAATTAACTTTCTCTTTGGGGCATTTGTGAACAAAGAACTCTAGAGTTCATGTGTGTCTATCATACTTTTGCATGTGTGTATGCATGAACAGTGTTTGTCACTCTTGCTTATTAGAGTCTAGTTAATTTCCTTAGGATTATTACCTTTGTTTATGTTCTAACTAAAGTTTTCTACTTTCTCAAGTCCATTTTATGCTATGACATCTTAGCTGGTGTGATTTATAAACTTCTTTATAGTCCCAAAACGTTTCATCACCCTTATAGTTTTCAAATTTTTGGATATCTGGAAGCCTAATGATCATTGAGATGTTTTTCCTAGTGATTGACATCTAGTAGCAGTAGAGATCACTTTCACAAGGGTGTATAGTGTTATGGAGATGGCTAAGACTATTGGCACTAGCTTTAATGCAGGTCAAGTCAGTCTTATCATCAGTAAGTCCATCCCCATGTCCTATGAATCAACATTGAGGATTCATTTCCCGAATGTGGTTGAGGACAGTATGAAACCTTTGACATTAATGGAATTGACGAAAATCTGTATTAGCTTGTAAAAGCATAATACAGAAATGGTACAAATTGTCAAGGATCACAGTTTTGAACTGATAGACTTGTTGTTTTGGAAGTTGATGCAAGGAGGATGTTCTTAGTTCTGTCCTTGTATATTGATCTTGGAGAGGAGTCTTAAAAAGGGGAGGAATCGAATTTGAGTGACAAAAGTAATAAAGAAAGCTCCAAAGACTCTATAGGTGCTGAAGATGATTAAGACCAAGTGAAGGCTGACTATACAAGTGATTTGAGTGATTGAATTTTTGAGATTTATTATTACTCAAATTCAGGGATAAGTATATTTGTAAGAATCCTCTCTATATGTTTTATTTTATTCAAAAACTTGATTACTAGAGTAGATATCAAGTTTAGGGGAGGATTGTTGGGAATAAAATTAGTTAAGTAACTGGAACGCTGACAAGAGGAAATTGGACGCTGACAAGAGTAAACGAGGCGCTGACAGATGAGACGCTGATAAGAATTATCAAGGCGTTGACAAGATAAATCTCAAGACAAAGACAAGGACTAAATCTGCCTATGATGAATTCTTCAAGCTGGTGGACAAAATATGAAGATAAGAATTCATAATATATTCTTAATGTTTAAAAAGATTTAGTCAATAAGTTATGTTTATCTTATGTCTTTTCCTAAAATAGTTGATCTTATCTTTTTGTACAAGGCTCCTTAAACCTATAAAAGGAGGCCTTAGGGTTAGACATAAGACACATCTCACATACATCTTTTTCACACACCTCTTCCATATATCTCATAACGCTTTCATTGTAATCATTCATTGATATTATTAATCAAAGTGAAAGTTTGGTTTACTTTGTTTTGTTCTTTGTTCTAAGTGTTAAATTCCGCATAACACTTAGTTTGTTCAATACAACAAAGTTTCTCTACGTGTTAAACTTGATTTAATCTTGTGCAAACCTTGGTTTCCGGATCTTTGAAGCTACTAGGAATGCACCATGTTCATTTGATTAGATAATCAAAGCGGAATTAGAACATGATACATTAACAAGGTGTTTAGACACATTGAACATGAATTAAAACAAAAGGGATGTTCATTATATTAATAACAAACATCCACTAGACGTGTATACATTGAATCCCACGTCTAGTGCACACACGCTTTTAGGTTTACATTATGAATGAATTGATGATTAAAACCTAAGACCCTTGGTTCCTTTTATAGTGTAAGGATTAGGGTTTACAAGAGATAAGAATGAATAAACATGTGAATCTTCTATTTAAATAACTATATACAGAATATATCCTGCATATATATCCAAATAGAATCTTCTAAAAGCTTCTTTGTCTACGTTTTGTCCATGCTTGAATTGCTCTTGACAATGCTTGCTTCCATCAACGCCTAATTTTCTCTTATCAACGCTTGATTAACTCTTGACAACGCTTGGACAATATCTTCATGTTTTCTTCGTTTTTAGTTTCTGCCACATCAACTTTTTGACCCAACAATCTTCCCCTAGTTGATTGTGGCAAAACTCTATGAGTATCTCTTGTAAATTATACATGATCTTCAAATTGCTTCCCCTCAAGTGTAGCATGTATTTCTTCCCCTTTTTGTCACATCAACAAGAAAGTAAACAATGTATGCAATCTTTGAAGATTCTCCATATGTAGGCTCTGTGTAATGATCTTGAAGAACAATTAATATAATATTTTTAATGTAGAAGTAGAATAACCCAACCTTGTGTTCCATGTCTTGTACTATCCATGTGATAAAGTACTTATATCAGACCAAGTATAAGTAGACCTCGATCCCTTGTCAATATTCTCATCCTATGTGAGACACTGAGCACGATAATGTAACTCCTTCAAGTGTTATGACAAGTCTTCATCACCAACCATGTAAAGCACGAACAAGTTATCTTTAAAGTCTATGACTGGGAGTGCACGACTTTAAGATATGATAGAACATAAACTCGCGAAAATCTTCTTCAATCATCAAACTTACAATAAGAATTCTTCCCCTTAAGCTAACACCTTTTCATGACAAGTCTTAATGAAATACCTTCATATGTAAAAGCCAAACGATGGATAACTCTTTCACAAGGCTACCCCAATTACATAATCTAATATCCATCAAATTCCCCATGAAAAGTTGCTAACTCGCTTTAAGATCATTAATCCCTTTAAAAATATCCGAGCCATAAATATCAACTTGATATTCTATATTAAAACGGAGATTCCATGTACCTTCGTGTGTAAATACCACCTTTTTGTGTGCTCAAAACGTACCAATTTTCTCAAACAGCAGCCTTCCTTGTGTTGTCCAAGATCCTTCTCTATCCAATATATCTGGAATGTGTATTGTCACATATCGGACAATACCTAACAGCGTTTGAAAAACCATTTCTCGGACAATACTGTCAACCTATCAGCGTTGACTTATTCTGTCAGCGTCAAAATGCTTCCTGTCAGCGTCTGGATTACAAACGTCAGCGTTTGACTTACTTTCTTGTCAACGTCGAAATAATAAGTACCAATGTCACTGTTTGACCAAAAGCGCACATCTTCTAATCATGTCAGGAGCAAACAGCACTAAATACTTTGTCAGTGTCACCTTCCAATAAATTGCATCTATGAAACGTCCCTATCATGATGTTTTTTAATTACGTCATGGACCACAGATAAATAACCTTCGTGCGAACACAGATGTAAACTTTTGCTTCCCTTTTATCACGTAAGCCCAATTAATATAGATTCTATCCATGAACCATAGTAACTCACGTCTCAAAATTTTGAAAGCAATTATGTTTATCCAATCAAATCTTCATCACCATGTGAACACACCCTTTTTACACCAATAAGAGAGCTTCAACCGTGTGAACACAAAATGTTCCACCAATAAGCATCAAACGTTGACATCTTCATTTTTTTTATATCCCACGTCATGTATATGATGACCAAACAGAAACAATTCAACATTTGGCTGCATTAGCGTTACTTGACTGTTCAATGATAAATATAGAATCAATCATGTGACCAGCGGACAAACAATGAGAAGCACCTCAATTTGTATTCGACCCCACAAAACTCTTTCAATCACTTACACGATCTGCTACTATTAACCACATCGTATGTCTTCATCCTTTAATAAATCTCTCGTGGATAAACATCAACGGCAGCAACAATAACCAAAGATGATACTAACATCAATCAGAAACAAACCACATACTTTACTTCTTTGTTGCGTTATTCACTTCCTACAACAGTCGGATCTAGGGTTTAGAATTTGAGCACCGAAACCCTAATTAGGGTTTGTAAATAAATCTTAGATCAAGTATTACCCTGAATCATAACAGCCACAACTTCATAATCTTTCTGCTTTTTATGGTGATCTAGGGTTTGAAGAACCCTAGTTCATGATTTCATGTGAAAAAGCAAGAACATCAATACCTTAAATAGCGAACTTCGATGCTGAATAACTTCTTCATTAGGGCTCAGATCGAAAATCCCTTCGGTGAGATTCTAGACACAAGTGCCAAGAATCTACAGTTTAAAAATCACGAAGATCCAACGGTTAACGAAGGAGAGATCGTGTTTTGAACATGGCTGTTCACAGAAATCTGCATTCACTCACTGCTGACTTTGACGCTTAATAACTTTTTCCTGGGGATAAAACTCGACAATCCCTCCGGTGGATGTTTAGATATATGTATGTAGAACACACATATAAAATTTCGTGACGATCCAACGGTTCAATTAAAAGTTATGACCTTCTGAATACTGCTGCGCACACAAAAACGTCCAGAAAAACCCTAGACGGATTTTTCTTCTTTTCACCATACACGAACACCTTGTTGGTCCTAGCATCACGAGCCACGAGGCTCTGATACCAATTGTGCAAACCTTGGTTTCCGGATCTTTGAAGCTACTAGGAATGCACCATGTTCATATGATTAGATAATCAAAGCGGAATTAGAACATGATACATTAACAAGGTGTTTAGACACATTGAACATGAATTAAAACAAAAGGGATGTTCATTATATTAATAACAAACATCCACTAGACGTGTATACATTGAATCCCACGTCTAGTACACACGCTTTTAGGTTTACATTATGAATGAATTGATGATTAAAACCTAAGACCCTTGGTTCCTTTTATAGTGTAAGGATTAGGGTTTACAAGAGATAAGAATGAATAAACATGTGAATCTTCTATTTAAATAACTATATACAGAATATATCCTGCATATATATCCAAATAGAATCTTCTAAAAGCTTCTTTGTCTACGTTTTGTCAATGCTTGAATTGCTCTTGACAATGCTTGCTTCCATCAACGCCTAATTTTCTCTTATCAACGCTTGATTAACTCTTGACAACGCTTGGACAATATCTTCATGTTTTCTTCGTTTTTAGTTTCTGCCACATCAACTTTTTGACCCAACAGAAGATGAATGTGGGTTTTAGAAGATTGGCAGATATGGTAAAGAGGTACACACTTTTACCACTCTCATATCTTTGTTTGCAAGTTGTGATAGAGAAGACTTGGTTGATCTATGGAGGTTGCTAGAGACCAAGTATGAGGCTGAAGCACCAACTTTAGCTAATGGAATAAAACTGTGGTCCACATTCAAAAGAATGTGTGGACCAAGAGATGAGGATCCTGCTATTTGGAAGGATCTTGAAGATGATCTCAGTGGTCTTCAATGGAGGTTATATTCAGCTGTTGGTGTTTACCATTTGAGTTCTACAAAGTTTGCTGAGTATCTACTTGTGGATGGTCAGTATTTCATATCCAAGGCTATTTTGGAGAAGATGAAGAACACTCAGCTGGAAATAGATTATTCAAGTGACGTGGCAAAAGACTTGATCAGATTTATTCACTACCAATATGAGAAGGTTTGTAAGATTCCTCCTAGTCCTTAATGCTTATTCAGAAACTTGATCATAAGAGTGGATATCAAGTTTAGGGGAGGATTGTTGGGAATAAATTAAGGCCAGATCACTTGAGCGCTGACAAGAGTAAAACAAGCGTTGACAAGAACAAAACAAGCGCTGACAGCTCAAGCGTTGACAAGATAAAGTCAAGCGTTGACACATTGAAGACAAGCACTGATGGGAAGATATACTCTACGCGTTTATTGTATTCTAGATTACTTCTAGTAAAGATAGGAACAACAATGTATTTTCTATATTTATCTTTACCTAGAATAGCTGATACGTAGATTATTGTACAAGGCTTATTATGTCTATAAAAGAAGACCTTTAGGTTAATGTTTCATATAAGTTTTCATTCATAAACTACTTTCATTGTAAGCAAGTTTGATATCATTAATCAAAGTGAAAGTTTGTTTATATCATTGTGTGTTCTTGTTTAAGTGTTAAATTCCGCATAACACTTAGATTATCATAAGCATATACAAAGGTTTCTCTAAGTGTATTACTTGATCTAATCTCGTATACATAAAGCTAAATCGATCTAAGTTTGGGATCAACAGTGACTCGACCGGATAAACCCGATAATCGAATTAGGAACCTGCGATACCATATTCATGTTATTAATTAGTATAAATACAAAATTTCATTTTTTATAAAAAATATTCAATTTTTTTTAGTATTTTTAACATTTGAGATATAGATATGTACAAAATTTCATTAGGCGCCAAACTTCCCCCCATCTAAAACATTCACGTTTCTATCCAAAACCTCAGATCCACATTTTTCTCTCCCAAAACATTCATCTCTGCCTGCCCTAATTTTTTCCCAAATTGAAATCATCCCTCCATCCCAATTTCAGATTTCAAAAGCTTAATTTTTGATATTGATGATTCATCTATATCACAAACCACCTCTCAAAACCATCAAATCTCAATATTCATTATCAACTGTTATGTGAATGAAAAAAAATGGATTACATACGATTATGAGTCGAATAATCTTAGAGTTTTGTTTACTGGTTTGTAGAATAATACCGCCATTCGTGAAGATGGAATTGAGTACACCATTGATCTGAGGCTTGTGTTGCCCGAATGGGTTATTTTCAGAATAAACGGGTTGCCTAGAACCGAGCCTGTGCGGAGATGTTATCATTCAGGTGAAATTATTACATATACTTATTGGATCTCTAGTTGATCATTTTATTTGAATTAAATTAACAAAAACACCAATTGGGTACTGATTAAAGTTCTGAATTTCCATTGGTTTTACACCATACTATTATACAGTATAAAAGAGCTTCTTGATAAAAATGAAGATAGGATCTCTATTCTGTTTTATCTACAAAAGATTTATCCAGGTATATGACTTTCAATACTAGGTTTGTTATACTCAGTAGTTATCAAACTTACATGAATACTGTTTTGGATTTGCATATGAATGGAAAAACTTTATTGCTCGTATCCGGGCTTATCAATAATGAAGATGATAACCTTGAACTTTGGTTTTGGGCATCTTATCGTGGACAGACATTAGCAAGAACAGGTATGAAGCATCATGATATATAGTTGGCATATCCATAAATTTTGTTACCAATGCTTGCATCATTTACCCTCTGTTTAACCATGTGCAGTGAGAGCCGAACCCAGACATTAGGGGTCTACTCAAAAGAAATTGTTATAGAGAGTGCACTAAACCCATCTAAAATTAGCAGGTAAGAGGTAGTAGTTATGATGGAAGTTGCTGCTGCTGCTGCCTCTGTACATCAGATTCATGTCCAACAGTATCAGGCAAGCCGTTTGACAAAGATTGGCTATGAACCGTAAGTTGATTAACTGTTGGTACGAATGTTCACTCTCAGTCCTTGATAACACCTAATTCCAACATGTTTTTAGCAGCGTTATCCGTAATTTTTTACATGTATATTGGTTAATTATATGATACTTTTGTGCATATTTGTGCCCAATTGTGTTTGCAAGTCCTTGTGTAGCCAATTGCAGGAATGGAGTATAAAACAACGCAAAAGTGAAGAATTGTACGAGTACGATGAATCCTAGTCAAGTTCAAGACCCGTGTACAAGTTACAAGCCTTTGAAGATTAATTCTGGGTGCAAGAACAAGTATTTCCAAGGAGCAAATAAAGATATTTAGCATGAAAGTTGCCACCATCAACACACATCCAACTTGCCACTGGCAAGAGTGAAGTTGTCACCATCACATGGGAGTTGATTTGCCTCCACCATCACATGGGAGTTGATTTGCCTCCATCATAGCTCATGTTTCCTCCATCATAGCTCATGTTGCCTCCATCATGAGTGAAGTTGCCTCCAACATTTGTCTAGGCAAAAATGTGTCCACATTCATGCAAGCTCAAGGACTTCCATGCAAGAGAATTCTAGACTTTCTTTCTCTCCAAGCCAACCATTAAAGTCTAGAGCCTTAACTAGCTTATAAATAAGACCCTTGGGGTCATGTAACTACATATCTTTAATCATCTATCATTTATCTTTTCATAACTCAATTATCTCTTCATATCATCTCAAATAAACTCTCTCATCCTTGTCCAAACTCCCATTCCCGGATCTGAACAAGGTGGTGCTAGAAAAGTCAGTTTTTGAGTCCAATAAGCAAAGTTATCATCACGAAACTCTTAAGGATCATTACCATAATCATTAGTAACATTTTTCTACTTTGTAAGACTCTTGATTATGACTTATAATACTTTTATTTCTGAGTTAATTTCATCATTTGTTATGAGTAGCTAAGTTTCATTCTACACTTGGTAGGATGATGTTTGTAGTATGAAGTGGTGGTTGTGATTGTGATTTATGTTTAATTCAATGTCAAGCTTTCCTATGATCCATTGATATTTATGTTTCATGTGACAATTGCTATCAAAACTTAATTTGTTGGTAAAGATTTCATAGGTCGAAAGGATTATTTTCTATCAACAAGTCATAGCCGGTTTGTCTATTCGCTATCTTTTGTATTGATCATTTCTTAAGAAGTTTTGATTATCAAGAAACATAATTATAAGTGTTAGCAAATTCGTGAAGCGACCGTGAATCGAATGTGTTGAAATTGGATCAAGTCTTGAATTGAGTGATTGAGTCTAATGCTTGTTTTCTTTAACCAAGGTCTTGACGAAGATTAAAGCTTTTGAAAACAATAGATTGGATTGTCCATCTAATTATCATAATCATATATGTTAACGTGTCATCACAATCATACCACTACGGATGCTCAAACTAGCCTTTACCAGGTGTACCTTTAATCATATTATTAATCTCATCATTTTACTTGTTATTTGCTTGCTTACAATTGCTACAATCAACGATTATAGTTTCATTTTAGAATAATCATAGGTTTTCTAAATCCCCGTGAACGATCTCGGTATTACCACATAAAAGCTATACACAAACGAAAGGGTTATACTTGCCCGTGCGTGTTTAGTCAATCCGGTAATTCGTGTTTATAGATTTAAAACTTGTTACCAAAACCCCTTCATCAAGTTTTTGGCGCCACTGCCGGGGATTTGATTGTCTTCTTAGTTCTAAACTCATCCTATAATCAAACCCATTGTAGTGTCCTCATTTCAAACAAACCCATAAATCAAAAAAAGTAAAAAAAAATTCTGACAGGAGAGCATTGCCGCCGGCAACACCCTGCTGCCGCCGGCAAGCTTCAAACAGAACCACCCTTGCCGTCCGGCAAGGTAGTCGTGCCGTAGGCAAGCGACAAACAGAAGGTACTTTGCCGTCCGGCAACCCCTGTTTGCCGCCGGCAAGCTCCCAGATAAATTTTTTATTTTTTTATTTTATGTTTTTATTTTATTTTGTTTGGTTTATTTAATTTCCTATTTACTCATTTTCTTATTAGTTATATTTTATTTGTTTTTGTTTTATTACTTGTAATCCTTTTCAAAAGTCATTCAAGACTTGAATGAACACACGTTCGTCCGGTCAAGAATTGGTTAGTCCATACACCGATCCCGAACGTTATATTCACCAATCTCGAAAGAAAAACCGCAAGAAACACCCTTTTGTTTCTTTTGAAAACCAAATCCCAAAAACAAAAAACCCACCATTTGATAATCTCTTAGACGCCTTTGTCGTCTACAACCCATTTAACGATCTACCATTTCCAATGGCCGACGATCAATCAATGTGGGCAGCCAACCGATTAGTAGCACCTACCCCCGAGGCTGCTATTATTCAAGTTGAGCTTGGAGAAAACTTTACCGTGAAAGGTCATCACCTTTCAATGATCGAAGACCGCCAATTTGATGGCCGCGCGAGAGCCGATCCGCATAGGCACATATCCGAATTCATAGAAATATGTGGCATGTTCCGTTATGGAGCCGACGTTAATGTAGACGCCATAAAACTCAAACTCTTCCATCATCTCTATCCGGAGATGCAAGAGTTTGGTACAACGAGTTGACGCCCGGTACCATTGAAGCATGGGAACAAATGAGAACCGCTTTTGTTAGCCGTTTCTTTCCACCCGCCATGTACGAAAGACTCATGGGAGAAATCAAAGGTTTCGCCCAACTTCCACAAGAAACACTCATTGATGCGTGGAACCGAATGAAAGACCTACTTCGTAGTTGTCATGGACATGGTTTACTAAAAGGAACCATCATCCAAATCTTTTATCATGGTCTCAATGAACCGACGCAAGCAATCCTTGACGCCGGTGGACTCTTTCTTTATAAGACTCCCAACGAAGCATATCAATTGCTCGAGGACCGAGTTCTCTTAAAACTCGATTGGTCCAAAGATAACCGAACCAAACCTTTCAAGAAAACCGTTGCTTTCGTTGAAAGTGACAAAAATTCCAAACTCATGGAGAAGATGGACGCTCTCACATCAAAATTCGACTCGCAATTCAAAACCATCAAAGACGAAATGAAGGAGATGCGAGGCGAATGTACTCTTTGCAGAGGACCACACCCATCCACGGCGTGTGATGATACACCAATAAGAGAACCGCCACAAGAAGCAAACTACGCCCAAGGAGGATACCAAGGAAGTGGTTATGGAGGTAACTACTACGGTAGAAATCCCGGCATATGGCGTGAGTATCCCAAAAACGAAAATTGTAGCTCACAACCCCGTGAGAACGATAATTCCGGTCCATCAAACAGAAAGAAACCCAAAGAGTCGACCCTAGATAAAACGTTGTTAGCTTTCATAGAATCTCAAAAATCGACAAACACGTTCATTAAGAACCAATTCTTCGATCTCAAAGCCAACGCTGAAAGAGGACAAAGACACCACACCGCAACCATTAATGATCTCGAAACCAAACTCGGTCGAATCACCAATCAATTAGCCAATCGACCAAGTGGTTCGCTACCAAGCAACACTCAAACAAAACCAAAACCATCTATGGATAAACCATACCGCCCACCACCCGCCCGTAATGAACATGTGAATGCCGTATTCACAAGAAGTGGGTTGAGTTATGATCCACCACAAAACCCGAACATCAATACTCCCACTTTCGCCGATGAAAGCGAAGACGAGGCCGATGAGCCCGAGAAGGAAGAAACTGTTCCTCCTTCCCAATCCAAACCAAAACAAACCACATCCATTCCAACACCAACACCAAAGGCGTATGAACCAAAAATTCCATATCCTCAACGCCTACAAAAAGAAAAGATGGAGGCTCGTAATGCCAAATTCCTTAAGATGATCAAGGAAGTTAAGATCAACGTTCCACTTGTTGATATCTTAACCGGCATGCCCAACTATGGGAAATTCCTCAAAGATCTTATGAGCAAACATAGTAAGACGGAGCAAATCGCTGGTGGGTTTCTAAATGAAGAATGTTCTGCAGCCTTGCAAAGCAAACTTCTACCAAATCTCGGAGATACCGAAAGCTTTCTCATACCATGTACCCTAAACAACAATGTCGAATGTCACGCCTTGGCTGATCTAGGCGCAAGTATCAATCTTATGCCATACTCATTATACAAGAATCTTTCAAACAATACTTTGAAACCTACGAGTATGAGTATATGTTCCGCTAACCACACCTACCAATATCCCATTGGGATATCCGGTAACATGCTTGTTCAAGTTGGAAAATTCATATTTCCCACCGACTTCGTAATCCTTGAGATGGAGGAAGACCATTAAGTCCCTCTCATTTTAGAACGACCATTCTTGCACACCGCCGATGCTATCATTCGTGTGAAGAATAAAGAACTCAACCTTGGAGTTGGTGACGATCGAGTCACATTCTTAGTCGACAAATCTATGCAACACTCCCATTCCAATGATGACACATGCTTCCGCGTGGATGTTATTGATGAAGTAACGGAAGAAGAGTTGGACGCATTTCTTGATGACAACGCACCATTCCAAACAACTTCGGAAAAGATTAGCGATACCGATCGTGATCGTGAATTCGAAGAATTCATGGCCCTTGATTCTGAAGTAACTCTCGGAGAAGAGGAAAACAAGCCGTTTGAACTTTTACCTTCGAAATCGAACTTTATATTTCACAAATCTATTCATGATCCACCGATGGATCTTGAGTTGAAACCTCTTCCCGAACATCTCGAGTACGCTTATCTAGAGAAGGATTCACTCCTTCCGGTGATTATCTCATCCAAGCTCGAGGAAGATGAGAAGGAACGTCTCGTTTCTATGCTCAAAAACCACAAAGAAGCGTTCGCTTGGAAAACATCCGATATACTGGGTATTAGCCCAAATTTTTGTAAACACAAGATCAATCACGAAGACGATGCCAAACCCGTTATTGAGAGGAAAATTCGACTTAACCCAAACATAAAGGAGATATTAAAAGCCGAAATCATCAAACTCCTTGAGGCAGGAATCATCTATGCCATAGAGGATAGTCCTTGGGTTAGTCCTATTCATTGAGTTCCTAAAAAAGGAGGAATGACTGTTGTGACCAACGAAAATAACGGACTTGTTCCTACAAGAACCGTTACCGGTTGGCGTGTGTGTATTGATTACCGCAAATTAAACGATGCCACACAAAAAGATCATTTTCCTCTATCATTCATGGACCAAATGTTGGAAAGACTAGTGGGGAACAAATTCTTTTGTTTTCTCTATGGATTTTCCGGATATTTTCAAATACCTATCGAACCATCCGATAAGACAAGACCACTTTTACGTGTCCTTTTGGAACGTTCGCTTATAAGCGTATGTGGTCTTTGCAGTGCACCTACGACTTTTCAAAGGTGTATGATCGCAATCTTTAAAGACATGATCGAAGTATCCATGGAAGTTTTCATGGATGATTTCTCAGTCTTCAGAAACTCATTCGAGTCTTGCCTTTTTAATCTAGAGCGCATGCTCATCCGATGCAAACAAGCTCATCTCGTGCTCAATTGGGAGAAATGTCACTATATGGTGACTGAATCTATTGTGCTTGGACACAAAGTCTCTGGAGCCGGATTGGAAGTAGACAAGGCCAAGATCGAAGTGATATCCAAATTACCACCACCCACTAACGTTAAAGCCGTTAGAAGTTTTCTAGGTCATGCGGGATTCTACCACCGATTCATAAAAGATTTTTCCAAAATCGCTAGACCGATGACCAAACTCCTTGAAAAAGACATAGTCTTTGATTTAAATGAAGAATGCATAAATGCATTTGACAAGCTTAAAGACAAGTTAACGAATGCACCAATCATGGTTTCACCGGATTGGTCGCGACCGTTTGAACTTATGTGTGATGCAAGCGATTTCGCTGTAGGAGCCGTATTAGGACAACGTGAAGGAAAACATTTCCGTCCTATACACTTTGCAAGCAAAACTCTAAATAGCGCGCAGCTCAACTACACAATCACCGAGAAAGAACTACTTTCCGTAGTCTTTTCTTTCGACAAATTCCGATCCTATCTCGTGTTTTTAAAAACGATTGTATTCACCGATCATTCGGCGTCGATATCTATTCTAAAAACAAGATGCTAAGCCGCGTCTTATTAGGTGGGTTTTACTACTCCAAGAATTTGACATCGAAATCCAAAACAAGAAAGGAGCTGAAAACGTCGCAGCCGATCACTTGTCGCGACTTGAAAATACAAACATGGAAGAGTTAAGGGATGAAGATATCAACGATTATTTTCCCGATGAAACTCTTTTGAAAATCTCTATGGATGAATCTACGTGGTTTGTAGATTTTGCAAATTACCTCGTTGGAAGAATTCTAAGAAAAGGTTTAACCTATCACCAACGATGTAAATTATTTTCCGACCTAAAACACTATTTCTGGGAAGATCCCTATCTTTTCAAAGTATGCCCCGATGGCATGATTAGCAGATGTGTTTACGGTACGGAACAAGAAAGATCCTTGATGAATGTCATCATGGCCCTACTGGGGGACATTATGGTCCTTCGACCACCGTGAAAAAAGTCTTCGATGCTGGTTTTTATTGGCCAACAATTTTTAAAGAGGCCTATACTCTAGTTGAAAATTGTGATGCTTGCCAACGTACTGGTAGCCTCTCACGAAGAGACGAAATGCCTCAAAACAGCATCCAAGTTAGCGAAATATTTGACGTATGGGGAATTAATTTCATGGAAACCTTTCCTAAATCCCATAAGTTCGAATATATTTTAGTCGCTATTGATTACGTGTCCAAATGGGCAGAAGTCGAAGCTTTACCCACAAATGATTCAAGAGCCGTAATAAACTTTCTGAAAAAACTCTTCTCTCGCTATGGAATGCCGAAAGCTTTAATTAGTGATCGAGGTTCCCATTTTTGCAACAAACAAATGGAAAGAATCTTAAAGCGTTATGGAGTCACCCATCACTTTGCTACCGCGTATCATCCACAAACGAGTGGACAAGTTGAAAATACCAATAGAGCCTTAAAACGAATACTCGAAAAAACGGTTAAGGACAATCCTTCTGTTTGGTCAAGGAAACTTGACGACGCTCTATGGGCTTTCCAAACAGCTTATAAGACACCAATTGGCACAACACCTTATCATTTATTGTACGGTAAAACATGCCACTTGCCCTTCGAAATCGAGCACCGTGCTTATTGGGCATTGAGAAGCTGTAATCCCGATCTCAAAATCGCTGGAGAAAACCGATTCTTGCAACCGCATGAACTCGATGAATTAAGACTCCAAGCTTATGAGAATTCGAAATTGTACAAAGCACGTACCAAAGCTTATCACGACAAGAAACTTCGAATTCGAAAAGAATTCAAGAAAGGAGATAAAGTTCTCTTGTTTAATATGCGCTATAAATTCAAATCCCCCAAGCTTAAACAAAAGTGGTACGGTCCTTTTATAGTAAAACATGGATACCCGTCCGGTTATGTTGAATTGTATGAAAAGATTGGAGGAAGCTTCATTGTTAATGGACATCGTGTTAAACTATATCATGAGGAGTGGAGTGAACACTTTCCGCTCAAAGAAATACGAGTCCGGCTGATGACTCAATAATAAAAAAAATAAGCGCTTCTCGGGAGGCAACCCGTGTGTTTTTAAAATTTTAAGTTTCTAAAGTGTGATTTTCCTTTTTAAAATAAATTCATGTTTACACCCCACAATTTTTAACCAATGTTTTGATTAAGTGTGAGGGGGTGTAGCATGTGTCGCTTTTATAAAAAAACCTATAAAAACCCAAAAATAGAGTGTTTTTTTCCGTATTTTTGTGTGCATTATCTTTTTTGTAGGTACCGCAAGTTGAAGGCGAAGACAAGACTCTTGTATGATGCATGATATGCCCGTTGTTATGGTTTTTCTCTTATTCCCTTGCTTTTGTTCAGTATTATCACATTGAGGACAATGCTAAACTTAAGTGTGAGGGGTTGTAGGGAAATCGAGAAAAAGATGCTTAATTGCCATATTTTGGGCTATTTTAAAACTTTTGTTCTTGTTTTGCCCTCGTAAATAAAAAGTTTCAAGCACTGTATATAAATAATTAAGAAGTTATCCAAATGGTAATTTTTGAAAATTTGAGATATATTTTTGTGTCAAAATTACCTAAGTCAAAGTCTCATAGAATAGTAGAAGAAAAATCCAAAAAAATTAGGAGAAGGTTGCAAGCTCAATGTTTATCAATACAACTTGAACTTTGCAAGTATGTCGATCCATGGCTAGGAGTTTTAGCCAAGAAAAAAAAAAAGAAATAAAATGTCAAAAAGACAAATAAATAGCCAATGAGCTATAATGTTATGAAGTTGAAGGAAGAAGAAGAAATAAAAGGTATCAATTAGCCAATGTGCTAAGTCATGATACATGTTGCTTCAATTCATATGTTACTAGTGTAGTTAGAAATAAAAGACTTTCTAGATTTTTATGGGTATTGACTTCATATCTCAATTTTTCAACCTTAAAAATTTAACTCGATGAGTTTTATCGTGTACTTGTACTTGGTAGACTTGCATCGAATTTTTGTAACGATACATGTACCTTTGGATTTAATTTTATTTTCTTCTTGCTTGAGGGCAACCAAAACTTAAGTGTGAGGGGATTTGATAACACCTAAATCCAACATGTTTTTAGGAGCGTTATCCGTACTTTTTTACATGTATATTGGTTAATTATATGATACTTTTGTGCATATTTGTGCCCAATTGTGTTTGCAAGTCTTTGTGTAGCCAATTGCAGGAATGGAGTATAAGACAACGCAAAAGTGAAGAATTGTACGAGTACGATGAATCCTAGTCAAGTTCAAGACCCGTGTACAAGTTACAAGCCTTTAAAGATTAATTTCGGGTGCAAGAACAAGTACTTTTTCTTTTATACGTACTCATGAAATCAGGAAATTCTGATTATCGTTACGGTATCCTATCATGTGTATATGTAGTAGGATGAAGGATAAAGGTGTTCACTTTTTGTGGATTGTGTTGACTTAATGGAAAGGCCATGTCACAAGTTTATTGTTGAAGAGATTTATCCAAGGGAACCTGTATATGATTCAAGTCCTGGAAGTCTTTCATCTTCGACAATTGTGAATGTGATTTACAAGTTTAAATACTGCATAGAGAAGAAAGGATTGCCCATAATAGCTTATTTCTTGCCATGTACAACGCCAAGCTGCTGCAAATTTCTGGACAAAATTAGTGGAAACTTACATGGTGTACATTATATTTGGGATGTTACTTATGCCGATTCATTAGTCTCGTCACTGGTAACTGTTTCTTTTTACTCTTTTTAAGTGCATTGGGTTGCAAATAGTATATTGATTTTACGAGATGTACTAATAGATCAGGTAATCTTCTTACCAAATGTTGTTAAGAGTCCGTCGTTGCATTTTCATCATATATCATACAGAATTTGTACCTGTATGAAGTCAAAAAGTTGTTAGAAGGCCGATAATTACATTGAAAAGGCTTTAAATATTATGCTTCATGACAGTGTTATTCCCTACCTCAAGCACATATAAATTTTGCCGTTTGACTACGAGTGCGTCTGTAGGTATGTCACATGCTTAATTGAAGTTTTGGTTAAATTAATATTTGTCTTCTTAGTTCTTACCAAACAAGTTTCTTACTACGATGTTAAAAATATGGAAAAACATGATTAGGAAAAGAAATTGGACAATTCCTGGTTATATACTTTAGAACTTCCTCACAAGTAATTATTAAAGCTACTGATACTGATAAAAATAAATGGCTTTGGATATGTCTTTGGTGATGTTGATTCTCTCGTCACCCATACTGATATTGGGACCTCTAATACACATTTACATCAACTGAATGAAGACGCATGCCATTTGTCTCTTAATGCATTTCGATATGTTAATTTTAACAGACTAAAAATTAATGCCAAACACCCGCTAAACAACCATTCGACCCATAAATTGCGAGCGGCATCTATGCATTTTTTCTTTTCATCTTTATCTTCCTGAACTGTTTCAAAGATTATGAGATAAAATATATTAACGAAAAATCTTATTCTTCATGTACGTATAACAATATTTTATGTTTTGTAAATTTATTTAGTGTGTAATTGTTTCTAATAATTCATGAGATTTCTTTCTTTCAGCTTTGTACCAGCCTCTCTCCATATTTGCTTGCTGCATGCTTGGGTTACAGTAAATTTGGTTCACCCTCTTATTTAGAGGTTCCACGTTCAAGACCTGCTTCTTTAAGTGGAAGAGAGGATGTTGCAGATTCTAGGTCAACTATTACAACCGGGCGACCCACATTAGCCGCGTCATGTAATACCACAATTCCCGTCATGGGACCAATAAGGAGTCAAGCCGCGATGATAAAATCGCTTCCACTACAAAACACAAGCCAACAAAAGATAAATGTCCTAACCAAAGATACGTCGATGATTGCGTGAATGCTTTAGCTTGCTTTTTTAAGTGTAACAATAAAATTCTATATGGTTAGATAAGTAGGACTTTAAAAGTGTAATGAGAATGATCTTTTGAGTTAATTGTGTAGTTATAGCGTTTTATCTTTATCCACCTCTCATGACGTTTTATTTGCTCTATCTTTATAATATATTCGCTGTGATATAGCAAGAAAAACTATAAATTCAGTTCAGAGGTTTCACAAAAGCACATAGATTTGTGACTCACTAGCCACTTATAATTACAATATGAAATGAACCAATAACTATAAGTTCTTACCATAATCAGGCATTAATATTATTCATGAAGAACAATAAATTCCATCATCTGTAGGATATCTGCAAGCAAGACACCACTCACATATTTTTTCAGGGATCCACACTAAACTTTTAGATATTAGAACAGCAAAAATTAACAGATGTCTTTGTTATGATTTTTATCTGTATCGAAAACAACTACTCGAGTGATTTTGTAGGTGTCTGAGATACCGAGTCTGATGGTTTTAGTATGCAATTTCTCACCACTGATGATGCAACTCTAGCAAAGCTATATAAATTCAGATAACCAATCTCTCAATGTTGTGACACACATTTATTTGTAGGTAGTTTGGATAATTCGTTTCCATGTTTCAAGAATCAACATTTGTCCTAACAGCACGAGAAGAGTTTTTTTAACTTTCGGTTGATATTTTTTGAGGCAGCCTTAGTACATGTCACAACCTCAGAAAGTTGAGACGATCCAGCGGAAGGAGCTAATGGTCCATCAGTTTCCACACAAGTTTATGAAGATTTTCTAGCGACACCCCTGATATCTTAAACACTGAATGGATTGAACACTGGAATAAATTACGGTAAATATTGTGATTTAATTTTTCTGTTTTGGGTCCATAGATATGAAAAGACCCTATGTCTTAATGCACTTTGAGGGTGTTCGAGATTTATGCAGGCCTACTGAAGCTACTAATCTGATACTTAATGTAGGACAACTGTATTATCTGCAACACCAATTTAACATCTTCTAAAACTCATATAAGGTTCTTTTTATTTGAATGCACTTCAGGTGGGGGGTTTATGTTTTAGTGAAATCCTTTAGCTTAAGGCATTTGACCCGTTTAAGAAAAGTGTTAGTCATAAAATATTGAGTCAAAAAAGAATGCTCGGTCCTAGTTTATTATTGTAACATTTATTAGAACGTTGTAATAGTTAGTTATCTAGTCGTGGTTCACGGGCTTAGATTTAAACTACTTAAAGTCTGAAAGACAAGCCCGGCCCAATATATAGCCCATTATAGCCCGCATGTGGGTGGACTATATAAACTCCCCTCCTAGCATGTTAGGAGGGTTGGTTGCTCATTTGTATTTCTTTTCTCAATCTAATATCACCTAGTTTCTCCACTTTCTCTCTACTTCCTCTCACTACTTTCTCTCTCTAGAAATCTTCTATCTTCTTCTTTATTTCAATCTTAATGTATCATATTTTGAGGGACAACAATTGGTATCAGAGCTTGAAGTGGATATGGTGAATCTACAACAATTGGTATCAATCGCCATGGGTAGATTCGTGTTTAGTTTGTGGTTAAGTTTTTGATTCGTGTGATTTTGATCTACAAATCATCTCGTCTAAAAAAAATTTGTGTTTTCAAGCTCTAAATCTCCTAACAAATTGCCTACAAAGTTATGGTAGAAATTTGTGTTCTTCTTTTTGTTGATTTTCACGAAAAATCAGAAGCTTTGGTTTGATAATCGGGTAAAAAGTTTGAAAATATTAAATTTTTCTTATTTGGGTTGAGTTTCTTATTCGGAATAAGAGGGTTTTGATATTCCAGATAAGCTAGAGGAACAACATTATTCCGGATAAGAGAAACAACATTATTTCGGATTAGTGTTATTCTGGATTAGAGAAACAACACATTCCGGATAACGAGTATTCCGGATAAGGAGTTTCACCAACATTCCGGATAAGAGATAGAAATTTATTCCGGATAAGCTCACAAGGGATTCCGGATAAGCATACAAGTATTCCAGATAAGAGGTAGAAAACATATTCCGGATAAGAGTTAGAAGACATATTCTGGATAAGAGGTAGAAGTCATATTCCGGATAAGAGGTAGAAGACATATTCCGGATAAGTCTAGAAAACATATTCCGGATAAGAAGTAGAACACGTATTCCAGATAAGAAGTAGAACACGTATTCCGGAAAAGCTATAGTTATATTCCGGATAGTATCAAGAAGCTTTATTCCGGATAAGAAGTAGCAGACTTATTCCGGATAAGACACAAGTGTATTCCGGATAAGAAGAAATTTGTATTCCGGATAAGCTTAGGAAGGTGTATTCCGGATAAGGTTTTATTCTGAATTAGGTTAAGAAGATCTCGATTCTGGATAAGGTCAGAAAAAGCAATTCTGGATAAGGTTAGTAAAAAGGATTCCGGATAAGCCAAGTTTTTGTTCGAAGTGTCTTTAGACTAGTCCCGGATCATAGTTTAAAAAAAAAAGAGTTAAAATTTTTAGGTCAAGTAAAATCAAATTTTTCCCCACTAGTTTTTGGCTATTTTTAACTCAATTTCAAAATTTGGCGATACAAAATTTTTCGGCTTACCATTTTATCGGACTGAGGAATTTATTGTCGGACTGAGAAAAAAAATCGCAATTTTCGACATTTCAACCACAACCCAATCACACCATATCTACTTAATCCGAAGTCGCTTCATCAACAGAGAGACGATCATCATGACAACGAGTAATACGGTTACTGAAAGTTCAGACGTGAAAGACCTCGATCTGGAACGACTACAGCAGTGGACACGTATCATGAGAGGAAGTTTAATGAACGGTATTAAAGGACTTCAGTAAACTTTTGAGTCCATCTCGAAAGTTTTGCGAGTCTTAGGTGAATTTACAAGCACTTTCACAACCACATTCACCCAAGTCATGAATAAACTTGCCACACAACTTGTCAAACAAAGACTCATTGGTAGTGAATGTGAGATCACTTTAAATGAACTCAAGACAATACTTGCGATGCAATTTAACTCTGACTTCATCGAGTCTCCAAGTACAAGGGAGTGCTTTAAGAAGAATAATGGATTGGATGCTCTCTCGAAGATTTGATCACCCAGAACATCGAATTCATTGCAACCTACGTCAACAAAACAATAATTCACGAACAAGAGTTAGACAAAAGGTTCAAGGCAAGTTGTGATACATTATCGGGTCATGTGAATAAGAGATGCACCTCTGGGAAAACAACGCATGGTACTCAGAATGATCATACCATATCTGGAAATGCAAGCAGCAGCTCTGGCAACCAACGCATTCATTCTGAGATAGTCATCGACAATACACCTTCCTATGATAATGCGCCTGTCTTCGATTTTGGCCCATTAGAAGAGGTACACTATGATGAATAAAATGTGTTTGGAAATGCTAATACGCATGAGAATTGTGATCAAACTCAAACGATTATTCACACATGTATAACGAAAAAGGTTGATAGCAATACCATACCTACTCCATTAGACACGTGCAATAATGAGTCTGACAATGATCAACATGCAAATGAGTATGATGAGGAGTAGCGTGTTGCGCTATCCAATTTAATTGCTACTTTACAAAAATATGTCAATGAAAATAAAAAGAGTCAAAAGCAATTAAAGAAGGCAAACGCAACACTCACTCAAAATTTTGAAGAATGCAAAGCTGCTCTAATTAAAGCGGAGCTTCTTCAAAAGACCAAAGAGCTTGAGGGGTACAAGGGTAGTACGTTAAAAAGTCAAAAGGAAGATTTTGAAAACAAATATAACACAACTCTTGAGTTATTAGCCAAAGAGAAGCGTCAATATAATGTTTTCTTAATGGATGAACGTCAAAAAACGTACCTTTCCACTACCAAAGTTAATGAACTTGAACAAAAGCTCTCTATGACCACTACTGATTCTGCTAAAATTCTAGAGGTTAAGAAACAAGAGGTAGAAGCGTTAAAACAAGACTTCAAAAGTAGACATGAAAAAGATACTGAAAAAGTAACAAAACTAGAACAACAAGTCGACTTTTTGAAGAAAATTGTTTATAAAACGCATGATTCTATTCAAACCGTTAGAATGATAGCACCTCCGTTGATGTTTAAGGGTCAAGCTAGCTTTGCAAGTCCTGATTACCTTGCCCAAGCTCAAGCTGGGAACCCGCGCCTTTATCTAGATGAGTCCGAATGGACCGATCCTGATTTCCCTCTTGTTAGGCTCGATAGTGAAGAGACGTCCCTTTAGGAAGAGGAGAGTAGAGCACCGATTAATAAAGAGTTTGTGAAACCATATAATTATGCTTATGAGAATAGTCTTTATGGTTTTTTCACTAACAAACACAGAAGTCTCGTGAGGAATTTTTTTTAGAAAGCTAACAAAAAGAATTCAATGGAAGAAAGCTTTTACTAATAAGAAAACTAACGTGTCTAAATTTATCAACTACCTGCCTCTTGATGCTTCAAAAAGCCAAAGTAGGAAGACACTAGGGATTCTTAAACACCACATAGATAATGTTAAATCTATTGTTGAAAGAGACTGGGCAAAACGTGAAAACAATGAGTGGCAAAGACCGATTCCTCAAGATATAACCTTGCTTGTGAAAGAACTTTTGATACCGAATACGAAGCTAATAATCGAAACTATTCTTGAATTTGAAAGCTTCATTTGGTCAGAAATGTTTGATGATTTGAATTACATCGAGTCTCTTGAAAAATGAATTGATGAACTTCAGACGGAAAAATCAGAGTTCTCGAACGCATATGATCTCCTCTTAGAAGAATGTCTCTCCAAAGATATTTTGTGTGTTATTCTTCAATCCTGTGCTGATATCGATGAATATTCCGACGTCGCATGCAAATATCTTGATCAAGTCAAGAGTGTGAACGACTTGAAACTGAGCTTTCGAAACACAAAGATAATGTTGATCAAAAGGCCTCTACGTTATTTCAAAACCGATGTGATTTTCTTCAAAGACATTGTCATTCTCTTGAACTTGCTTTGCAAGCCAAAGTCGAAAAATGTCCAAATGATAATAACTTGCAAGTAAAACTTTCCACATCGTGTCGAGAAATGAACGAAAAGAGTATGGAAATCACAGACTTGAAAGCTCAGTTGCAAGAAAAGGACATAGCGATAGACGAGTTGAAGAAACTCGTTGCCAAAATGGGTGGGAAAACTGTGGAACCTAAAGTTGTGAAACCTGTTGTTCAACAACCCAATGCGTACAAGGATCCCAAGCCATCTATCTTAGGAAAACCGACTCCTTTCTACAATTCTTCTTATGTAAAATCTAGGTTACCCCCTAAGAATGATGTTCAACCAAGTGTTCCAAAACCATCCATTGCACCCTATGTTCCTCCATTTAGAAAGCACACAATTGCTAAACTGAACCATGTGAATGCACCTAGCACTTCTAGGACTCCTCCCAAACGTGTGACATTCGCGTCCACAAAGGAATCTGTAGGTTCAAATGACTTAGTTCATACCAACAACCTAGAGGATGCTAAGCCAAAAGGGAAGATTTAGAAAGACAAACCCATGTATTCAAAACCTAGTTCACCAAATCCCGCTAGAGTTCAACACACTCCTAATGGTAGTAAACCAAAACCTAGGATCCCTCACCAGCAATCTAGGAATTTGAAACCATCCATGAACAGTCGTGTTTCGAACATTACGCTTGAACGATTTGGAAAACCTAGGAATACATGTACTTTCGTGAATTCATATTCCCTACTTGCCCCACGTGCAAAAAAGGCATTCACAATGGCAATCATGATCATTGCATTTTGCAATCCCTCTATGAGGTCAAATCTCGTTCCTTTGAATGGAGATCGAATACAGAATCCCATAAGACAACAAGGAGATACAAACCCGTCGCAAAGAAAAGTAATCACACCAAATCTGAAACGTAGATTCCTGATGAGACTGCAATTATACATAGTCTCATCATCTAAATCGGGCTTAAAACGCTTAAAATATCGTCAAAATACCCAAATATACGCTTGTGTTTGTTCATTGTGTATTTTAGGTACGGATATCGTGAAATCAACAAATGATCACAAGAATGAAGCAAAAACGAACACGGGAAACGAAGCCGCACAAAGAACCAAGCCCGAAGAATGAATTTTGCAAAAATGCCCTTGAATTTTAAAGATTTTACAAGTTTGGTCCCTCTACTTTGAAGATTTGACACTTTATGCCCCTCAAATATCCATAAATATAAGTGGGGTCCCTAAAGTTTGAAGACTTTACACAATCAGCCCTTGAAATTTATGATATTACACATCAGATCCTTCCATTTAACTAAAGGACTAAAGATGAAATGCCAAAAGGACTAGATCTACAATGGTTTTGGACTAAACATATTATAACAACCGTTAAGTTATTCGGCGCTATATCACAATTCATTAATTCTCGGGTATAGCTGTTCACGAAACGTGGCATGGGACATCTGTCGGCGGCGGGTTAATTCCGAGCGAGAGGTCAAACCAATCCCATTCATCCTGGTCTGATCCGAACGGATCTTGTTGAATGAATTGATCCATTGTTCTATGCCCTACTTCTTAGTTCATTTTTTCCTACACCAAGAATTGACAAGCCTTTAGTTGTACGAGTTGTACGTTTTCTATTTCTTACGTGACTTTGATGGACTAAGGTTGAAATTACCCTTTTCTAGCCCAAAAACCCCATCAGCCCAATAACCCCAGCCCAATAACCCCGGCCCAAAATTAGTTACCTGTTTGTTTAATCTCGTTTAAACGAGATTAAAAAAATATTTTGTTTGGAGGGAAACACCCACTATTCACTCCCCACCCCTAATTAACCCTTAATCCCACTCAAAAACCCTAATCCAATCACTAAACGAATCAAAGGGGAAATTGCTTATACTTTCTAGAACCCCAATTAACACTATCATAAACAAAACCCAACCCTCAAATTACCCTCACATGGGTTGTGGGTCCCCACTCGACCTCCCCTACACACATGAATGTGACGTTTTTGAGGGAAGCAACAAGATGGAGGGTAGATTCGATATTACTTGGTCCCTACATCTATTTAGACAACCATGATTGTTCTTAACTGCTGGACATCACAACAAGCCAAGCAACAATCGCATGGGTGTGTTTTGACTGAAAATTCAAGATTCGAATTCAAGGGCAGAAAGGGGCATTCATAGTTTAGGGTTTCTTTTTTTATTGCTTATCTAGAATATTCATCTTGTATGTATAAAAGGTGAGTCGACTTGTGACTACACCTTTGTTCCAGTTTTTTGTAAAACTTTTAATAGATTAATGATAATGAAATTTAAAAATTATGCAAAATAACTGAGTTCCTTTTTATTCTGTTTTAGTATAAAAATTTATTTGGTTGCAAAAGTTTGTGTTAAGTTTCATCAAGAAAATCAAGACTTTGGTGAGAGGACACTTAAACCAAAATCTTTCTTTTCTGTGTTAGTTATAGGAGCTTATCAACTTATTTGGTGGACAACCAAATAAGCTACATAGACTTGTATAAGCTATTTCAATTAGTTTCAGTTTTTCCCAAGTTTAGAAGTTTCAAAATCCAGTTTTTCAAAGATTTTTCTCAAAAAAATCTAATTTTCATTTTATTAACGATTTACAGTAGCAAAAGCTACAAGCCAACAGCTTGTAGCCTTTGCTACTTGAAGTCTTTCTTTTGGTTTTGTGGTGTTGTGCAGGATCAAAATCAACAAGAGATCTCCTTCCATCAATTTCAATTCTTTTTGAAGATATTTGGGGTGTTTGGGACTGCTGTAGTCCCCACCCGTTTCTCTACATCAACACACACTTCACAAGCTTCCCTAAAAGCTCTCAAATCCCTAAAAAAGGAAGGCATCAGCTAAACCATCAGGCTTGAACCCCTTTTTTGTTTTTGAGCATTTTATGTGAATTTTTATGTGAATTTGAATGGTACTTGTTTTTATGTGAGTTTTTCTGCTTGATTAAGCTTATTTAGGATTGATATGTATGTTTAGATTATAGGAAATCAGTTTAGATAAGTTTTGATAGCTTTTAGTTTGTAAAAATTCGTTTTTTGGATTTAAGGGAGTGCTTGGATTTGGGTTTTAGCTGTAATTAGTGACAGGTTTAAGCTTGAAACTAAATTGAACACGTCTCTTGTGTTAGAATTAGGAGTTGTCTTAAGTTGTTTGTGAGATTGATAGAAGTAAGAAGTGAATTGGTATTTATTTGCATGAAACTAGCTAAAAATCAGCAAGTCCATTTTCTTATGCTTAATTTAGTTTAAATCTGCCTATAATCTTGTTGCTTGCTAGATAATAGGTCCATTTAGGTTTGTAGTCAGCTTAAATGTTATTTGGTTAGGTTGTATGCAAGGTTTGAGCGTTTGAAATTCACTTGTATGCCAAGTAGATCAGCAAAAAAGTTCCACAACCCGTCTATAGCTATCACAATGACTGAATTAGGGACTTTTTGTGCAATTTTTGTTCTTGAGTTGTGTTTTTTATAATTTTTATAGACTCCCTACACTCCACTGAGTGTAGGGGTGCCAATATTTGTCCAAGAAACCAAGCAATCAACAAGATCTAGCCAAAAACGTGTCTAGATCTCATTTTTCTGTTAAGGCAGTGGGAACTCATTCCCACTGCTAGTGTAACTAGTTACCACTGCTAGGCATAAGGACAAATCAGTCCAAGGTGTCACTTTCAGTTTTTTACTTTTTTGTCTTTTGTGGGCAAAAATAGGAATTAGATCTTCAAACCAGTTTTGTTATTTTTCTTATTTTATTTTTGATTTTTCTGTTTATTTTATTTTTCTGTTATTGTTCATCTAGTATTTTTTTCTAATTATTGCTTTTTAATTCGTTTTATTTTTATTACCCTTTTTGGCTTTTAGTGCAAAATTTTGGTATTTTTTAGTTTTAAAATTTTTCCTAGAATTAGAAAAAATTTAAGATTTTTAGTCTAAAAAGTTTTTACTGTTCACTTTTTTAGTAATTTTTAGATTTAGTTTAAGTTTTATTACCCTTTTTATTACCCCTTTTGTTTTTTAGTAAAAAATATTACTTTTTTTCAATTTTTTTATTTTTCTACTATTCAGTAAGTTAAGTTAGATATTTTAAAACACTCGGTTTAATTTTAGCATTATTTTATTATTTTTAATCATTTTTTTATTTAAAAATAGTTTTTAGTGATTTTAAAATAAAAAATAGTTTTTATAATTTAGGAAAAATAGTTTTTAGTCTTTAAATAATATAAGTGATTTATTAGTTCAATAAAATAATATTTTGGGTGTTTTGTTAATTATATTTAATTTTAGGGCTTTAATTAGCATTTAAAAATGAATATTTAATTAATAAAAGGTTTTAAAATATATTTGTTGCATTTTTATTCTTATTTATATTAATTTAGACTTAGTTTAATCTTTTAAATAATTTTTAGGTTTAATTTTTAATTTCGTCACGTTTTACGTATTTACGTTCGCGTTTTACGTCAATTCGTCGTAGTGTAATCGTAACGTAACTCGTCTTTAATTTCTTTCTCTAAACCAAAAAACGACACTAATCCAAACATTGTTATTTATTTTTGGCACCTAACACACACACCTCCTTCGAGAACGAACTTGGAATTTATTCGTCTCTACGTTTTTTTTATCGTATTGATTAATACTTACCACATTTATACGTTGTTTTCCTAAACGCGTATTTTACAACTGTCATTTTGGCGCCGCTGCCAGGGAGGTATTTTTATAGTGCCATACTAGATATCGTGTTTGTGTGAGTAGTGTGTTTTTGCTTTTCAATTTTTGGAAAGCGTATATAACGTACATACTCTTTTTTATTTTTTATTACTATATTATAGACTATCCAAAAAACGTGTTTAGTTTTCTTAAACTAAACACACCAAAAAAAAATCTTTACTATATTGTAGATAAATCATTATCGTTTTTGTTTTTCTTGTGAATATATTAATATATTGTATACGTAAAATAATAAATATACAAGTACTCCAAAAGCGTGAAAACGCAACCTTGATTCGGGATTTCATCACTCGATCATTGTATTCGAATCTAAAGCAAAAATTAAAGGCAAAATAGATAAATACTTTCTTGAGGCTTAATTTTGAAAAACACAAACTATAAGGTGGGTATAAGGCGGTTGTATTTCACGACCTAAAGGAAAAAGGCTCTTAAGTGCTTCGCGTCGCCTCGTTTCCTCCGCTTGCTTGTGCGTGTTTTGAGAAAGAGGGCTAATCGAGGGTTTGCCGCCCAAGTATTATCTACGTATCATATATATTTGCTTGTTTTCAAGATTAAACCCTCTTGAACGTTTTGGTGTTCCACCAACGTTCTAAAGTCATCGAAAGCGTTCACTTCATGTGATCTTTTCATTCCTTGAGGCTTCTTTAATCGAGAAAATCGATTCGAGGAGAGATTTGTAGATTTTTGTCTACGTAATACACAAAATCCAAAAAAAAATTAAAAAACAATCAAAAACCCAAAAAAATTGAAAAATCGTAAAACCCAAAAAGAATCTTCTTTGCTACCTCCCATTCTACGTTTAGTGCATGCGCACGCGATCGAAGGACTACACAAATTCTAGCGACGCATCGAATCGACGCAATCGAAATCGAAAGAATCGACAACGTAGGCGAACTTTAGAAACGTACGTTCCTAATATCGTTGTTGAAACCGTAGACGAGATGGCCGAGAATCGTACGATGATGGAATTGCTCCAAGCACCCACCGAGGGTTATGGAGATGCGATCGTAATTTCCGCCATCGAGGCGGAGAATTTTTAGATTAAGAGCGGAATGCTCTCGTTAATCCAAGCCACGAAGTTCGAGGTCGTGAAGCCGACAATCCTCACGATCACATTCGAAATTTCGATCGTCTTTTAGCCACGAGCAAGTTTAAGAACGTCGACACCGATGTCGTCAAGCTTATGCTTTTTCCTTACTCGCTCGATGGTGCCGCCAAGGATTGGTACGAGAAAGAGCCACCTAATTCCATAATTACGTGGAAGGATCTCGTTTCCAAATTCGTTAATCATTTTTTCCCACCGTCTAAGACGATGTTTTTCAAAAACGAGATTACGATATTTGAGCAAAAACCGAATGAATCGTTTAGAGACGCGTGGGATCGTTTTAAGGAATTGCTTAGGCAATGTCCTCACCACGGCTTTTCCGAGTTGCACCAAATCGATACGTTTTACAACGGTCTTAGTTTCCAAGAACAAGATTCGTTGAATTCCGCCGCCGGTGGCAATTTTTTGTGTAAAACTCCGAAAGACGCTTTGATGATTATCGAAAATCGATCCAAGGTCTCCCAACTCCGTAGCACACCGAGTGTTGCCAATGTCGCCAATGTTAGTAATTCTAATCGCGACACTGAGAGAGTTGATGCGAAAGTCGATAAGTTAACGAATGTGTTCACATCGTTTTTAATCAAAATGCAAAAGAAGGACGCTCCCGCTACGGTGAAAGCGGTGGAGATTTCGTGTACGTATTGTGGTGGACCACATAATTATTACGATTGCGCGGCTATGGATGGCCAAACGTCGAACGTCAACGCGTTAAATAATAATTTTTCTAATCAAAATCAAAATAACGTCGGTCCATCGCAAAACACGAATTACAACAATCAAGGCAATAATTTTCAAAATCGTAACAATTTTCAAGGAAATAATAATCAAGGAAATTTTAAAAATCAAGATATCATCAAGGTCGTAACTTAAATTGGCAAAATCGAGATAATAACTAAAACTCGAATTTTTCAAACAATAACAATCAAGGAAATTTTCAAAGAAATAATCAAAACCAAGCAAACTCTAATTTTAATCAAAATAGTTCGTCAAACGATTTTCAAAATTATATGAAAACGAATGAGGCTAATATGAGACGATTAGAGGGAGAAATTGGTACTTTGAAAAACGAATTTTCTACAACGTTGAGAAATCAAAACACTAAAATTGAACAAGGACAAACTGACATAAAAAAAGATGTTTTCGGCCATAATGAACAAGTCTAGTGGTGCGTCATCGAGTTCGTTACCTAGCGACACCGTTGCCAATCCTAAAGAACAATGTAAAGCCGCCTCAACCGTTGGAAAAGGTCGTTCGGTTTCCCCAAACCTTAGTGGTTTTAAGATTGTTGCTTACCCTCAACCCTCGACTTCTCAAACGCCTTCATGTTCTAAAGTCGAGGGGATGAACGTGGCGACCAAGGAAAGGAGTGCACACCCTCGTGTACCTCGAATTCCATCCACGGTTCAAAAAGAGAGTTTCATCGACCTTACGAATGTGACCCTTGAAGAAACTTGTGCTTCGATTCTTCTACAAAAGCCTAAAAGGCGTATGCCGAGAACGGAAGAAGATCCGGGCCAATTTCTATTACCTTGTGTTTTTTCCGAGATTAAGGGATGTTTAGCCCTAGCCGACTTAGGAGCTAGCATCAATCTCATGCCTCATTCTCTTTGGAAATTGATGAGATTGCCTTGTCTCACCCCCACGAGCATGACAATCGAGCTAGCAAATTGTACACCATTGAAAACAATTGGAATAGCCGAGGATGTCTATGTCAAAATAGGAACGTTTGTTTTTCCCGCGGATTTCGTCATTTCCGATTACCAGTGCGATCCTGGATGTCCCATTATTTTAGGTAGTCCCTTTTTATCGACGGCTCGAGCCGTAATCGACGTCCACGGTGGAAAATTAACAATGTCGTATGGGGACCAAAAAATGAACTTTTTCACGAATAGACCCAAAATTTCAAATGATCTTGAAAAAAATGAAGCTTCAAAACCTAATGATTTCAAAATGTTAACTTTAGCGAAAAATATGAGACTTGACGCTTGTTTTGAAAGAATTAAAAAGAACGGTTTTAAAGACGAGGATTTTAATGATAAAGAATACGTGTATTTAATTCAAAAAGGTATGCGTAAATTGATGGATGAAAAATCTTTGTGGGGTCTATTCGGTGAAACAAGTGAACAACCAATTCCGAAGGGAGACGTTAGTGCCATCACGACTATGACCAAAATGGACTCGTCTTCACCACCTTCGAAGGACCATGTCTTTGAGTCTTCGACTTCAAAATCTTTTGAAGTGCCTCCATCATCTAGCCCAACGACCGTTCAGACTAAAGGTTTTATCGATCTCGATCCAATCGTCATAGAAAGGTCACCTAAGCATAGTCACTTGACTTGTAAGACCATGGTTGTGAGTTCTCACATCGATACTTTCTTTGACGAAGAAGATGAGAACGATTTTTCCGAACTCGATCACGTACTCCAAAATCCACGAGCGATATTTGATTCTCCCAAAAAGAGTTCAACATGTGGTGAGTATGATGATTTCGTCTTCGAGCCCGAGATCGAGGAAATTATCGAACGAGAGCAAGCTATTTTACCTCCACTCCCACCTACGAGTGAGGTCGATTTTTCCAACGTCAAGGCCGAGCTTGATGAGTTGGAACATCTAATTTTTCATGATGACGAACCAACTCATGAACTTCATAATCCAATTCTCGAGGAGCTACCTAATCAACGCTACTCAAATGAGAATGATGCATACCACATTCGTGAGGATCTAATTTATCAACGATCCCCACAAAAGAATGATGGTTTCGTGCTTGATCGTGATCTTTTCGAGAGAGTTTCCAAAATCATTAACGAGGGGAATGACAAACCTTGGTTTGACAAGCCTATCTACGATGAGGAAATCGAAGAGATCGACGTTCATAGGGATGATGAATATGTAGACCCCGAGGGGGCGGTGTTCTTTATCGATCATCGTTTTGAGAGTTTGTACAACGCACCCCTCCCACCAATGACTTAAATGTGAGAATTTTTAGCGCAACTAATTTTGAATTTGACACGCCAAATATTTTCGACATAAATAAATCGGGTTTTCATAAGGAGTTTTTAAACGATGAAAAAGGAAAAGATTTTAAAATTGATTTAAAAGATTTTTCTACAAGTCTAACTCCGTCATCACCGCGTTTCATGAGTGCTACCACCTCGTCTACTCCTTTTGACGATGGTGTGTGTGGTTTTAGTGTGGGGGAAGCCCCTTATGTTTCCTCACGTTTCTCCACCGAGGACGAGATCTACGATCCCGGAATTGCTTGTAAAGGGAAATCTCGGTCTTCCACCGATGCAATAAATGAAAATCTTATTCATTTGCTAGGTGTGAGTCTACCTCGAGTGGCTCATTGTTTAGGAGCCCCACCCATTGCCCCACCCTTCTACTTCTTATCTCTTTTCTCCTACCCCTTTGGGGTTTCGCTATCGGTTGAAGTGGCGTTGGTTCGTTTATCCCATGAAAACGAAGACGCTAACTTTGACCCCGGTATACGTATATCGGGTTTTTAAAGTACTCCACGTACTTTTGGGCATTGTTTATCATGTAAGCCCCACCAAAAATGACCATACCATGATAGTCCCCAAATGATCACATTTGTGGGGATTCGAGTCGAGCTCTTGACTCGGTTACCAAAAACGAGGTGCCTCGTGGGGGAGTTCCCATGTTTATCCTTGTACATATTATCTCTTTCGTAGTTAACGTAACGAGGGGACTTGTGCTCTTCCAACCTTTGTTCCGTGGTTGTTTGTGATTGTGATTCATTAGGTACATCGACATCATTGAAGCCTCTCGTGTTTATTCCACGGATCACTCGAGCTTCGATCGTTGCCGTTGGAGATTCCGATATCCGATGATATCCTTTTACGTTCTAACATTTATCTTATTAGCATAATTCATAAACGGCTTTTAGGTTATTCGTTTTACCATTTCCATGCTCGATATTAAGCATTCGACTACGTCTCTAGTATGGGGGTGTTCCACCCCTAGACTCGAAACATTAAGGACAATGTTTAGTTTTAGTATGGGGGTGAGTAGATACTCCACCTTGCTCACGTCAACACACAATCCAAAATTCTTGTTTTGTTGCAAATAAGGCTAAAAATGGCCAAATTTTAAATTTTTTTGTATTTTTCATAAGTGTTTAAGACACGAATGTAGGTTTTCCGATGGTGAGAATAAGAGTAATTTTTGACTCGACCGTGCGTGTTGAGCACTTAGCTTCGATTCCTTAACTTTTTAGGCTAAGTCTCTTAAATGAGGACGAGAAATGATAGAGTTATTTATAAGTTACGTAATCTTCACGATCTTATGTCTAGTAATTATTGCTTATTCTCCCCACACTTGTATATAAATAAATTGTTAATAAATATTGATTTAGCGGTTTAGTCTCTATTGTTGGTTTCTAATTTGTTTTAGTAGCTTCCATGTAATTAAATTCGGAAAACATTGAGGATTCGCCAGCGTCACGGTTTTGAAGTATTGGCACCCGAATAATCAAAGGTTTCACCCAATAAAAAGATTTCAAGTGCTCACCTAAATTAAGCAAAAATTTGAAGCTCCCAAAGCCGAAAAATCTATGCAAAGTTGAAAGTGAATCAAGCCTTAATCTTTGGAACCTTAAAGATCCAAAATTCGCCTTAGCGTGAGGATATACGTCAAGTCATAATAAAACCACCGATGATGGCGGATAATAAAAGACAAGGGCAAGACCGAAGTCATAATAAAAGCTTCATGGCGAAGTTGAATAAAAGATGGAGGTAAACCAAGATTATAAAACCACCGATAATGAGGCGGATAATTAAAGTCATGGTAATAATCATGTTCAAAACCGTGTTTATCGATCCTTTTTGTTGACTTAATTTTTTGACATCGTTGTCTATTAAGATGAATTATTAATTCGATGATTTGGGTTACATCGTTAAGACTCTATTTTTGGACTTAATCTCTATTCACGCATAAGTCAATGATGTATCCTCGGGATCATTAAGAAAATAAAATAAAATATAAGAGATACCAATTAGGAATAAGGGAGTTTAGGTACATAATTAACACTCATGAGACATGATCGTGTTGTTATCTTATAATAACAATGATCTCGTTACACGCTTAGCATGGAATCGAGTGAAAATCGAGGATGACGAACTTATCTCTATGATACATTCACGTGTTCTTATTCTTTGACCCAAAAAGTCACTTTATCGTGATGAAAACATTACATTATGTCTAAAATACGTGTAGTAGTTTATTTAAATTTACGTTTTCAATAAATGTCATCATAAAATGAATTTTGGAGGTGCTAAGATACTTAATTCTAGCATTGCGTGGGGACACGGCAATGGTTTAGTATGGGGGAGTGATGAGACTGCAATTATACATAATCTCATCGTCCAAATCGAGCTTAAAACGCTTAAAATATCGTCAAAATACCCAAATATACGCTTGTGTTTGTTCATTGTGTATTTTAGGTACGGATATCGTGAAATCAACAAATGATCAAAAGAATGAAGCAAAAACGAACACGGGAAACGAAGCCGCACAAAGAACCAAGCCCGAAGAATGAATTTTGCAAAAATGCCCTTGAAGTTTGAAGATTGTACAAGTTTGGTCCCTCTACTTTGAAGATTTGACACTTTATATCCCTCAAATATCCATAAATATGAGTGGGGTCCCTAAAGTTTGAAGACTTTACACAATCAGCCCTTGAAATTTATGATATTACACATTAGATCCTTCCATTTAACTAAAGGACTAAAGATGAAATGCCAAAAGGACTAGATCTGCAATGGTTTTGGACTAAACATATTATAACAACCGTTAAGTATGGACTAAGGTTGAAATTACCCTTTTCTAGCCCAAAAACCCCACCAGCCCAATAACCCCAGCCCAAAATTGATTACCTGTTTGTTTAATCTCGTTTAAACGAGATTAAAAAATATTTTGTTTGGAGGGAAACACCCACTATCCACTCCCCACCCCTAATTAACCCCTAATCCCACTCAAAAACCCTAATCCAATCACTAAACGAATCAAAGGGAAAATTGCTTATACTTTCTAGAACCCCAATTAACACTATCATAAACAAAACCCAACCCTCAAATTACCCTCACATGGGCTGTGGGTCCCTACTCAGACCTCCCCTGCACACATGAATGTGATGTTTTTGAGGGAAGCAACAAGATGGACGGTAGATTCGATATTACTTGGTCCCTACTTCTATTTGGACGACCATGATTGTTCTTAACAGCTGGACAGCACAACAAGCCAATCAACAATCACATGGGTATGTTTTGACTAAAAATTCAAGATTCGAATTCAAGGGCAGAAAGGGGCATTCATAGTTTAGGGTTTCTTTTTTTATTGCTTATCTAGAATCTTCATCTTGTATGTATAAAAGGTGAGTCGACTTGTGACTACACCTTTGTTCCAATTTTTTGCAAAACTTTAAATTGATTAATGATAATGAAATTTTAAAAATTATGCAAAATAACTGAGTTCCTTTTTATTCTGTTTTAGTATAAAATTTTATTTAGTTGCAAAAATTTGTGTTAAGTTTCATCAAGAAAATCAAGACTTTGGTGAGAGGACACTTAAACCAAAATCTTGCTTTTCTGTGTTAGTTATAGGAGCTTATCAGCTTATTTGGTGGACAACCAAATAAGCTACATAGGCTTGTATAAGCTATTTCAATTAGTTTCAGTTTTTCCCAAGTTTAGAAGTTTCAAAATCCAGTTTTTCAAAGATTTTTCTCAAAAAGATCTAATTTTCATTTTATTAACGATTTACTGTAGCAAACGCTACAAGCCAACAGCTTGTAGCCTTTGCTACTTGAAGTCTTTCTTTTGGTTTTGTGGTGTTGTGTAGGATCAAAATCAACAAGAGATTTCCTTTCATCCATTTCATTTCTTTTTGAAGATATTTGGGGTGTTTGGGACTGCTATAGTCCCCACCCGTTTCTCTACATCAACACACACTTCACAAGCTTCCCTAAAAGCTCTCAAATCCCTAAAAAAGGAAGGCATCAGCTAAACCCTCAGGCTTGAACCCCTTTTTTTTGTTTTTGAGCATTTTATGTGAATTTTTATGTGAATTTGAATGGTACTTGTTTTTATGTGAGTTTTTCTGTTTGATTAAGCTTATTTAGGATTGATATGTATGTTTAGATTATAGGAAGTCAGTTTAGATAAGTTTTGATAGCTTTTAGTTTGTAAAAATTCGTTTTCTAGATTTAAGGGAGTGTTTGGATTTGGGTTTTAGCTGTAATTAGTGACAGGTTTAAGCTTGATACTAAATTGAACACGTCTTTTGTGTTAGAATTAGGAGTTGTCTTAAGTTGTTTGTGAGATTGATAGAAGTAAGAAGTGAATTGGTATTTATTTGCATGAAACTAGCTAAAAATCAGCAAGTCCATTTTCTTATGCTTAATTTAGTTTAAATCTGCCTATAATCTTGTTGCTTGCTAGATAATAGGTCCATCTATGTTTGTAGTCAGCTTAAATGTTATTTGGTTAGGTTGTATGCAAGGTTTGAGCATTTGAAATTCACTTGTATGCCAAGTAGATCAGCAAAAAAGTTCCACAGCCCGTCTATAGCTATCACAGTGACTGAATTAGGGACTTTTTGTGCAATTTTTGTTCTTGAGTTGTGTTTTTTATAATTTTTATAGACTCCCTACATTCCACTGAGTGTAGGGGTGCCAATATTTGTCCAAGAAACCAAGCAATCAACAAGATCTAGCCAAAAACGTGTCCAGATCTCATTTTTCTGTTAAGGCAGTGGGAACTCATTCCCACTGCTAGTGTAACTAGTTACCACTGCTAGGCATAAGGACAAATCAGTCCAAGGTGTCACTTTCAGTTTTTTACTTTTTTGTCTTTTGTGGGCAAAAATAGGAATTAGATCTTCAAACCAGTTTTGTTATTTTTCTTATTTTATTTTTGATTTTTCTGTTTATTTTATTTTTCTGTTACTGTTCATCTAGTAATTTTTATAATTATTGCTTTTTAATTCGTTTTATTTTTATTACCCTTTTTGGCTTTTAGTGCAAAATTTTGGTATTTTTCAGTTTTAAAAATTTTCCTAGAATTAGAAAAATAATTTAAGATTTTTAGTCTAAAAAGTTTTTACTGTTCATTTTTTTTTAGTAATTTTTAGATTTAGTTTAAGTTTTATTACCCTTTTTATTACCCCTTTTGTTTTTTAGTAAAAAATATTACTTTTTTCAATTTTTTTATTTTTCTACTATTCAGTAAGTTAAGTTAGATATTTTATAACACTAGGTTTAATTTTAGCATTATTTTATTATTTTTAATCATTTTTTTAATTTAAAAATAGTTTTTAGTGATTTAAAAATAAAAAATAGTTTTTATAATTTAGGAAAAATAGTTTTTAGTCTTTAAATAATATAAGTGATTTATTAGTTCAACAAAATAATATTTTGAGCGTTTTGTTAATTATATTTAATTTTAGGGCTTTAATTAGCATTTAAAATTGAATATTTAATTAATAAAAGGTTTTAAAATATATTTGTTGGATTTTTATTCTTATTTATATTATTTTAGACTTAGTTTTATCTTTTAAATAGGTTTTAGGTTTAATTT
This sequence comes from Glebionis coronaria, assembly GCA_025667525.1. Taxonomy (NCBI): domain Eukaryota; kingdom Viridiplantae; phylum Streptophyta; class Magnoliopsida; order Asterales; family Asteraceae; genus Glebionis; species Glebionis coronaria. Next base: position 137,810 of record JANFOE010000646.1, on the reverse strand, counting down.
TTAATTTCGCCACGTTTTACGTATTTACGTTCGCGTTTTACGTCAATTCGTCATAGTGTAATCGTAGCGTAACTCGTCTTTAATTTTCTTTCTCTAAACCAAAAATGACACTAATCCAAACATTGTTATTTATTGTTGGCACCTAACACACACACCTCCTTCGAGAACGAACTTGGAATTTATTCGTCTCTACGTTTTTTTTATCGTATTGATTAATACTTACCACATTTATACGTTGTTTTCCTAAACGCGTATTTTACAACTATCAATTCCAAAAGGACTTAGTTTCTCTCCAAAGAAGTCTTCCGCTGTGAAAGAGAAAACTACTCCTAGATCCAGTCTTTAGTGGAAACCAACGGGTCGGATTTTCAAGGAAGTTGGTCTTAAGTGTATTGCAATAGACAAAAGTGATGAAACCTGCGCTATCACGAATGCGAATGTTTTAAATGTCGAAAAGGAATTTGTTACTCCTAACACTAGTATTTGTGCAAGTTCTTCTTTTGTAATTGCAGGTACCTCAGCGGATTCTGAACCCACTTCTTCTTCAAAGGTTTCCAATTCTGTACATTCGATATCACCTTCTTCTGTTGTACAAAAGTCTATTTTTGATTACTTTCAAAAGAATTGAGAAAACAACAAAATACAATAAAACATAAATATAATTAGTAAAACAAAATAAAAAATGAAAAACTTTCAAAATACCAAAAATATTCTTCTCGACATGTCTTTCAGTATCGATAATATGGACGTGCCTAGAAATGTCGCTCAATAACGACACGGGTGTGTACATAAAGCTCGAAAACATGTCATTTCAATGATTTACAATTACATCAGATTGTGACTCGTGCATCAAAGAAAGGAAAGTTGATCACGATTGATGACTTATCCTTAACAACGGGAAAATAAATTTTCTCGGTCATGAGCTATCAATAAAAACATTCCAAGTTTTTAAGCTCATGTACACGACTTACAATTAAATGTCAGACTGTAACTCGAACTTCGAATAATGAAAAGTGTATCTTTAAACATAACTTATCCTAACAACGGGTAGAGCAATATATCTTGGGCTGAGCTTGTCACAAAACATTGAACGTTTTGAGCTTATGGCTTGTAATCACTTTCAGATTGCAACCCGGTTCTATCTTCACGTGGGAGTGTACGATTTAGTGTTGTTACCCTCAGCAAAAGAAGATAAATCTTCTTACACTTGAGTGGATTCGTCAAGACATTCAAAGTCTATGAACTCAAGTTTATGCTTTTAAAAATCCAATCTTTTCAAAAAAATTGAATATTGAGATTTTTCAAAAAGCGCCAAACATAATTTTATCAAGAATTTTTCAATGATATTCAAAATCTTTCAAAAATTGTGTGTTCAACAACTCCTATCCTCAAAAAGCGAAATGTGGATCACATCCTCATAATGACAATTCAATTGGATCAATTTTTGAGGGGAGCTTTCCAAAATCAAAGTTTTTAATGTTGTTGGATATGTTATGTCAAAATTTTTTTATGTTTCCAACATATTGTGTGTATGTATCCTTTGGTATAATTCACATAAATGTTGGGAATAAAATTAGTTAAGTCACTGGAACGCTGACAAGAGGAAATTGGACGCTGATAAGAGTAAACGAGGCGCTGACAGATGAGACGCTGATAAGAATTATCAAGGCGCTGACAAGAAGAATCTTAACACAAAGACAGGGACTAAATCTGCCAATGATGAATTCTTCAAGCTGGTGGACAAAATATAAAGATAAGAACTCAGAATATATTCTTAAATGTTTAAAATATTTAGTCAATAAGTTATTTGAGTATGTTTATCTTGTGTCTCTTCCTAAAATAGTTGATCTTAGCTTTTTGTACAAGGCTCCTTAACCTATAAAAGGAGGCCTTAGGGTTAGACATAAAAAATTCTTTTTCACACGCCTCTTCTACATATTTCACAACACTCCAATCATTCGTTGATATTATTTATCAAAGTGAAAGTTTGGTATTCATTGTTTGTTTTTTCTTCCTTCTAACTATTAGTTTCCGCATGATACTTAGATTGTTGAATACACAAAGTTTCTCTACGTATTATACTTGATTCAATCTCGATAATACAAAGCTAATCAATCTAAGTTTAGGATCAACAAGTGGTATCAGAGCTTGTTGAGAAACTTTGATTTGAAGAACGAAATCCAATATCGTGAGGTGAACCAGGCTAAGGAAGAAGCTGAAGAAGAATCTGATGATGTTTTCAGTTAAGGCAAAGTCTACTTCAAGTTCCACAAGTTCCAACTCATCTTCCTCATCTGATAATGAGGTATGTAAAGACTCTTCTTGTAGGTTAAATACTGAAAGACTTAATAAAGAAGTTTTAAAATTGAAATCAGATGTTTTAGATGTAAAAGTTGTACTTTCAAATTATCAAATATCACTTGTTCAAACTGAAAAGACTATTGAAGAATATAAGAAAATGGAATTTGACCTAAAAGGTCAAATTAATATTTTAAAACATGACCTCAATGCTAGTATTAACATTGGGAACATCTTGGAGAGATCCAATGGTGTTATACAAGCTTAGTTAGATGAGGCCATTATAAACAAAGATGACATAGGTCTTAAAATTCAAAGATTTGATAAAGCTTCTCAAAACCTAGAAAAGTGTGTTAGCGAACAAAGAGATTCTATGGATATGACTAGGATTGGGATGAAAGAGTATGCTGATGTTCCACCACCTGCTGGGAAATTCCATGGTGTCCTTAGAAAGGATTTGTCTTGGACTAGTATACCAGAACTCCAAGAAAAGGAATTTATTCCTCCACCAAGAGTTCTTACTCCAGTAGAGGAATATAACCAGAAATTGACTAACTTGGACCAATGGAAGAAAGCCAATCCTACTTTGTTTGTTAAAAGTGGCATGCTTAGTGAAAGCCCAAATGAATCAACACCCATAAAAGTGACCAACCCTGCTACTGGAAAACCTGTTGACCTTGGCTCCAATGTTAATAGAAAACCTAGTGTTAAGTATGCTGAAATGTATAGGAAACCTAGGTCACCACAAAGTCAAGTTAGTGATAATGGAACAGGGTTCTTTCAATCTAGACCTAAAGTTATGTCTAGAAAAGCTTGTTATACGTGTGGAAGTTTTTCTCATATGGCCTATAATTGTGTCAGCGGATACAAACAAGCCGCTGACAATAGGTCACCCAATGTTAACCGTAGACCTTTTGTACACACTAGAACACATGCTACTAGACCAGCTCCTTTCTTCTCTAAGGCAACTAATAACCAAGGTCAAAGAACCTTTCAAAAGACCAACACTTGGTCTAATAGACATGAGGTTCCTGTAGCAAACCCTAATTTGGGCGCTGATAGGAACAAATTCAGCACTGACAGGAGCAAATTCAGCACTGACAGAAACAAATTCAACGCTGACATGAACAAATGCAATGCTAACAGCACTAAGTTTGGTATGAAAATGCCACAATTAGCTGCTTTCAGACCTTATGTTAGACCATATAAACAAAGATACTTGGTTAATAAGGGTCAAGGGTCTAGGGCATCATCCTACTTAGCTTGAAAGCCTAAACAAGAGCAAAACTCTAATTTTAATGGTATTTCTATGACTTGCAATAGATTTAAATACATTGAGAAGGTCATTACTAGACTCATTGGAACAAATTAGGTACTCAGGGAAAAAAGGGATGAACAGGGGGGGTGTTACAAGAAACAAATCCATTCTTGTTGAACAACCTAATGGATCCAAGTCTACTAAGGCTTGGATTCCCAAAGAAAACTAATTTGTTTTCTTTATGAGCAGACTATCTAGAAGCAGGTTAATAATCAAGGATATTAGGATAGTTGATGCTCAAGGAACATGCATTGTTGGTCTTTCCACTATTACTATTTTTATCCACTAACATGTTATCTCTTCCCATTGTTGTGGCAACTGTAGCCTCTGTTGGTTTGTTTTTGTGGTTTTTGTCTAACTATACAGGAAAGTGGAGCTACATTAGGATGGATACAAAGTTGCAAACTTTTATTCATGATGGTTGGAATGTTTACATTCCTATCTTGAAATAAAATTTTAGTTCTGCACATATAATGATGTGTATCCTTCTGTTAAGGGGAGGTAAACCTTTAGGTTTTTGGGTATTCTTAGAATGATCTTATCAGAATTCTAGATTGTGTCCATAGATGAGTGGGGGTTAGAAATAAAGAAGGCACTTTCTTTATGAAATTGTTGGAATTTCTAAACCTCGTGGCACTGTAGCATGCACGTAATTTATTTTGCATGCATGTTGCCAAGACTTTTGACCTAGAATTGAGTGTGGTCGTATGGGTGACTTGGGTTAGATATATTTTTGGGCTTACTTGGGGAGATGCAAAGGTTTTATATAAATTAACTTTCTCTTTGGGGCATTTGTGAACAAAGGACTCTAGAGTTCATGTGTATCTATCATACTTTTGCATGTGTGTATGCATGAACAGTGTTTGTCACTCTTGCTTATTAGAGTCTAGTTAATTTCCTTAGGATTATTACCTTTGTCTATGTTCTACCTAAAGTTTTCTACATTCTCAAGTCCATTTTATGCTATGACATCCCAACTGGTATCATTTATAAACTTATTTATAGACCCAAAACGTTTCATCACCCTTTCATTTTTAAGAAAGCCTAATTATCATTGAGATGTTTTTCCTAGTGTTTAACATCTAGTAGCAGCAGAGATCACTTTCACAAGGGTGAATAGTGTTATGGAGATGGCTGAGATTATTGGCACTAGCTTTAATGCACGTCAAGTCAGTCTTATCATCAGTAAGTCCATCCCCATGTCCTATGAATCAACATTGAGGATTCATTTCCCGAATGTGGATGAGGACAGTATGAAATCTTTGACATTAATGGAATTGACAAAAATCTGTATTAGCTTGCAAAAGCAAAATACAGAACTGGTACAAATTGTCAAGGATCACTATTTTGAACTGATAGACTTGTTGTTTTGGAAGCTAATCCAAGGAGGACATTCATAGTTTCATCCTTTGATATTGATCTTGGAGAGGAGTCTTAAAAAGGGGAGGAGCAATCGAATTTGAGTGACAAAAGTTATAAAGAAGGCTCCAGAGAAGCTCGTTGGTATAAGATGTATTGAAGAAGGTGATTGGCTACACAAGCGATTTGAGTTTTGTAAGAATCCTCTCTGTATGTTTTATTTTATTCAGAAACTTGATTACTAGAGTAGATATCAAGTTTAGGGGAGGATTGTTGGGAATAAAACTAGTTAAGTCGCTGGAACGCTGACACGAGGAAATTGGATGCTGACATGAGTAAACGAGGCGCCGACAGATGAGACGCTGATAAGAATTATCAAGGCGCCGACAAGAAGAATCTTAACACAAAGACATGGACTAAATCTGCCAATGATGAATTCTTCAAGCTGGTGGACAAAAGATGAAGATAAGAATTCAGAATATATTCTTAAAGGTTTAAAAGATTTAGTCAATACGTTATTTGAGTATGTTTATCTTGTGTCTCTTCCTAAAATAGTTGATCTTAGCTTTTTGTACAAGGCTCCTTAACCTATAAAAGGAGGCCTTAGGGTTAGACATAAAAAATTCTTTTTCACACACCTCTTCTACATATTTCACAACACTATAGTCATTCGTTGGTATTCATTGTTTGTTTGTTCTTCCTTCTAAGTATTAGTTTCCGCATGATACTTAGATTGTTGAATACACAAAGTTTCTCTACGTATTATACTTGATTCAATCTCGATAATACAAAGCTAATTGATCTAAGTTTGGGATCAACAATAAAAAGCTTTGATGTTCATGAGCACATTCTTAAATGACACTCTTTTATGTGTTCATGAACATGTAGTGCGCGAGTACAACTTTTTCATGAGTTTTTCAATGATTATTCAAAATCTTTCAAAAATTGTATGCTCGACACTACATAAAATGTTCCACTAATTCATCCTAAGTTTCACACATTTTTCTCCCGAAAGTTTTCAAGACAATTTTCAAAATATATTTTAATCAAATTTGGTATCTCTAATATCAAACGATTTTATATATTAGAGATAGGGGAGAAAATGTGATTAAAATGTGATCTAAAGACTCAAGTATTCATGGTTACGATCAAAAACCCACAACATCTTTAATCCACGACATTTTTGGTGTCAAAAGGATGGTTAGGTTTAAGTCCTATGATCCAACCAGAACCGGAGGGATCTTCCCAGGGACAATCCAATAGATTATTAGAAGTCCTTAGAAAGATGGAGTAGAATGTGAACGTAGCTGAATGCCGACTAAGTACTTAAGCTAGCACTAGAACAATCACAACAAGGTGCTAGTAATAACGTCTTGGTAAGCATTGAAGGGGTTGAAGAATGAAAAAGAAATGTAAGGATAGAGGGTGTAAACAAAGAAGCCCTCCATACAACTTAGGCAGAAACCGGGTCAACACATCATGAAGACATCACATCATGAACCCAGTGATGTAATGCATAACCCTTACCTAGCTACTCAGGCTTCTCTCAAAAGAAGTTTGTTCTATTGTCACGGAGATCAACATGACTTCTATTGAATTTCTCACTCCGAGTTAGTTGATATTGAATAGGTGGCATCTGCTCCAGCCTCCGACCACTAAAAGTGCACAAATCGAGTCTAGAGCCATGAGATCAATCAAATCTCGTTAGGACACACGGATGACGATCAACAGAGTCCTACGCTATATCCTTGAGATATTGATAGAACACTCAGAGTGATACTACCTAGTATTCACAATGATGAGTGGAAATCCGTCTAGTGTTAACATCAAACAGCACTGCGGTAGGCCATGTGTAAGGTTCTTTATGAATTGAACATATTCAAAACTGAAAGGCAACAGTGTTTTGTTTCTGAATTGATTTAAACTCATTTCAGGTTTCTACGCAATATATTTATGGTCTTGCCAGAACATTCAGAGTGATATTTATTAATACTCACAGTGACGAATGGAAATCCTTCTAGCGTCAACCTTAAACAGCGCTACGGTAGGTAACTTGCGAGATTCTTTATTGACCAAGCTTGTGTCAACTGGAAAGCAACAATGGTAAGATTCTTTATGAATCAAACTTATTCCAGGAATATGAATTGACGACTTTAATCAAGCAGATATTTATCCAATTGATTTACTCTTTATGTTCGCAGTCTTGCTTTGAGTCGGTCAAGTAAAGAGAACGGCTAGTACTGCCGCGAAATCCTATCAATGAGATTCTTAATTGAATTTACCTATCACAGGTACGATATTTAATATCGTGTAATGGTCTTCACCGACCGGAGGTAAAATGCTACCGATTTAGGATGAATGTCAAAGCCATTCAGTCAGCGTCTATGTTTTGTCTCAAGAAGGTGACGCTGCGATGTACTCAACAAAGTCAAAGATTCAAAACCACATACTCATGCCCAAAGACAAATTTAACCATCAAGAAAGCAAAAGACTTCCGCAATTGTGATGATTAGAGCAAGCTTAAGATGATGCAAAGTATGAGTATGTGGATAAAGACACAAGATCGCAAGATGGCAAAGACAAGTCAAGAATGATTAGAAGATCTCAAGTTTAAAGACAAAGTCGAAAGACAACGACAAAGGCTCAAAGATCACAGCATGAAGGAACAAGACTACTGTTACACGTTCAAGACTCATTTATGACAAGATTCGTAATCTCCATTGATCTCCAAATATCGAGGAATGACCTCACATTGGGGGAGATTGTTAGCCTCAAAATATTGAGTCAAAAAAGAATGCTCGGTCATAGTTTATTATTGTAACATTTATTAGAACGTTGTAGTAGTTAGTTATCTAGTCGTGGTTCACGGGCTTGGATTTAAACTACATAAACTCCAAAAGACAAGCCAGGCCAAATATATAGCCCATTATAGCCCGCATGTGGGTGGACTATATATACTCCCCTCCTAGCATGTTAGGAGGGTTGGTTGCTCATTTGTATTTCTTTTCTCAATCTAATATCACCTAGTTTCTCCACCTTCTCTCTACTTTCTCTCACTACTTTCTCTCTCTAGAAATCTTTTATCTTTCTTCTTTATTTCTATCTTAGTATATCATATTTTGAGGGACAACAATTGGTATCAGAGCTTGAAGTAGATATGGTGAATCTACAACAATTGGTATCAATCGCCATGGGGTAGATTCGTGTTTAGTTTGTGGTTAAGTTTTTTAATCGTGTGATTTTGATCTACAAATCATCACGTCTAAAAAAATTGTGTTTTCAAGCTCTAAATCTCCTAACAAATTGCCTACAAAGTTGGTAGAGATTTGTGTTCTTCTTTTTGTTGATTTTCACAAATAATCAGAAGTTTTGGTTTGATTATTGGGCAAAAAGTTTGAAAATATCAAATTTTTCTTATTCGGGTTGAGTTTCTTATTCGGAATAAAAGGGTTTTGATATTCCGGATAAGCTAGGGGAACAACATTATTCCGGATACGAGAAACAACATTATTCCGGATTAGTGTTATTCCGAATTAGAGAAAAAACACATTCCGGATAACGAGTATTCCGGATAAGGAGTTTCACCAACATTCCAGATAAGAGATAGAAATTTATTCCGGATAAGCATACAAGTATTCCAGATAAGAGGTAGAAAACATATTCCGGATAAGAGTTAGAAGACATATTCCGGATAAGAGGTAGAAGACATATTCCGGATAAGAGGTAGAAGTCATATTCCGGATAAGAGGTAGAAGACATATTCCGGACAAGTCTAGAAAACGTATTCCAGATAAGAAGTAGAACATGTATTCCGGATAAGAAGTAGAACACGTATTCTGGATAAGCTATAGTTATATTCTGGATAGTATCAAGAAGATTTATTCCGGATAAGAAGTAGCAGACGTATTCCGAATAAAACACAAGTGTATTCCGGATAAGAAGAAATTTGTATTCCGGATAAGCTTAGAAAGGTGTATTCTGGATAAGGTTTTATTCCGAATTAGGTTAAGAAGATCTCGATTCCGGATAAGGTCAGAAAAAGCAATTCCGGATAAGGTTAGTAAAAAGGATTCCCGATAAGCCAAGTTTTTGTTTGAAGTGTTTTTAGACTTAGCCACCCTCTAGACTAGTCCCGGATCATATTTTCCAAAAAAAAAAGAGTTAAAGTTTTTAGGTCAAGTAAAATCAAATTTTTTCCCCACTAGTTTTTGGCTATTTCTAACTCAATTTCAGAATTTGGCGATACAAAATTTTTCGGCTTACCGTTTTATCGGACTGAGGAATTTATTGTTAGACTGAGAAAAAAAATCGCAATTTTCGACATTTCAACCACAACCCAGTCACACCATATCTACTTAAGATCCGAAGTCACTTCACCAACAGAGAGACGATCATCATGCCAACGAGTAATACGGTTACTGAAAGTTCAGACGTGAAAGACCTCGATCTGGAACGACTACAGCAGTGGACACGTATCATGAGAGGATGTTTAATGAACGGTATTAAAGACTTCAGTCAACTTTTGAGTCCCTCTCGAAAGTTGTGCGAGTCTTAGGTGAATCTACAAGCACTTTCACAACCACATTCACCCAAGTCATGAATAAACTTGCCACACAACTTGCCAAACAAAGACTCATTGGTAGTGAATGTGAGATCACTTTAAATGAACTCAAGACAATACTTGCGATGCAATTTAACTCTGACTTCATCGAGTCTCCAAGTACAAGGGAGTGCTTCAAGAAGAATAATGGATTGGATGCTCTCTCATACAAAGATTTGATCACCCAGAACATCGAATTCATTGCAACCTACGTCAACAAAACAATAATTCACGAACCAAAGTTAGACAAAAGGTTCAAGGAAAGTTGTGATACAGTATCGGGTCATGTGAATGAGAGCTGCACCTCTGGGAAAACAACGCATGGTACTCAGAATGATCATAGCATATCTGGAAATGCAAGCAGCAACTCTGGCAACCAACGCATTCATTCTGAGATAGTCATCGACGATACACCTTCCTATGATGATGGGCATGTCTTCGATTTCGGTCCATTGGAAAAGGTACACTATGATGAATATGTTAAGTTGGATTCACTATAAACACGGGTAAAAGATCCGGAGGTCGGGGAGGGTAGAAGTGGTGTTTAGCCATGGTTAGTGAGAGAAAGAGATAGAGAGAGTTTTGCTCTAATAAAAGTGTTTTATTAGAGAGAGAAAAAGAAAACAAATGGTAAACCTCACCCCTCTATGGAAGTATGGAGGGGTTTATATAGCCCGGGACTTGGAGTATTACATATGACAATATTAGTCCATGCAAGTCCCGGCTATGAAACTAATGTAATTCCGTTAGTCGCACACATTTTAAGGCTAACAATCTTCCCCCAATGTGGAGACATACGGAATTACTTACAATGTTCCTAACAAATGCAAATATAACAAAAATATGATAGTATTCAGTTTGCTTCCAATGCTGAGGATGACATCGTTGTCTTCAAGTCTTCTAGAAAAACTTATACCCCAGTTTGAATCCTCTTTGTCTTTGCTTGTTGAGGAACCATTGTATCATGTATGAACTGGATTAACTTCCCCCCAATTCATACCACATGTCTTGAAAAGCTTTCTTCATAAACTTCTTTTTAACGAAGCTTCTGAATCAACTTCCCCCAAACCAAAATCCCTGTCTTGAGCAGAACCTGTAGCTTGAGCAATCTTCTATATTTGACATTTAAAGTGCACAACGGAATTTTGTTGAAGAAGAAGCAAACCACACCAAGTAACTGCTACCTTGATATTTTTGGTCTTCATGATTATGTGTTTGGGGGAACATGCAAGAAATCAGCAACAAATCTTCTCACGCTTGTAGAATGCTTCCCCATGGAAGTTGAACTAAGTACCTGAAATACACGTTCTTCCCCCATGATGGTTACGAACTCTCGGAAGCATCATCTGACGTGTACGGTCAAAATCGTGAGATGTTCTTATCAGGAGAAAGAAGGTTAAGAACACTCTGAAGCATTATCTGACAAGTACAATCAGAATCTCGAGATGTGCGTGTCTGAAGCAGAAATATCTGTTGACATTCTGTAGCTCAAATTGCTCGTGAGAATTGTTTGTTGATCACATCTCTACTCTTGTACTCTCTGGCTAAACGTACCAACCTCGTATTATGTCGGCTATTTGTAGTAACCACTGGTGAAGTAAACTTGATATTCCAAACTTGAAACTGAAGTACAATCCCCCAAATTTGTTACTTACGCTTAGCACCTGTGTTGATTGACGAACGGTGTAGAGAAAAGTCTCTTAGTACCTTATACATAAGAGAAGAGAGAAGTATAAGATGTAAAACAACTCTTGAAGTATCCACAACTCTAGATGAGTGTGACACTGAGCACTACAGCGTAACTTCTTAAGTGATAGTTGTCCATGTCGTCGACCATCCACCCCTTGACAGTGGAAACTAGATAAATCAAGTCTCAATCATAAATGCTGAAGCGAATCATCAATCGATAGAGGGGGTGAAAAGGCTCGATGATGTAATAAGTAGACACCTTCGTGAAATTCCACTTCAACTTCAAATAATAAATACCAAATCCACTTCGTAATCACTTGACATTGCTTTGCTCCGAATACTAGCCGTTTTGACAATTTCAGTGAATCTTAAAGGATCGTTTTAGTGTTTGTTTGTTTTTATCTTCGTGTGTTGTTGTGTGTGTTGAGTATGAGTGAGTGTCATTAAATAGGGGACCAACGATGACTAGAGAAAGAAAGGTCGTCAACGTCGTCTAGCAAAATTGATTTTTGAAGCCCAAATCAATCATATACCCAACTGATGCGCGGATCGACCTCACCACAACTAATAGGGTTTCAAAACGAGGGTTTTCTTTGACCAATAACGAGTACCCGACAAAGTAATGTGATCATATCCGCAACTAATACTAGTTCGGTTCATATGTATTGTCGGCCTATATAACATCACAAATGTCACAGCCCAACAACACGTGACCAAACTAGTGTTATTAAATCAGCCCAAGTACCGGTTAGTAGATCAAGTCCATATTGAAGTTATATAACCCGATCTAATGATATTGAGATATAAATCACCACAAACCCTAATTATTCTCATTCTAAGCATAACCTAATCCAAATAATGAGCCGCTTCTTTCTCCATCTCATCTAAAAACTCCCATCAACAAATCAACCAATCTGATCATCTAACAATCCAGTCTCATCTTTTAATCATAATCCTAATCACAGTTCGAGTATAACACAAACCAAATCCCCTCAAATATCTTCATCATAAGAACGAATCAACCATATATCATTCTAATATTCTACGCCTCCATCTCATCCTCGTAAACTTAGAAACAACAAGATCTATACGAGAAATGGTCCGAGGTAGGTTTTTTGGATTGCATGTGCATGATATATGATTTAAACCGAATTAAACATTGATTGTAACAAAGTTGTTAAAAATCAGTGAATAAATTCGTAAATTAAAAATGGGTTTAAGCCCCATACAGATCGATGAGGATATTTCATTCGGGTTATTTGACTTTGAGTCTTTGAACTACTTATCAAACCCGAATAGAAAAAAAAAACTGAGATCGTTGTTTTGATTTAGTCAAGATCTGTGAGGATAAATCTATAAACTCTAGTTTTTTTTTCTTAAAAAACTTCGAGAGTATTAAGATAAAGCTGAGATCAATTTTGTGCATACTATTAATTTTAGTCGAGTCATACATGATGGATGTTTTAGATGGGATAGGTGTCGAAGGGATTAGGATATAGATGTTGATTTGTGTTGTGGAGTTAAAAGGCTGATGTTGAAAGGTTTTGGTTGAGTCATCGCAATGTTTTGAAAAGAACTCGTCACAATGAGTCAAAAGAGGCCATCGTAATGTTTAGAATTCCATCGCAATAATACCACTCCCATCGCAATGGACAAAGCACTCCATCGCAATGACCATCTGAATCTCCATCGCAATACATTAGAAATACCCATCGCAATGTTTCCATCGGAAAGTTTCAGAGATAAACCATCGCAATGTTGGAGAAAATCTGGCAGCATGACGCCTTAAATACCATTGCGATAGGTCAAACCACCCGTCGCAATGAGGGACAGTCGGACCCATCTGAATGTTTCAAAAACAAACCCCATCGGAATGTAGCTGAGATTCCCCATCTGAATATGCCATCGGAATACTTCCATCGGAATGACTATTGGAAAAGGGTTTTGAAACCAAAAAAAATGGATCTGGTCAATTTTGTTTTTTTAATATTTCTGTCCTTTTCCAATAAAATAATCAGTGGGACAAAAAAATTGATGAGCGCAAATCTCTAAAAGCAGTTAAAAAAATAAAAATCAATCAAGTACCATAAGTAATAAAAAGTGAAGCTGCAAGAATAAGAAATGAAACAGATATCAAAGTGATGTTTAGATGATGGAATGGACAAAACACATAAACAGAAACCACGAATCAACTTTAAACGCAACCATAAACACGAATCAAAAACACGAAACACCCCCGGTTAGCTCTGATACCAAATGTTAAACCCATATCAATCCATAACACAAGATTAAGAGAGAATATTTAGAGAGAGAAATAGAAGAAAAGTAGAGAGAGAAACTAGAGAGAATTTGGAAGGTAAAAAATTAACTAGAGAGAGAAAGTAAATGTAACTAACACCCTCTTCCACACATGGAAGAGGGTTTATATACTCTTGGCATTTGGGCCGTGGGTATTGTTTCCTTGGGCCGGGCTTGGCTTTGCTTGGGCTTACACCCGTAACTTAGACAATATTATCTTAAAGTCCAAGCCCGGTTAACCCGACTAACCTATTACAATACAAGACCACTAATGACTAAGATGACCTATTACATTCTTGTTCGACTATATAAAATATAGGGCTAACAGAATATAATGTGTTTGGCAATGCTAATACGCATGAGCATTGTGATCAAACTCAAATGATTATTCACACATGTATAACGGAAAAGGTCGATAGCAATACCATACCTACTCCATTAGACACGTGCAATAATGAGTCTGACAATGATCAACATGCAAATGAGTATGATGAGGAGGAGCGTGTTGCGCTAGCCAATTTAATTGCTACTTTACAAAAAGATGTCAGTGAAAATAAAAAGAGTCAAAAGCAATTAAAGAAGGCAAACGCAACACTCACTCAAAATTTTGAAGAATGCAAAGCTACTCTAATTAAGTCTAGTGAAACCATATATAGCTATAGAGCGGAGCTTCTTCAAAAGACCAAAGAGCTTGAGGGGTAAAAGGGTAGTGCGTTAAAAAGTCAAAAGGATGATTTTGAAAACAAATATAACACAACTCTTGAGTTATTAACCAAAGAGAAGAGTCAATATAATGTTTTCTTAATGGATGAACGTCAAAAAACGTACCTTGCCACTACCAAAGTTAATGAACTTGAACAAAAGCTCTCTATGACCACTACCGATTCTGCTAAAATGATAGAGGTTAAGAAACAAGAGGTAGAAGCGTTAAAACAAGACTTCAAAAGTAGACATGAAAAAGATACTGAAAAAGTAACGAAACTAGAAGAACAAGTCGACTTTTTGAAGAAAGTTGTTTATAAAACGCATGATTCTATTCAAACCGCTAGAATGATAGCACCTCCGTCGATGTTTAAGGGTTAAGCTAGCTTTGCAAGTCCTGATTACCTTGCCCAAGCTCAAGCTGCGAACCCGCGCCTTTATCTGGATGAGTCCGAATGGACCGATCCTGATTTCCCTCTTGTTAGGCTCGATAGTGAAGAGACGTCCCTTTGGGAAGAGGAGAATAGAGCACCGGTCAATAAAGAGTTTGTGAAACCATATAATTATGCTTATGAGAATAGTCTTTATGGTCTTTTCACTAAAAAACACAGAAATCTTGTGAGGAATTGTTTTTAGAAAGCAAACAAAGAAGAATTCAATGGAAGAAAGCTTTTGCCAATAAGAAAACTAACGTGTCTAAATTTATCAACTACCTTCCTCTTGATGCTTCAAAAAGCCAAAGTAGGAAGACACTAGGGATTCTTAAACACCACATAGATAATGTTAAATCTATTGTTGAAAGAGACTGGGCAAAACGTGAAAACAATGAGTGGCAAAGACCGATTCCTCAAGATATAACCCTACTTGTGAAAGAACTTTTGATACCGAATACGAAGCTAATAAAAGAAATTGTTCTTGAATTTGAAAGCTTCATTCGGTCAGAAATGTTTGATGATTTGAATTACGTCGAGTCTCTTGAAAAATAAATTGATGAACTTCAGACGGAAAAATAAGAGTTCTCGAATGCATATGATCTCCTCTTAGAAGAATGTCTCTCCAAAGATATTTTGTGTGTTACTCTTCAATCATGTGCTGATATCGATGAATATTCTGACGTTGCATGCAAATATCTTGATCAAGTCAAAGAGTGTGAACGACTTGAAACCGAGCTTTCGAAACACAAAGATAATGTTGATCAAAAGGCTTTTACGTTAATTCAAAACCGATGTGATTTTCATCAAAAACATTGTCATTCTCTTGAACTTGCTTTACAAGCCAAAGTCGGAAAAGGTCCAAATGATAATAACTTGCAAGTAAAACTTTTCGCATCGTGTCGAAAAATGAACGAAAAGAGTATGGAAATCACAAACTTGAAAGCTCGGTTGCAAGAAAAGGACATAGCGATAGACGAGTTGAAGAAACTCGTTGCCAAAATGGGTGGGAAAACTGTAGAACCTAAAGTTGTGAAACCTGTTGTTCGACAACCCAATGCGTACAAGGATCCCAAGCCATCTATCTTAGGAAAACCGACTCCTTTCTCTAATTCTTCTCATGTAATGTGCAACCAAGTGTTCTAAAACCATCCATTGCACCCTATGTTCCTCCATTTAGAAAGCACACTGTTGCTAAACCGAACCATGTGAATGCACCTAGCACTTCTAGGACTCCTCCCAAACGTGTGACATTCGCGTCCACAAAGGAATCTGTAGGTTCAAATGACTTAGTTCATACCAACAACCTAGAGGATGCTAAGCCAAAATGGAAGATTCAGAAAGACAAACCCATGTATTCAAAACCTAGTTCACCAAATCCCGCTGGAGTTCAACACACTTCCAAAACCTAGGATCCCTCACCAGCAATCTAGGAATTGGAAACCATCCATGAACAGTCATGTTTCAAACATTACGCCTGAATGATTTGGAAAACCTAGGAATACAAGTAATTTCGTGAATCCCATATTCCCTACTTGCTCCACGTGCAAAAAGGGCATTCACAATGGCAATCATGATCACTGCATTTTGAAATACCTCTATGAGGTCAAATCTCGTTCCTTTGAACGGAGATCGAATACAAAATCCCATAAGACAACAAAGAGATACAAACCCGTCGCAAAGAAAAGTAATCACACCAAATCTGAAACGTGGATTCCAAAAGGACTTAGTTTCTCTCCAAAGAAGTCTTCCGCTGTGAAAGAGAAAACTACTCCTAGATCCAGTCTTCAGTGGAAACCAACGGGTTGGATCTTCAAGGAAGTTGGTCTTAAGTGGATTCCAATAGAAAAAAGTGATGAAACCTACGCTAGCACGAATGCGAATGTTTTGAATGTCGAAAAGGAATTTGTTACTCCTAACACTAGTATTTGTGCAAGTTCTTCTTTTGTCATTGCAGGTACCTCAGCGGATTCTGAACCCACTTCTTCTTCAAAGGGTTCCAATTCTGTACATTCGATATCACCTTCTTCTGTTGTACAAAAGTCTATTTTTGATTATTTTCAAAAAACTTGACAAAACAACAAAATACAATAAAACCTAAATATAATTAGTAAAACAAAATAAAAAATGAAAAACTTTCAAAATACCAAAAATATTCTTCTCCACATGTCTTTCAATATCGATAATATAACCGTGCCTAGAAATGTCGCTCAATAACGACACGAGTGTGTACATAAAGCTCGAATGAAAGTTGTAAATATTTTTCAAAACATGTCATTTCAATGATTTACAATAACATCAGACTGTGACTCGTGCCTCAAAGAAAGGAAAGCTGATCACGATTGATGACTTATCCTTAACAACGGGAAAATAAATTTTCTCGGTCATGAGCTATCAATAAAAACATTCCAAGTTTTTAAGCTCATGTACACGACTTACAGTTAAATGTCAGACTGTAACTCGAACTTCGAATAACGGAAAGTGTATCTTTAAAGATAAATTATCCTAACAAAGGGTAAAGCAATCTATCTTGGGTTGAGCTTGTCACAAAACATTCAACGTTTTGAGCTCAACACTATGGCTTGTAATCACTTTCAGATTGCAACCCAGTTCTATCTTCACGGGGGAGTGTACGATTTAGTGCTCTTACCCTCAGCAAAAGAAGAGAAATCTTCTTACACATGAGTGGATTCGTCAAGACATTCAGATTCTATGAACTCAAGTTTATGCTTTTAAAAATCCATTCTTTTCAAAAAATTTGGAACTTTGAGATTTTTCAAAAAGCGTTGAACACAATTCTTTCAAGAATTTTTCAATGATATTCAAAATCTTTCAAAAATTGTGTGTTCAACAACTCCTATCCTCAAAAAGCAAAATGTGGATCACATCCTCATAATGACAATTCAATTGGATCAACTTTTGAGGGGGAGCTTTCCAAAATCAAAGTTTTTAATTTTGTTGGATATGTTATGTCAAAATAATTTTATGTATCCAACACATTGTGTGTACGTATCCTTTGGTATAATTCACATAAAAAGCTTTGATTTTCGTGAGCACATTCTTAAATGACACTCTTTTATGTGTTCATGAACATGTAGTGTGCGAGTACAATTTTTTCACGTGTTTTTCATTGATTATTCAAAATCTTTCAAAAATTGTGTGCTCGACACTATATAAAATGTTCCACTAATTCATGCTAAGTTTCACACATTTTTCTCCTGAAAGTTTTCAAGACTATTTTTCAAAATATAAGATTAACACATAAATAAACGTCACTACTATATTTCATCATTAAAACTCCACACATCGAACCTTTCATGTATTCATAAATCTGTTTCACTCGCTTGTAATCTAGTCACAAACATTCATGTAGCAGTTTTAACATGTTCTCCCATATTATTAATTATATTAACATGCTATGAAACAGATTTATTAGGAAACACATATAGGCGCATGCATCATGGATAAACACATGGCACGAACAGAAAAATATACTCGTAACCGTTGTTTGTTCCACAGGCTATTGAATCTCCAACCGTCATAACTTTTCAAAGTCGAATATGACTCCCAAGATCTTTCTCGCATGTTCGATCAATTCACATTAGTTATCCCACTGTTTGAAAATCCTCCTCCATCAAAGTGGTTTTTATCAGATTCCAAAACCAACAAATGCCATTATTTGCATCGGTTACCAGATATAAATTTAGACTTCTTATATACTCCGTATGTAATGTCCGACATATCCAGTTGTCTCCAAATATTCTTATGAATTGGAACCCAACTCTTGTCTTTAACAGAACCTATACACGCATTCACCAATCTGATCATCACAAAGTAAATACTTTATACGTTTGTAAGATAATAGGGTTAGAGTATGTGATGAATCTTGGATATCTTGTTTTAATCGTGTTGATTTCACTTTCCTTATAAAGTATTTTGACCCTATCAGTGCGTGGGTTGCACGAAATCCTTATCGGGATAAGACAACAAGAACACTTTGATTTCTAGGCACAAGAGATCAAAGCAAAACATGGAGAAGATTGTATGAGTTGTTATGATTCTTCATATACATATGAATGACCAAAGTTATGTTTATATGTAAAACACATAGCACCAGGAGGAAAAGTTGTATGAAAAAGATGTGTCCTTTAATCAAAAGACATAACTTTTCTTTTATTGTTTCAGTATTGCAACCAACAAAACTGTCGCTAACTGCCAGACATGTATGTGAAAATATAGTGACTCATAAATTCTATCACTATATGCCCATTCACATATATTCACAACTTTTACTATTATCGTACTTGAAATCAAGTTAATAGTTTATACAAGCGTGCACTCCACACCTCCGAACTTGTATTATAACTTAACTTGAATTTCCTTTGGTCTTAGATAAATCACAATTACACAAAATGATTTGATGACACTAAAATCACCAATACCTTTCTCACTCTCAACTTTCACTTCTCAGGATGTGGGATAAACCCAACTTCTGTGCTTACCTTCAAGTTATTTCATTTCCGGTTTACAGAATTCAGTTTCAATTAAGAATCTCACAACATTTGTGAAATATACCACGCATCCATTAAGCACATATGTAAAGACGTGTGTGTTCGAAAAAATTGCAAATCCTTATCCGTCAGTTTCTAGATAACCGTCAAATGACCTACATGTAACACACATTGTTACCTAGTATACAACATCCGTGAAGTAATCGTTTTCTTAAATTTTAATCCAGTTTTTCTTTCCCAAGTTTAATCATGTATTGTACTATTGTAGTATTGAATTTAAACTGAACCAGTCGACGGAAGTGGCTTGTCATGGTTACATAAAGGTTAAACTGTTATCATTTTATGTATGTTCGTTACATGGAATGTTAGTGTTTTATGTAAAATCTGTGAGATGTTAGGTGCTTTATATCTTGTAATAAAGCATCCGTTTAAAGAGACTAATGGTAAGAAAATTATGTCCATAATTTAGATTCATTTTTGTTCTTTTTGTAATGTTAAGGGAAGATAATTACATATTAAGCTACCAGCTAGTGTTGATTAAAAGTGAAAAATAGTTAAGCAAGCAATATAGGAACAATAAGGAACACAAGGATAAATGATGGTTCGGTTGACCTGATGTATCCAGGTGCTCTGAAGGGCATGGGGAACTTTTACAAAAGGAAGATAAAAATCAGCTTGACTTCAGACCAAAAAACTTGACAACAGATAAAAGGATCATACATCCACATCCACGTCAAGGCCTTTGGAACTGATAATCACGTTTGAATCTATTTGCTCGTCGAATTTCCTTTTTCCTTCGATCTTCAGACTCTTTAAATCCTTTCATTTGAAAGCATATGTACAGCTTAGACCATTGTACGTTGTTGGTTTTCATACAATGAGAAGAGATGATGAAGTGATTGTAAGAGTCTCATTTTTAGTAAGTCTGAAGAAATATGATGGAAATTTGAGACCCATCGGTTAAACACGGGGTTCAGTTGGGTTAAATTCAATTAGCGGATGGAAAGTTTATTTATATAACAGTAACCCAACGGGTCTAGCGGGTCAAAAAAAGATTTTTACTTTTTTTCTCCCTTTTTAATCTTTTACTAAAAAAACTAAAAACTTTAAAATAGCTCGACCAAAACACGTCTAGACCCGCGACCTGACCCGACCTATTTTGCCTCCTCAACCTGTCTACATCTCACCTCCCCCATACCTCGCTCCGCGGGAGTTGGTATTGTTGTTGTTTGTTGGTGTGTTTCGGTTTTCTTAGGTATATGGGGTCTGGTTTTACATTTGGTTTGGCGGTTTTAGGAATTCTATCTGTGACTGTGACAAAGTATATATGTGTTGTAATTTGGTTTAGTGTTTGTAACTCTTAACATCTTGCTAGCTTTTTTCTTTTAATGCAAAGTGATATATATGGAGTTAGAGAATTGATTAGTGCCATGTGAAGTCACTTACATTGCGCAAGCTGGTTAACAGGTTGCCGGAGATGGATAACCACATTTATCTCACAAACTGACCCACTGAAACAATGGACTAGTGTCTGTATATAAATTTATGTGTCTGTGTTGTAGATATGTGTGTGTATCTGTGGGTAAATGTGTGTCTGTGTATAGAGCTAGAGATAACATGCTTGTGATCCTAATCAGAACAGAAGAATCATACCTTGGTCTCGCAATGTAGTAAGTTGATTACCAAGCATGATAAACTTTATAGAATCACGACTCCCAGGATTCATTGGGAGACGCCCAGTTATGTTCTGAGAATACAGGTGTAATGACGGGAAGATCAGTATTTACCAACCCCTGCATACTTTTTAGTTTGCGGATATCCTCCGGGACATCAACTGCAATATTTAACCCCCTGCATATTTTTTAGTTTGCTGATCTCCTCTAGTCCTCCGGTTACAGGGCACAAATTGGGGTGAAAGTTAAGCACTCATCTATAACTTTTCTACTACAGGTCAGGTCCAAAGTCCATTTTTGTCGTCAACAATTGAGAGTCGTGCTTAACAGAAGTGTTACTTAAATACATAATTAATTACCCTAAATACTTTTATTTATGGATATGACTTTGCTACTAGTACTTTCATCACTCGAGTCTCGGTCAGCGTGCTTTATCTAACTTGTTGCAAATGATACTATAACAGATACTACTACAAGATCATACATGACGTACTTCAGAGCGTTACTTAACAGTCCTGTTGGACCTAAGACAACTCATTTCTGGGGACCTGTGTCAAATTTGGGATTCTTTATCGCGGTATGTTTTGCGCAACTAATTTAATTATTTTACTACTGATTACTATCAACGTTGAAGGCAATATCATTTGGTTTATGCCTGAGTACTTATGCTAAACAATTGTGAGTGGTGAAATGTGGCAGGGGGTGGCTGACTTACAGAAACCTCCAGAGATGTTATCCGGAAATATGACTGGAGGTTGGTAGACACATGTTTAAATACAAGTTTTAGTGAGTAAGATTGTCGCAATAACCTTATGTTTGGTTGCAGTATTGTGTGTCTATTCAGCTTTATTCATGAGGTTTGCTTGGATGGTGAACCCTCGCAACCATATGCTTCTTACAAGCCATATCTTAAATGAATCAGTTCAACTTTATCAACTATCACGTTGGGCAAAACATAATGGGTAAGCTACTTTTATGCGATGTAATGGCAAGTGCATATTAGCAAGTTTTTACAACCGTTTTTAATTCATACAATTCTTTTGCATATGCATACCAAAGGCTTACCTTTGTTTACTTCTGAAGGTACATTCAACTGAAGGATGTTAAAACGTCAGCTTGACTTCAGACGGTCTATTCATGATCTCCCTTCATGTGTACCATAATTGGGTGATTATTGAAGGTTGACTGTAAGTCTAAAGCTTGGTGTATATAGAACTACTGATTTTCAAAATAAGCATTGGCGATCACACTATCTATATCTTTGTTAACAATGTCGTTTGTTTACTTTTCATCATTTCTAACTGTCATCTTTGTATCTCTTGTTGTACAGTTTGTTAAGCAAATCAGATTTTCCTAGGATTGAATATAATGTTGGAAATCCTTGTTTACACTGTCACCCTTGTCCGCAATGATGGTTATTGCTGTTAGGCGGGTGCATTTGTTTCACATCATTATAAGTCCTTAATTGGTTGAGTGGCATGTTACGATGCTTGTATTTTCAATTGTAAAGAATGACTAATTAAGCAATCTCACTTGCATAACGTTTAGTTTAGGAAAGTACCAAGCACAGCTACTTGTCAAATGTTCAGGTAGATCCAAAAGTAAAAGAACTTTCTCAGCAATATACTTTGGATCGGGATCTATTGGCTCAAATTTGTTGGAGACTTGGCAGTATGGCAAACATCATTTATGTTAGATCGTAAACTTGATTTAGTCCAATATAAGTCGGAATAAGCCCGAGCCCAAGTTGAGGAAGCTTCTAGAATTCCGTAGAATGGTCATAGAAAATATCTCTATGGAATATCTAGAATAGTATTAGAAATATCTAGCAGGAATTATCTAGAATGAGAATGTAGATAAGGATGATGATGTATTGAGAATAATCTAGATCGTAGTAGAATGTCCATGGAAATATCTCGTCTCTAGAACATTCCATGGACAAGTATAAATAGGGGTTGTATGTAGGCATTTGTAACTCGAACCAACAAGTATCCGAAAAATACCAAAAAAAGTTGAACCAATTACATTCCAATACTTATCTTTCTTTTAATATTAGCCTAAAAGCCCCGTTTTCTCAACAATTTATACATTGGCCTAGTCAAAATATATGCCGGCTTTCTTATTTCTTTTTTTATTGACAAAAAGATCGGGTAAAACAGTATGGATTTTGTTTCGAAATACATAACATTTTTATTTAAAAGAACCCATTAATTATTGTATGTTTGGACATTTGAAGAGACGCCACCTTGCAATTTGCCCCGAGAAAATAGTCAGCTGTTGCCATTTCTGTTTGGACATAAAGGTGATTAGTCTTATTCTGTACTCATAAGTTGCATCTTAAAATCATCTATGTCGTTCAGGGCATTCTTGAACAGTCATGTCGGACCTAAAACTACACATTTCTTTGGTCCTGTATCTAACTGGGGACTCGTTGTTGCGGTTTGCAGTTTGCTTGACCCCTTTTTAATTTATTTTTTACTGCAAATTGCTATGCCAAGAGTACTTACGTTAAAAATATATGATTGCTGAAATGTGTCAGGGGCTGGAGGACACGCGGACAGATCGACCACCAGAAGATATATCTATTAACATGACCGTAGGTTCGTATGCATGTTTATATACATGTAGTCACAAACTCACAGTGGGTGAAATTGTTATTGTTGATCACAACTTTTGGAAGCAGCGATGTGTACCTACAATGCCTTACAAGTGAGGCTAATGTACGTAGTGCAGCCTCGCGTATATGGAAGTAAATGCCATGTCTTTGGTTTAACGGTTCAGCTCATTCAACTTTCGCGTTGGGCAAGAGGTCAAGGGTAAGTAATACACCATTTGAAAGGTACTTTCAGCTAAAGAAAGATAAGACACTGTCAACTTGACTTCATATTTTCTTCTAGCTTATGGGACTCTATATCTGTGTGGATAATTCAATGTTGACTGCAACTCTAAAGTTTAATGATTGTTTGATTTTATTTTTTTTCAGATCTCCTTATTTTTTTTCAGATCTCCTTAATATTATGCAGTTATTCAATATGGTTGCCTCCCATATTGAATAACTGCATAATATTAATAAATGAAGAAGAAGTTTATCAAAGACCATTATGTTAGTTTTAAAATAGTTAATAAGGACAAGTTCAAATGTCATCTTTCAATTGTATAACTCTGTATAAGGAATTAAGATGTACGGAGTATAAACCGTTATTTAATATTTTAAGCATATAAACCTTTATTAAGTCATAAACAAACATTTTTATATGACTTAATAAATTCAGTTTTTCCTATTAAGTTAATTAAGTCATAATCAAACACCACTTTAAGCTGCCACCTTCTGAAAAAAGAGTTATCAGCGGTGAGTTCACGACAATTAGTCGGCCAATGTGTCACCATGGTTACCCAAAAAAGATATTTGAGTAAAATTTTATTAAAACCCCAAATAAAAAGCCACAAGAAAAGGCCCAACTGAGCACGAAATGGACTCGAACCGTACTAAAGTGTCTTAATACAGGCTAATAAGTCAAGATTTTGATATATAACCCAGCCTTTTAAATGTTATATGTCTGCACTGAATCTTGGATTAATATAGAAAAACCAGAAGTTATAAAACTGATTCCGAATAATAAAAGGGTTAATTATCAAAAGAGTCCTTCAATTTTGAGCAATTCTCGGTTGAGTCCAAAAAACATGTTTTTCTTGATACGGTCCAGGACAACAAAGAATATAGGGCAACAACCGTTCAGAGTGTGAAAAGTGTCCACAGAATTGGGCAATTCTGACAGATTGCCCTAAGATATAGGGCAACAGAGGACACTTGGCGCATTCTCCCAGTTGCCCTCTTGCCCAAAAAAATAGGTCATTAACATCAAATGCTCTGAATTGCATTTATGAAAAATTTCAAGCATAAAGACATTGCCCATTCTCTCTTTTAGTTACCTGATAGCAGCATACTATAATTCACATCTTAGTGCGTCCATTCACATTTCGATCCTGCGCAATTGTTATTTGCGTATTTTAATTCTTTTATTACAGTTGCGTCCTTTCGCATTTGAATCCAGAGAAATTGTTAGACTTCTTTTATTACCATTGCAAAGCAGCTCAGCTGAGACATTGAGAATACCATTGGAATCTATGCTGAAACAAACTTCCCCGCGGTAGGTACCCGCTGGGGCTGGTGGAACACCTTCAACTTTAAACGCGTCAAGGAAGATATTGTCCTTGGTTTTGTGGTTCTCACCTTGAAATACATTTACCGGTAAAAATACTTGGTTGTTGTAGAGTGTACCATAAGTCCTCCTCATGATGGTGGGTATTGGTGTGTTCCTCCGGATTATAACACTCATGAACTCTTCCTGGACCTCAATGCCAAGTGAGAGTGGAGTAACATCTGAAAGTACCAAGTCCTGAACAGTTTTACAACCATTACCGTTTAAGTTAGCAGCCAACACTGCCGCTCCATAAGCAACCGCTTCATCTGCGTTAATGCTCTTGCAGAGAGACTTCCTATTAAAGAAGTCCATAAGCATTTGTTGTATTCGGGGAATCCGAGTCGACCCACCAACTATTACTACATCATCTATAGTAATTTTGTTCATGTTCCCATCTTTTAAACAATTCTCCACATGCTTAATGCAGTTTCTAAAGAAACCAACATTTAGCTCCTCAAATTTTGCACGAGATAATTTCATTGAAAAATCAATCCCTTGGTGCAAGGATTCAATTTCGATTGATGTTTGTGTTGTTGAAGACAAATCTCTTTTTGCTTTCTCACATGCGACTTTCAACCTAGCCATTGCTCTTGCATTTTTACTCACATCGATCTTTTTTCTTTTCTTAAACTCTTGTACACAATGATTCACCATCATCATGTCAAAATCCTCCCCGCCCAAATGAGTGTCACCGCCTACTGCTTTAACATTAATGGCTCCTCCCTTGCTGATATTCAGAAGAGACACATCAAACGTCCCACCACCCAAATCAAATATGAATACAGTTTTCTCTTCTTTACCGTTTTTGTCAGCACTCTTTTCTAGACCATATGCAATTGCAGCTGCTGTTGGCTCGCTAATCAAGCGCATGACATTGAGTCCAGCAAGTGTACCAGCATCCCTTGTTGCCTGCCTTTGTTTGTCACTGAAATACGCAGGAACAGTAATTACCGCATCAGTGACTTTTGTTGCAAGAAATGCTTCAGCAGCCTCTTTCAAATTCTTTAGGATCATGCAAGATATTTCTTCGGGTGAATATTCCTCATATATTCCCTCTTGTTTAACCACTATCATTGGTTTTTCCATGGAACCTTCTACTACCTTAAAAGGCCATAATTTCATATCAGTCTGCACTTTGCTATCACTGAATCTGTTGCCGATTAACCTCTTATTATCTGTAATTTGTAAAAACAAAGCTTTTAGAAAATTTAAGTAACTATAATTCAATTAGGATGAAAGGAAAAATTCTAGGATGTAAAAGTTATCTCCTTAAAGGGTAGGTTTTGGGACTTGGGTTGTATATCACTGATGGGACTTACTAAAACAAATATACTAACATGATTTATTTTCTTATTTACTCTATGTTAGCTAAGAGCCAGCTAGTTAATATAAAATGCCTTCCAGTGTGTACTAGATTAATCAACTATGCACACTATTCAAGTAATTAAACACTGAATAGGTCAAGAAAGAATAAAGTTTTTGTACGATTTGTGATGAAAGTATTAAACAGACTTACCAAAGACGGTGTTAGCAGGGTTCCTGTAGATCTGGTTTTTGGCCCCATCACCTACTAAAACTCCCGAGTCGTTAAAAGCTACACATGATGGAGTAATATTATTTCCTTGATCATTAGGAATAATTTCGACACGGTTGTGTTGATCAGACCACGCAGCAACACAAGAGTATGTTGTTCCAAGATCAATACCAATTGCAATTCCTTTAGACGACATCTTCTTGTGGGTAACCATGGTTTTAGACGACATCTTGTTTTGGGTAACCATGGATTTACACGACGTCTTACAAACAACTTCAGAGAAAAAATATAATAAATGGAATGCAGACAGAACTTAGAAAGGAATACGAAACCGATTTTATGCTTTGATAATGAACTACTCTAAGTAACTCACTTCCCCATTTAAGTTGATAGATCTGTTTAACCTTAATATCATATAATTATGCTACTCCAATTATCAAAGCATATGACAAATAGTGATGTCGAAGTAACACAATTATCTGTTAAACCTTTATAGCATATGATTACCTCAGACTTTAAAACATTTATGTTACTTTATCCCATTGCATCCATAGATTTTTGCTATTGTTGAACATATAATAGTTGTTATTCTTCGTGTTATATAACGATTTCATTTAAGAATATACAGGGGCTTGGGAACAACAATAATCATCATTTTTCATTCATGCATTAGCAAATTCACCTATATATCTATTAAAAATTCCACACGAACTCACCAGAACTTCGTTCTCAAATCTCTGAGCATTTAACTCGAAAAAAAACAGGCAGAGTTAAGTTATTAGTGACCCGAGTCATTTGTTTTTTATAAATTAGTTCTTAGATAAGATCAGTGAATCACCCATTTTTTATTGGTTTTTAGAATTAGAGACTATAACATATTTACAATCAACAAAAGATATGTATCCTATGAAATCAAAGATAAGTTTTAACATAGTATTTGTACCTTCATTTTTGTTCACAGACTTTTCATTCCATGAAAGTGGGCGTTTTTTAGGACTTAGGGTAACATCCTATATGTGAAAGAAAAAAAAGGTTAATGAATAATATAACATTAACATTCGTAGAAATTAAGTATATTCATACCAATTCATCATCGGACAGCACAATCACTACATCATTGTACTTGGATGAATTACCAACTTCTTTGGTTCCAAAAATGCGAGTCATAGCCTACAAAAGGAGATCAAATGAAATCAAAGATAAGTTTTAACATAGTATGTGTTTGTACCTTAAACGCACGGTTGAGACCTTCAACTCAAACCGAAGAACTGCGGACTCCAAAAATATTTAGAGCACGCGGTACAGTTGAGCCGTCGTGCTCGTGTCGTGGGTAAAAAGTGATGCCACGTCACTTTTTACTCCCACGACACCAAAATACCCCACGATGGCTCAACCCCCCTCCCTGGTTAACACGAGAATTCTCGTGTCGTCGTCACCCAACTTTTTTTTTTTTTTTTTTTTTTCAACAATTTATTAACATAAACTTAAATTTTCATTAATAAAAAAAAAATACAATTACTAATAGAAAAAAAAAACATCTCGAAAAAAAAAATTACCGAAAAAAAAAAAACACAAATACGAAAATAAAATTAAAATATTTGGCACGCGCCTCGTCTTTGAGCTTCTCGATCCTCGCCGCGTCTTGTGGACTTAATCCGGTAGTGTCGAATCGAAGGATTTGCAAATCCTCGTTCCTTTTTTGAAGTGCAACCACTTCTACTCTAGCCGCCACCTCTCGGTCCAATCGCTCCTTTTTAGTTTCACGATCGGATAACATTTGTTGTTGTAGCATATCCACCAATTGTTCTTTTTGAGACCCCGAAGTGGCGGATGAGCTTGTCGAGCGTTTGGAGCACCGGATGCACGAGGGATGTCATCGTCATTGAAAAGATCCGGATCTTGATCGGCTATCTTCCCTCGTGCCCGGCGTGTTCGAGTTGAATCGGGATTTTTCCATTTATACTTGTCTTTCAAAACAAGCCAAGCACTTTTGTGTGGAAACTCCTTGTTCCCGTTTTCATCTCGATACAAACTCATCACACGAGTCATCAAATCGTCTTGATTTTCGCCACTTAAAAGTTTGGCGCTTTCATAAAACGAATTAAACCTATGAACCTCGCGGTTCAAATTCGTCCACTTCCCGGTCAACATATTTTTGTTTCGAGTTTTAAAACCCTCATCCTTAAGCCGATCGTTATACAAATCCATAATTTGGTACCAAAACGTATCGGCTGGTTGATCGGTCCCGACCTTCGGGTCTTCGGATACTTCAATCCAACACTCGGCCAAAACTTCTTCCTCACGTTGGCTCCAAAAAGAACGGTCCGACTTCGGAGGTGGTTGTGTAGCCGCGGCCACGCCTTTGTTTTTTGGGTTTTTTTTAGCAATACTTTTCTTCCTCGAACATTTCTTCGCTTGTGCATCGACTTGTTCTTCGGGTTCTTCGGGTTCTTCGGGTGCATTGTTTTGTTCGGGTTCGGGTTCTTGTGAAGAGTGTTGAGGAAAGGTTTGGAATTGTTGTGATTGTTGGAAGATTTGTGATTGTTGGGATTGTTGGAACCACATATTAAATTGCTCGGGTGTACAATTAAGAAATGGGTTTTGTTGTGATTGTGGGAAGGTAGTGAATGGATTTGGGAGTTGATTATAGTTGGCGAATGTTCGTGAAGTGCCCGAAGTTGCGGATGAGGGAGTATTCGGGTTAGACGAAGAAGACGAATTCGGTAGTTGAGTTGAGGGAATTTGATTTTGAGGATCGGAAAAGTAATTGTTTAACCATTGATTCGGGTATTGGTTTGGGTTAGGATTTTGACTCATGGTGGATAGAAAAATTAGAGAAATTAGATGTAGAAGAAGGTGTGAGTTGTGGGTAATTTGGGGTAGAATTTATAGGAAAAAAAGATGAAAAAAGGGGGTTTTTTTTAACCTCAAACGGTCAAAAAAACGGGCAAAAAAAAAAAAATCCGTTTCCCAACGGTCAAAAACGGCTATTTTTTCAAATTTTCAAAAAAAAAAAAAAAAAAAAAAAAAAAAAAAAATTTATAAAACCCGACGGCGCGAGCCACGGTGTGGTTGGCGCCGCCGTGGCCTCGCGCCGTCACCACGGCGTCGGCTGGTAGGTACCAGCCCAAAACCGACGACGCGAGCCACGGTGTGGTTGGCGCCGCCGTGGCCTCGCGCCGTGGTGGCCAGTTACCCACCAGCCCACCGTACCCTCCCCTCTTAGGGTTTGAATTTATAAAGGATACAATATTTATATTTTATGTTTGCGTTACGGTAAATTAAGACCAAATTTGAAATATCTACTTATGTTTACATACTAGCCCTTCATATTATGCTATTTTTATTATAAGCCCATTAATTGGTTGATAACAAGTAATAGTACGGTACCCGCGCAATGCGGCGGGGTACCTATTCATTATATTTTACAGCAAGCAAATATATTATGTTAAACGTGTTCGTGAGCTGTATGTTCCACGCGACTTCAAAGTTCACCTGATTAGTTTTTATATGAACTTACGAGTCCATAGAGTTACATAAAATTTCTTATTATTGTGCGACACTATACGGAGTTGCTTATATATAGCAACCACAATGTATGGAACGATGGGCATTTGATACAAAGAAGACATGAAGTTGATAAGGTCACATAACAATAAAGAAAAAAAAGTAGAAAATGGATTAGAATCATCTAAAATTGAGTCAAACATGATCCATCATGTAATCACAAATTAATTGAATGTATTAATTTTTTTATTTAATTAAATTCAGAGACCCACATATTTATTTACATTTACAAAGTGCTTAACATGATCAATCATGTTTGACCATAACATGAGGGGATCTTTTTCCGTAGAGAATATGTGGTGATTAAGTTATAAATATTAAGGTAGTGAAAGAGTTATTGTGGTGTGATTAAAATACCAAGTGACTGTAAAGTTGAAAATAATATTAATTTTTTATTAAATATTTTATTCAAAAAATGTTAAAAATACTTTTTTTTTAATTAAAACTTTTTTTTTTTGAAAAAAGTTTTTTTTTTCCTTTTTAAAGGGTTCACATTACATCCATGTATAAGGGGAAGAACACGGATACTATTCGTTTGAAATCCCGTTAGTACTTAACGATAAAACAATTTGCATCATATGTCTTCAAGGGGTGTATCTTGCACTTTTCATTAACGGAGAGATGTGAGATAAACATAAATCTAACGAAGGATGATTTCTAAACTTTTGTCAAAACATAAGAATGCTTTTTGAACTTCCCTCTTTAATGCTAGTATTACTACTTGATAAATGTTTCAATTTTTTTATCTAACTCTTTTATAAAGCAAATTGCAACTTCTCTCCTATTAAATACAAAAAATTAAGAGGTACTACTACATCTACATGTTGTACCTCATTTTAATGCACAAACCAAAACATTATTTAAGGAATACAACTTTACAAGCCAAATGTACAACATGGTAGAATTAAATATAAAAGTGTATTTAATACTCTTAATAAAACACACCATTACATAAATATACAATATTATATGCACATTTTATAAACATTAAAAACATCTATACTATATTAATGCAAACTATGATATACATATATTTCTCAAAAAAATTATAAAATTACAAAAATTTCATGCATGCATCAAATGAAAAGTGTAATTTAAAAATGGTTTATTACATTAGTTTTTTTAATCATTTACATAACTTTACTTGAACTTTCATATATATATATATATATATATATATATATATATATATATATATATATATATATATATATATATTACATATAATGTTAAAAGTAATAATATCCCTTTATTGAAATTGCGTTTTTAGAACATTTTTTCGATGAAAACTATTGAAGCAGAAATTATAATAAAAAATACGAATTATAACACAGAAGAATTTAGTCACAGGGTACCCGTCGCCGCATTGCGCGAGTACCCTGCTAGTAATGTATTAGGGATAAACAACAATTGTTGTTTGGTATTGGGAATGAATTTTGAAAAAACCTTCGGTTGTTTTTTGTTCAATATGAAGACAACTGATAATTATCTATTTTCTAAATTAGGGGTGTTTGGTTTAAGGAATGAATTTGAAAAAAACCCTTCATTTTGTTTTGTTCAATATCCAAAAGAATGAAGAAGAAATACAAGCCAAGATATTCAAAGAAGTGTATAAAAAACAGTTCAGTAAATAGTTCCCTTCGAAAGAAACTGGCCCAGAATGCCAAAGAATTATCTCATAAATCATAATGTATGGTCTGGATTAGTCAAATGATTTACTAACATATTCATCAAAAATACGCAAAAAAAACCAACACGGATCCGTCTCTTTTGATTCTTCTGCCAAAAATCGAACTACAAATTAAACTCTCTTTATCCTCTCTATCATTAAATGACCGTCACAAAATAAAACCCAGAAAGTTGAGATAGCTCTTAACAGACCCCAAAACTATCTAACAAAATGAAACCGCCAAACCAGCAAAGATCTGGTCAATTAAAACACAAAACACGCCCAAAACATCCCTATAGCCACCAAAAACAGCCAATCAAACCGAAACGACCCAAAGACACCAAACCATGGACATATGGTGGCATCAAAGGGTGGTAGTGGGGAGGCAGCAACTGGCGGCGAAGAGTTGAGCGAGTTTTTTTGTTGGAGTAACTTTGGATTATGGTTAAATATCAATATAATTTTGAACCCAAATACATAACCTCCATAAACATAACCTCACATACCACCATCTCTTTTTAAACAAAATCAGATACGCAACATCTTTTTTTTGTTGTTAGCGAGTGTTTTTGGAGAAGGTAGCAGCGTGTGTTTTTAGAGTGCGACAAAAATGAGATTTCTTTATATGTTTCTGGTATTTATATCCTGTAGGAAAAAGTATACATTCAAACCATGAATTAAAAAAGATATTAATGGTTTAGACGTTTTGTTTAATTAAAATGCAGTTTTTTAGACTAAAAATGAAAAAGTATTCATAATTTTTTGATTCATGCGTTTTCTAAAAATTAATGGACCGATACCTTGATAATGAAATTAAATGGGCCCTTATCAGTAAAAGCGTTATATGAATGTTAGAGGGTATGTTACAAATATACAAGATCTTTAACTTTAATAGAACAATTTTTTAAATAATACTTTCCATGGTTGTTACTTGCATATTTTTTAATTAAAAAATGTGTTGAAGGCTGAAATTTTTTAAAACTTTTAAAAATAAAAAAATTTAAATGCTTTATAAAGTATAGTTAAGATAGGATATTTAATTTTCTTAAATGTGTGTTTGTTACATATTCATATTTTCATAAACAAAAATTGTGATGCATTTAATGAATGGTTACAGACGGTTACATTTTATTTATAAAAAAAAATACATTTTTCTTTCCTGGTTGACTAAGCACAATTAAATATTATTGACTCAATTATTAAAACATTTTTTTAGCAATGTTTGAGGCTTAAAATTTTAATACTTCTTTATTTAAAAAGGATGTAAATATTTTATAAAGTAGTATAGATTCACTACTCTTTTCGTCTCATTTTACACCTTTCTTTCTATTTTAGGTCGTTTCGAAACTATTGTTCACTGATATATAAATATATAAGAAAATTTGATAAAATTTACTATATTACTTTTACTTAAAATTATTATTACAAATTTTAAATAAGATTTTAATCAATTAACTAAAAGTAAATTTGTCATTTGCTAAAAAATAGCAAAAAAGAGGTTGTAATAAATATATTTATTTTATATTATACGTTTTTTATCAAGAGACAATAATTTTGAGAAAAAAATAATTTGGAATGACATAAAAGCTTAAAGATTAGTTAAAGTAGAGATATATAAAATAGTCAAATAATATAAAAAAGATTTACAATCATGTATCACATTTTTTTTACTTTTTATTATTCATCTTATCTCTTTGCCAACTTAAATATCTTTATTAAATATTTAACGATTATTCATTAAACTTTTTTAATTTATAATCAATCACCACTATCATGAATCATCGTCGCAGCCATCAAACTTGCCCACCACATCCGTATAAGATCAAATTTCCTCACCTTATTATGCTTTAAAATAAAAAACAAAGGATCAACATCACTCTAATCTTGATTACTCCTGAAATATCAAACAACCTATATTTTACCAAGAAACATTTATTTTGAATGTTCTATTCGCATATCATATATATATATATATATATATATATATATATATATATATACACGTGGATTAATTAATGTGTATATGATCGTATTATAAAAAAATAAGTAATTTTTTATGATGAATTAACACAATGGTAGGTTGGTGGTTTGTGGTAGTAGTGGTGGGCAAGCTTGGTGATGAGGATATGAATGATGATGGTGATAAAGGCGGTGGACTGGATATATAGAAAGAGTTTAACGGTTGATCGTTAAATATCTGATGTGAATATTAAAATTGGCAGAATAAACTAAGTTTGAGTGTTTATTATGCAAAAAAAATGCAATACGGTGATTGAAAATAACTTATAAATTTGGTAAATTTTCGTGTAATTTGTTTAAAAAATAAATTAATATATTGTTTGTGTTATATAAAACTTGATGAAAATATATCAATGAATTATGTTTTAAATATATTTTTATTAGTATAACTTTTATCAAGTATTATATGACACAAACAATAAATACCATTTTAGCAAAAGATATATCTTTGAGCATAACTCAAGTTCGATCAGCATTTTGCCACGTGATAAAATTATTGGTTCTTATCATCTAATAAAAAAACATTGGTCACGGAGGTTCACCTGCGACGACTCCGGGCTATCCAAAAGGATAGTCGTCTTGGGATTAGTCGGCTCACAATGTCGAGTCAGAACCTAGGTATACCCAAAAAATATAACAAAAACATTGAAACTGTGTAAAAAAAAGTAAAAAACATATTTATAAAAAAAGTAAAAAACATATTTGTAAAAAAGTTCATGAAAAAGGTATTTATAAAAAGAGGTCAGCTTAAACTATAAAACTACATACTATTTAAAAAAAACATTCACATAATTTGACAAGACATTTGAATCAATTATTTTTTTTACTCCATTAACTTAATATTTATGACAAATTATTTTACTACATTTCATTTTATGAAAATTCTATTGTGTATCTTACGTGAGTATAATATTTCCTATTTTATGTAATATTAGTTTGTACCTGTGCTTTGCCGCGGTGTTATGTGTTCACTTTTGGCGACGTATTTCTGTTATAGGTGTTGGTCGACAACGAATAGGAGACGTGACTAAAATGACATAATGCACTAGATAAATGATTCTAACAATATTCGAGCACGCCAAGTAAACTTTAAAAAGCAAAATGAAGTTATAGATTTAGAAAACCAAATCCCAGGCATGCCAACAGGCACATGATCAAATTTGGTTCTAGGACTCGTGTTTTCAACAGCGAGTAGAAAACCGATTGCACCAAGGGTCTTTGCTGTTTGCGTAACTTTTTTAACAGATGACGAACCACTAACAAAATTGAAGGAATAACCACACAAAAAATGTATCCTTTCACCATATTCCCATTCAAAACTTCGGGCCTCTGACAATCTAAAGGACTAAACTTCACAGCTGATAAATCCAACGGAACGTCGTTAGCTGCAACCAGTGTAACTTTTGATTCGAGCTTGTAGAAGCTACATATATTAATTGGTATGAAATCAGAAGAGAAAAAAACTAATAAAAAACTCGCTACCAATTACAGTAAAGTAAACTGAAACTTACGTGATAAACCTATTCCAGCAACCATTTTTCCATTTCCTAGAGTCAAATGATTTTTGTAACTACGATCAGCAACAGCGGCAACTACAGATGTGATCCATGGACTGTAAGACAAGACGCTTTTGGCCATTGGACCTTCATTTCGATCTACTTGTGCAAGGTGACTCGGGTACAACGTAACAAAATCACTAAG
The DNA here is from genome assembly GCA_025667525.1 of Glebionis coronaria. Taxonomy (NCBI): domain Eukaryota; kingdom Viridiplantae; phylum Streptophyta; class Magnoliopsida; order Asterales; family Asteraceae; genus Glebionis; species Glebionis coronaria. The sequence goes on along the minus strand of JANFOE010000646.1, from coordinate 102,239 downwards.
GATAAAAAAAATAGAACATATATTATTCACAGATCAAAAGAAACTCTATTGATAGCTTGAGAGTATGCAATATGGCACATCCTGTGAGGACTCGTTTCTATAGCAAGTTTGTAACATAAGCTAAAACTCTAATATGCTCGTGCACCAAACACGTTCATATAGTTCATTAAAGGATTGCAATAACTAACACAGATAAAAACTTATTTACTAACCTTGTGACATCAAGCTTCTCATCAGATTCCACAACAGTAGCTTCAAAACCATCAATGTCGCCTTTATAACTTACCACTGGCTCTCCTTCAATGGCTACAATATAAACCTCCGATTTCGTAGTCACCCAAAACACCAAGTAATATCATAACCTTAAAAACAGAGTCAACTGTCCTCTTCACCAATTTACTTCCCTAATAATCACTTCTTTTACTTGACACGGATGATAGTCCATACGCTAGCCTAAGAACAAAAAGTAACATGCAAGTCGCCAAAGTCACCAGTTCAAGATAAAAGTTACAACTCAAAAGTATATATATGTCCTAAATGAATATTATTGTTCATATTATGTCTCGATTACATAGTATCCAAAACAAAATTACAACTGAAATATATATTCGTTTGTGGTGACTTACGAAGATGTGATTCTTCATAAAGAGTCAAGATTGTAAGCGAGTTTTGCGCACAAATAAGAAACATGTCCAAAATAACACATTGCAGACGCATGCAGTGTAAATAACACATATTGTAAACCAATTTCAATCAAAAGGTTTAAAAAGCATACTCACCAAGATCTCGCTTTATTATGCATGTACTTCCAATTTGGGCCAACATATTCCAATCAATCGACATCACAAACCTACGTATTCTACCTGTACCGATTATTATAACATTCTCTACGACCATTAAGTCATCAACTTATTTTAAATATGTTTCTGATATTTATTTCTTAATCAAAATAAATATTCTTTGTAGCTCTGTCATAATTAGCTTAGTGAACCTCTATGTTATAAGACTAATACGACCAGTTATCTGTTGGCCAAATAAGAAAATATACGCAAATTTGTCTGAGTTTAAGTCATGAAATTGAGTCTACATATATAAATTTGGGATAGAGGGATTATAATGTTTGTATGCTTGATAAGGTGGTTTGGCCATAAGAAAGCGATACTGCTAGTCTGCTACTATAGTTTATAGGTGCATTGCCTAAAGATAAATATATTCCTACATTAATTTAAATGTTGCTTAAACGCATAGATAAAATTCTATTTTTCTGCTTGACTTATGGCAATTGGCAAGCAGTAGTACCCTTTTATTGTTTCTTGTGTCGTGATTTTCTTTTTTTCTCAAACAGGCAGAATTCCCGTAAAGAGCAAGTATCTGGTGATTTAGAAGGCTTAACGAATAGGTCAGAGTGGGTCAAGAATAGCATAATATCTTAAGGACAACCTTTTCAAGAATTTAAGTGGCCATGTAGGTTTTATTTAAGATACAGAGAATGCTATAAGTATAGACTCTTACTGTTTCATTGGTGTAAGTTTCAGGCGGGAACATTTACTTATAAACGGGAAGTATTAAAACAGACAGATATTGATTACCTTAGTGATGAAAATCCTCAGCAAAGTGATGTTGGTTCTACTGCATCAACTATGTTTTTAATGTATAACATTGATCTCTATAAATACAACCAATACATGAGTACCTTTGTTGTTCTCGGCTAAGTCTTTAGCCAAACGATTGGCCGACCCACCACTAAAAAACCTTGTTGGTACAATATAAAGTGTTTGACAGAAGGATCAAGGTTAAGGACTTTTGTTAGTTGGAAAAAGGGCTCCTGGCATATCAACGCCATTTGAAGTGCCAAAAATCAAGTGGGTGATCTTCGAGTTTGGTTGACCCCAATTCTTGATCGCTTTAGTTGCAGCTTCTGTATCTAGCTTTGACACGTCCACCAGCATAATATCTTGCCTATTATCTAAAGATAGGGCCATATAAGTCTTTGTGTTCAGTAAATATATCAATGTATACTTGAATTTGTAAAAGAACTTACTCACTTGACAACTACATATATCAAAAGTTGCACCATTGGCTAGTGGATGAACTTGTGACCAAAACCAACATATTTTCCCTTGAACGTTCATTTGATTCAAATGCTTTCTGTTTTTTTAAGAAGTTCAGCTCTCGTCCTTTAAATATCATTATATCTTTTGTATGTAGTGAGCTTTTGGCCATGAAAGTACAAAATATATGTGACCACCTGCAAGGCAAACCAAGGCAGATATATCAGCATACTTGTGGTACCAATTTCTTATGATTTTAATTATTACTATCATGATCCTACATAGAAATTGTTTGTTTACCAATTTAATAAAACCACAACACCAAACGACACATTCTTAAGCAAATGGGTAGATATTGAAATTTCCAAACTTATTGAGCACACAAATTTTTACTTCCGCGTAACCTATTTCAGGACTTTCATACATAATTTATGCAATAATTAGTTTGACATGTTTAATGCATTGCTCATATAGACTTTATATTTTCCGTAGGGTGTGTAATGTCATCCACCATTTTCTGCGTGAGATGTTTGAGTAGTAGAAGGGGCAACTCTACTTGCATCACACTTACATACAAAAGGTGGTTGTCTAGCACCATGGATTGAACAAAATATAGATGGGTGCAAAGAAGTAGAACAAAAGGATGGATCGATACATGGCTACACGCTAGTCAGGAAGTGAAATCTGATGACTTTGGTTTCCTGTCATAAGGGTTTATAAAATGACCCACATATTGACCACAAACATAGCTTGAGTTGCTATAATAAAAAAAACTTAATAAACTTTTTTATACGAAATGATATAACTACATTAGGGATAAAGCGCTAAATACAAACTTAGTCGTAGTGTATAATTATTCCATCTTTTAACGATGAAATATCGGAACCATCAACAGATTTAGAACCTTTGGATAGAAAAACATCGGCAGCAAAGTTAAATTTTCAAGTGTGTATGGGACATATGTAAGTGAAATTTTATTAGTACGATGTTATAGGAACATCATGTGTCCATTCCGATGATGATGTATCTTTAACAGAATAGCATATCAAATGGATAAAAATCATTATTATCATCATGAAAAGAGAAAATCAGTAGTAAAGAAAACTATTCAGTAAATCAAGTAAAACTCACCTTCTTCTAGAAGCATCTCGGTTCTCTTTTTTGTCAGAACATTATTATCTGTTCAAATGTAGTCCGTAGACACTTTTATAAAACGAATACAAGTCTGTTTCAAAATTTGCTGCAATAGAATTTAAATCAGCAACATTTTTCAGCCTATTATGAAATGCAATAGCCTACCGTACACGCTTTGATTCATTCCAAGTTGAGCCTGCACACTGCACCCCATTTGTTTAGCAAATGAAGATGATAAAATGGTAAACATTAAGTAAATTGTCACTTTTTAAATGCCGCATCAGTTGAATTGTAACATTAGTGTTTTATTTCATTTATTCCCACCTTCAAGTACCCAACGTTACTGAAAAAATAACCATCGCGACTAAATAGTAGGCTTTACATATAATAAAAATGGACCTAATATATATAAATTAGACACTACATTCATCATACTACAGATCTCACGATTACAAATGTGTAGATGTGATATATATGTGTGTGAAAGAGTTGGAGGGAGGTATTCAAGGGTGGCCGTTTAGACTCGTCACAGCCCGGCATAATTATAGAAGCGTACCATTACTCATCACATCGTTTCACAAAGATTATCAAACAGTAAAATCAGGCGTAGCCTGTTTCTTTTTCAAAAAACATGGTAAAAGAGGATTAGATTAATTAATGTGGTGCCTGCGCGTTGGAGGTTGCTGATGCAAGCGGATTGCGCGGTCTTCCATCCTTCCAATCTTAGCAGAAACACAACATAACTAAAGGATCATCACAGCCAAATAAACCACAAACACATTTTATACACAGGTTATAGTATATGTGCAACACGATGGCGAACAGCCTATGACTAATTTATATAGATGAACGGGCATCTCCGTTTTTTAGGAACATGGACCATAGCAGGCTTAGATATGACGCCCTTCAGGGATAACCAGATACACACGACATGGCTGCATCCTCAAGGGTTGCCCCGCCAAGATCCATGGAGTCTCAGGTTTAACCCAAGCTGTTTCAAGGTCATCACAACCACGTGTACTCATCACAGACTGCAAGCACAGGTGTCCTCAAACAGAAAGCATAAAAATGTGTCCCCAAAAATATGCTCATTCAGTGTGGCTTATTTTAACAAAATGAGCCACAACAAACAATCACCACAAAGGCGAAACATCTACCAAATTAATTGATGTCGTTGTTGGGGCTGTGAAGGTTGCTAAATCGAGCAACGCTCACATTCTGCCATCCTTCCACTTTCCACAAGAACACAACATAGTAAAAGAATCATCACAGCCAACGAAACTCAGATATACTTATTACGCCGAAAAAAAGAACCAGCAAAAGCAACGATCAACCATAAGCACGTTTTCATAGAAACCATGGATCTAATCTCAAAAATATAATTAATAACAATATGAAATGAAACACATACCTAAAAATGAAGCCAAAATCTGAATCAAACGCGTTCAAATCAAAACCTGACAAACCACAAACCAAACCGAAGGTAACAAAACACATTGCCTGCATCTTATTTCAAGATCATATTTCACCAACAACCGCAATCAGACAAAACACACAAAGCTCCCTCGATCATATGTCAAGATCTAATGTTTTTTATTTTGGTCAGAGAGAGAGATATAGAGAGAGAGAGAGAGAGAGGAGCTGAGTGGTTTGTGTGAGAGAGTAACACACACATCCCTTCTATTATTTTAATCACAGATCAAAGGGTTACTGATAGGTGTGAAAACACTCATCCTTTTACCACTTAATTATAATGAAAACAAGACCATAACGTGTATTTTATGTCGTAAATGTCGGAATTATGCGTGGTTTGTGTTTTTGTTGTGATTTTAGGATCAAAATGTTAAAAGGGAAGAAAACACGGGCTTTCACGAGCTTTTATCGAAGAAAAAGACAAAAGACGAAGTCAAGAAATCAAGAGTGCAAAAAGAACGGAAGTCCAAGGCCTATTCTGAAGATTTATCGAAGAAAAAGTCCAAAGACGGAAGTTTAATAAAGCCGAAGAACTCAAGTCTAATTTATGAAGAAATTACAAGACGAGTTTAATTAATCCCGAGACAAAAGTCGAAAAAGTCGAAGAATTTAGAAGACGAAAAGACTAAGGACTAAAAAGAAAGAAGAAAGAGAGGAGGAAGTTTCCTCCCACTCCCTCTCCTCCTCCACTATAAATAGGAGATTAGATTCATTTGTTAAACTTGTTAGCTAATTTTGACAAAATTAGTCTCTCCACCATTTGCATACTTTCACATTTAATTTTCATGTCATTTACTTAAATTGTCACTTTAATTACCTTGTCTTGCACCTTAATTCCTTTAATTCCAAGTAAGTTTATTTTTATATTTATTGAATCTTACTTTTATTGTTAATCTCTTATCTACCTTTCTTGCTTTGATCCAATCTTCATCTTTATGTTTATGTTCTTTAATTTTTATTGATTTGATTAAGTGTGTTTTGATTATTTTGGTTATTATTGTTAGTTTTATTGATTTGGATTGATAGGTTATCATTAGTTGATCATTTGTGGTATTTTGGTTTAATCCGGAAAACGTGTATGCGGCTTAGAGTGCTATTACTACCCGTAGTGGAGCAACTTTAGTAGGACCATCGATCCCATCCCTAGTTACACCATCTACACCTCCTCCACCACCATTTATCCCTACTACTCCCACACCTAGTATTAGTTCACCATTACCGTCTCCGCCTCGTCATGTAGAAGTACCCAAGAAGAATCCTCCACCAACCCCACCTTCCACCTTTAACCCTTCAACATCTCAACCTTCACCTTCTACACCTCCACCACCCAACCCCAGCATTCCTTACCCTTCTCGACTCAACAAGACTAGAATTTTGACTAAGAATGACGTTCAAATCTCTAACTTTTTGAACAAGATTGTCGGCATGACCGTCACCTTTACCCTTGTTGAAGCTCTTGCCCAAATGCCACAATTTGTCAAGATGTTTAAGGAATTGCTTAGTAAGAAGGAGAAGATGGCCGAGTTTGTTAATACTCGCTTGAATGAAAATTGCTCTGCAATCCTTCTTAAAGAACTTCCGGAAAAACTTGGAGATCCTGGTCGTTTTGTGCTACCTTGTACTTTTAACTAAACCGACGAATTTACTGCCTTAGCCAATCTCGGGGCAAGTATAAATTTGATGCCTTTAAGTGTTTGGAAAAAGTTATCATTACCCGATCTTACACCAACGAATATGACTCTTGAGCTTGCAAATCGCACTCTCGCTTACCCTGTTGTTATTGCCGAAGATGTGTTCATTAAAGTTGGCACATTCACTTTTTCGGTCGACTTCGTCGTTGTTGATTATGAAATGGACCCTCGTATTCCGTTAATACTTGGACGCCCATTTTTGAGAACCGGTAGAGCTTTAGTAGATGTGGATAAATGTGAACTCATCTTAAGAGTCGGGGATGATGCGCAAGTTTTTGAAATGGGGAAGATTACAAGCAAATCTAATGGAAGAGAATCAGCGAATATGATTAATGTGCTTGATGATTTTGTCGTCTACAACAATCCTCTATTCGATTCTTGCAATGATAATCCACGGTTTCAAGATTATGTGGATGATTCTCAATCCAATACTGATCCTCCACCAATTTATGAATCTCCACCGATCCATGATGCTTATGATGATGATTCTAGCTCTGATGGGGATGATTATGATGATTTTACTTTCGAGTATCCCGACATGCCCACTTATGATGATTTTGATAAGGCTGATACTCTTTCGAGTGATTCTTCTCATGATGAAGATCCTCCGCCTTTAACACTTGATCCTACTTTGGATGACTACTCATTTGAGGAAGACTTTGCTACTTTTCTCAACACTTACTTCCCAAATGAGAGTGATGCTCCTCCTCTAGACTTTGATGATTATGGTCTTCATCCTTCTACGGATTTGAAGAAAATTCTTTTAAAGGAGACGACACCGGACGGCACCAACACCCGCAACACTTATGTTTTAACACCACTTTGTCCACCTTCTGAGGACGAGGTTGTGCATTTTCTTAGCGGATGTTCTTCAAAATCTGCTGAGCCTGAGTGTTATTTTCCCCTAAAGGAAAAGGTGTTCGACCCTGGTATTGAAATTTTTAAGCCATCTCAGTATCCGTCTGATGAAATAAAAGGAAAGATTTTTGGAACTACTGGAGATACGCTTGCACCCCATCATCCTTTCTACCACCGTGATCAATTTTTGCTTAAGGGAACCTTGCCTACTCTTCTTTGGCTTGCCTTGTTCGCCTTAAGCTTGTGTTACTTGATGGATGAAAACCATGTTTTTGATCCCGGTGGATGCTATTCAAGGTTCCTTCCATGATAATCAAGGCCGAGTCAGGCTCACGACTCGGTGATCAAAAATCAAGCGCTTCTTGGGAGGCAACCCAAGTATCTATCTTTTATCCTAAGTGTAGGGGAGACTCGTTGGTATTTGCTATTTTCTCTCTTCTCATATTCAGGGATTCGAGCGTTCAATGATCCACTCTTGATGATTTTTGACGACCCGTGATTCCGTGTTTCCGTCTTCCCGGTTCTATCCTAAACTCTTTTCGATTCACTATTTTATATTTTCCAATATTAAAATAGGAATCTCTTTAGTTGTCTCTTTCTTAGCAAGATTTAATCAGCGTGCACAATGTCCTAAGTGTAGGGGAGTTTACTCCCACATGCTTAAACATTGAGGACAATGTTTATATCAAGTGTAGGGGGACTTCTATCGAAGTTAAGTGGCCTTTTCCTTATATTTGTCCTCATTTTAACAGGAAAATCAATTTTTCGACATTTTTCAAAATTTTTGATCTATTTTGGCCTAGTAGTTTTACCTTTGTATAGTTATTTTCTTTCTTTACTAGACTAAATTTTAATAAAGTGGTTTTAATTTTCAACGTTGTGAATCTTTTGACTCGACCCGAGTTTACTTATCTAAGTTTACTCTAGCTAGTATCCTTAACGTGTTTAAGTCAAGTTTTGCTAGGCTTTTATATAGGGAGCTTTAAAACGCGAAAGTCTTAACTCTCACGGGTTAAGAACAAGAACTTTTCGCAAGTTCCTATAATTGATCCTAGAGAGTCGTTTATCAAGGGAACTTTAAAATGCGAATTCTAAACTTGAAAAAGTCTAAGAATTTGCAAGATCCTATAGATGACTCGAAAACCCAAAACTTTGATTTAATTGGCTAAGCATCCACGAGTCTCATTCCTTGAGATTTTAAACTGTGGAGAACGAGAAATGATAGAGTCGATTATAAGTTTGGTACTCTTTCATGAATTTATGTGAGTTGATTATAAGCCTATTCTCCCATCGCTTGATAATAAATTTAGCTGCAATAAATAAGGTTGTACGGTTTGAAAAGTTACTTAGCTTCTAGCACAAGATCGTTTAAAAGTTGCTCGGTATTGATTAGAGTTCATAGCCAAGGCATAACTTATTGAAGCGTGATGCGAAGATTGGCGAGTCCAAAAAGGTCCTAACAAGGCATGAGGGCTACATTTTGTTGCTAAAGATCCCAAGTGATGTGAAGAATCATTTATCAAAAATCAATATGAAGGAGCGAGAAACACGACGAAAAGCAAAAACTCCCCAAAAAATCATGGAGAAGTCTATCCAAAAAGGCCCTAACAAGGTATGAGGATAAATAGATCCAAGTCCTAAAAGGAAGCGGATCGTTTTATATCAAAGTCCAAAGCAATGATTGGAGAAAAATGAAGAAGTCGTGGTCCAAATATGAAGAATCTCTCAAAACTTCAAGTGAAGAAATTCCTATTATGAAAAGAAGACCATTATTTCATGAACGTCTCTCAAGATTTGAAGTATGAATTCACTGTCAAATATCGGTCCGAGAAAGGTCTCAAATCGTGAAGCAAGTTATGCCAAGATATGAACTTTATGAGTTCCCGAGAAGCAGTTTTAAAAGATTTTGTCCTTTAGCTAACTATTGATTAAATCGTCCCACTTTATTTTCATCCTTAATAACAATCGAAATAAGTCAACAATGCATCCTCGTGATCATTGAAGACAATAATAAAATATAAGAGATACACAGGAATAAGGGATTCTAAGTGAATAATTGGCCCACATGAGTTCATGTTAGTTTGCTAACTTATAATAACAATGATCTCGTTTTTAAACTTGGTATGGGGAACGTGAAACTTGAGGATGATAATCAGTCATGACATTCCAAAACCCTAAGGTAAGTCCTTGACTTCTTTACTTGTTTTGTTATTTTCTATCTCTTTAATAAAGGCCAATGTGGATTGATTGTGATGAAAAGTGTAATCTTGCTTTGTAATTAATGCATTGCATGAGGACATTACAATGGTCAAGTGTAGGGGATTTGATAGGTGTGAGAACACGCATCCTTTTACCACTTAATTATAATGAAAACAAGACCATAACGTGTATTTTATGTCGTAAATGTCGGAATTATGCGTGGTTTGTGTTTTTGTTGTGATTTTAGGATCAACATGTTAAAAGGGAAGAAAACACGGGCTTTCACGGGATTTTATCGAAGAAAAAGACAAAAGACGAAGTCAAGAAATCAAGAGTGCAAAAAGAACGGAAGTACAAGGCCTATTCTGAATATTTATCGAAGAAAAAGTCCAAAGACGGAAGTCTAATAAAGCCGAAGAACTCAAGTCTAATTTATGAAGAAATTACAAGACGAGTTTAATTAATCCCGAGACAAAAGTCGAAAAAGTAGAAGAATTTAGAAGACGAAAATACTAAGGACTAAAAATAAAGAAGAAAGAGAGGAGGAAGCTTCCTCTCACTCCCTCTCCTCCTCCACTATAATTAGGAGATTAGATTCATTTGTTAAACTTGTTAGCTAATTTTGACAAAATTAGTCTCTCCATCATTTTCATACTTGCACATTTAATTTTCATGTCATTTACTTAAATTGTCACTTTAATTACCTTGTCTTGCACCTTAATTCCTTTAATTCCAAGTAAGTTTATTTTTATGTTTATTGAATCTTACTTTTATTGTTAATCTCTTATCTACCTTTCTTGCTTTGATCCAATCTTCATCTTTATGTTTATGTTCTTTAATTTTTATTGATTTGATTAAGTGTGTTTTGATTATTTTGGTTATTATTGTTAGTTTTATTGATTTGGATTGATAGGTTATCATTAGTTGATCATTTGTGGTATTTTGGTTTAATCTTTGGGTTTAATTTGGTAATTTTTGATTAAAATTCGTAGCCTGTTTCCTTCCTTGTTCTTCGCGAATTCTGTTTGCCCAGGTTGTTCTGCATCAACAGGGTTTATTCCGGATCAGTATTTTATTCCGAGTGAAGGTTTATTCCGGATAAGTGATTCATTCCGAACGAAGGATTTATTCCGAACCAAGTCTTTATTCCGGATCAAGTGTTTATTCCGGATGAGCAACTTATTCCGGATGAAGAATTATTCCGGATGAACCCCTTTATTCCGAAGGAAGACATCATTCCGAATCAATTATTCCGGATGAGCACATGTATTCCGAATGAAGAGTTATTCCGGATGAAGTAAACATTCTGAATAAGGAATTATTCCGAATGAGTATTTATTCCGAATGAGTGCTTTGATTTGATTATTCCAAATAAGCAATTATTCCGGGTGAACATTTTATTCCGGATCAAGGGTTTTGTTAAGTTATTCCGAACGAAGATTTTATTCCGAATGAAGGTTAGCATTTGTTTTTTTCCAGATAGGTATATTTCGAATGAGTACTTTTAGGTTATTTTAAGTTTATGTTTTTAAGTTTTAAACTTTACTTTTCCCGCCTTTTTACTTAGTCGCACTTTTAGCTTATTTTCCTTAGATTTATTTTAAACTTGCCTTTAGTTTACTTTTAAGTTTGCCGTTTAATTTCTCGTCACGTTTTATTTCCCGTCATTTATTTTCAATTAGGTTTAGATTTATTTACCCTGCTTTTACTTTAAAGTTCTGCACTTTCCTTTTACTACAACGACCAAATTATTGTTTTCCACCAAAAGACAGCTGAGTCGCACGTTCACCCTTTCTCAATTCGATTAGACTGGAACAACGATGTTTTTAACTGAGTAAAATCTAGTTATCAGTTACTCACAAAGCACAATTAAACAACAAAAGGCAAACACCAAAGGGCACTGATTAATTAATGATTAACATGGCAAGGGGCAAAAGGACAAACCACAATTAATGAGAATGGAGCCAATAAACGGGATGTGGCAGGGAACGGTATGTGTTTTGTGTGTGTAAATTCTGTGAGGGAAGCAAGAGTTTGTTAGGGTTTAGGGTTTAGGGTTTAGGGTTTAGGGTTTAGGGTTTAGGGTTTAGGGTTTATAGTTAGGGTTTAGGGTTTAGGGTTTAGGGTTTAGGGTTTAGGGTTTAAGGTTTAAGGTTTAAGGTGTGAAGGGAATCTTTGTTTATTAGGAACCCTGATTTATCTCTATAATATGGAGGTTAATGTAACTTAAGGGTTTGAAGTTAATACAAATTAACATTTGGATTAAAAAAATATCATTTACTTTCACATTCAAAACATTACAAGAAAAAATCTTATTAAAATTCACGCTTTTTATTATTATTAATAAGTTTATGAAGGAAAAAACCTTTAAAAATGGAACTTATTGTTATTGCTCATATTATCTTTCAATTATTAATTAAATTAATTATGATGCTCAAACTTTTTATAAATTATTAGACGATTGCTCATGCATAACAATGAGGTTTTATAATTGAGTTGTAATGATAAAACAGAAGTTTATTGGTTATAAACAAAAAATAATAAAAGTTTGAGAATTTTGAGATTAAACATTATTTAAATTGAGTGAAATTATGGTTTTAATCAAGGTTGTCAAGATCCTGATCTTGATCTTAGGATCTTACAATTTTACGATACTGCAAAGGAAAAAACGATCTGGATCTTACGTAGAATCTTTGCATGCTTAAGATCTTATAGGATCCCGATCTTGATCATAGGATCTTAGGATATACTACATTCCGATCTTACTTTTTCTCGAGCGACAAACTAAAAAACTACAAATTTATAAGTTTTATTTTGTATAATCTAAAAACCAACGTGTAAATCTGCTTATACATATCATAATCATAATTTAGGACCACATTTTTATAAAATATTCGTATTATTTTGTGTTTAGATGTATATTAATTTGTAAATTTGTAAAATATTGCAAGACTACTAAAAAATTATATTATATTAGGATCTTACGATCCCGATCCTACTTTACGATATCAATCTTGCAAAGAAAAAAACGATCCTAGGTAAATCTCGATCTTGAAAACCTTGGTTTTAATATATAGTTTTCTCAATTTTTCAACATAGTCAACAAGAGAATATGAACCCCTTATGCATAATATAGATAAGCACAAAATTATAAGTACTAAAATTAAACGTAGGTTATTTTTAATATATAATAAATATACAAGATTATATAAATACTTTTGTAAATTGTTATTTTGCGTAGTAGTTTACTGATAAATATGGATGGGCTTGTTTATTAACCCTTGAAATCTGCGATCCCTAAATTTCTAACCATTGAATAGTGTTTATATAACATATCGATTTATGATATTTATGTAAATAAATGATATTTAGATGTATGAATAAAAAGTATTAATGTTGATACAAATAAATTATTGTTTCTAGTTTGCATAATGCCACAACAACTCGAGATTCAAGAAACTGAAGATCATTTTCGTCTACATCTTTTAGGCAAATTCAGCTAAAGAAATCACATAACTTATGAGAAATATGCTAACATGATTTGGAAAAGTCTCACGCAATGCAATAAGCAAATATTCTTGTATCAACATAGGCAAAACATATTTGTCGACTCAAGTCATTTCATAACGCTTTTAGCTTAAACATATTATCGCTTCAATGATTTTTTTTGTGAAGTTTCCTTCGTATGCCTAATTTTTGTAAGACGTGCTTTCATATTGTCCTTTTACTTTCTAAAAACCCCAACAAAGTATATGTGATGTTATCATATGCATTCTTTTTAATGTGCATCACATCAAGATTGTGACGCAAACAACAAACTTGGCCAGTAAGGTGACTACAATAAAATGTTTTTCTTTTTTCAATGGCTCTAATATCGTTAATACAAATAATGTCGTAAAACGTTAATTATATTTTTCAACTTTTCGATGTTTTGATAATTACAAATGTAAAAATGTTCTATGAAAAATTAAACGAGCAAGTTATTAGTCGTTAATCTCAATTCTAGTAAATATCACTTAAGGTATGGACAAATAAATTATATACGTGCTATCTGATCATAAGAACAATTAGTTTTCTTAAGTTTAACTATTGGGAATAAAATTAGTGCTAGTAATAGTTATCATTACCAGAATTAATAGTGCTGGTAAGCTTTGCATTACCAGTATTAATACATTAATTCGGGTAGTTATGTTATTAGTACTGATGGCGCAAAGGAAACAAAAGGGACTAATTCGAAAATATGGTGATGGGTCAAGCTGTTGGAAGTACAGGAAGAATATTTGAAGATATTATCAAGACAAGAGTCATGGAGATCATAAGTAATATGCAAATGATTTAGTTTCTGATATTAAGGAGGTTTATTAGGAAAGTATTATGTTGTAACCTAGGACTCCGTAGACTATAAAAGGAGGTCATATGGTGTAGAGAAGATATATCAGTCTCTTCAATATTATTCTCTACATAATCATCATACACACGCTTTATTCTCTGCTAGTTATTGCTTCAAAGTAGTAAACCATATCACCATTAAGAGTGATTGTTTTAATATATTGAGGCTGCAAAGTTTGGTTAATCTTTGTTATTCTTCTTAGTATCACAATCTAGTTTTCGCATAGTTTGTGATATTCTCAATCAAAGTTTCTACTATACTTGTCTTGGATTTATTCAATACAACTAAACCTTAAATCAGCTAAAGAGTTAAAGATCTGTTTAAGAAGGGATCAAACAAGTGGTGTCAGTATGATCCTTAACAGCTTATGTATAGGTTTTTGGTTCTTTAACTTTATCAAGACCAGCTAGAAAATTGTAATTCTCTATACTCAACTTAGAGTAATTCACATGTTTATCAATATTCTATATAACTTTAGTATTTACTTCAAAATCCTAAAATTTAACAGGCATATTAAACTTTCTATTAACTTTTCTAACCAAATGCTCATGATTGTCTAAATTAACCCTAGGAGAATGAAATTGTTCATTCAATTCTTGATATACTATGTCATCACCCTCAAAATTAACATGTTCTTTAAGTGTAACACTCTCTAAGATATCACAGGTGGCTTCTCCTGGTGTGCTTTCACTAGGATGCCTCACATCATCCTTCTCAGCATCACCAGTATTCTCAGTACCTCCTTGTGGTAACTGTATGTGCCTTCACTCATTTCAGCCTCACTATCTCTCTTATCATCATAAGGTTCATTTGACAAATTATCCTCTAGATCAACATTGAAAAAATTTTAACCATTTAAATTTTCAATTTCCAACTGAAAACCTTTATTTTCACGTTGTTCTTGAAAGGAAAAATAGTTTCATGGAATTTTACATCCCTTGAAAAAAAGAATTTTTTGGTTTCAATACTAAACAACTTGTAACATTTCTAATCAAAAGCATAACCCATAAAAACATGTTTTTCATATCTAGAGGAGAACTTATAAGTATTATTTAGCACAATTGAGAAACATAAGCGACCAAAACATCTCAGATGAGAGAGATTAGGTTCAGTGTTATAAATTAACTCATAAGATGTTTTTTGAGACAACACGGAGCTATGTATCATGTTAATTAAGTCAACAGCAGTTAAAATATACTCAGTCCACATGTTCAGAGGAATTCCGTGAACATGAGAGATCTAGCAACATTTAACAAGTGTCTATGCGTTCTCTCACCAATTCCATTCTGTTGAGGTGTATAAGCACAAGTAGTTTGTTGAGTAATACCATTATGTTTACAAAACACACTCATGTTATGATTCACAAATTTTGTTCCATTGTTACTTCTAAAAATCTTAATAGTTTGATTAAACTGATTTTTAACCAAGTTATAAAACTCAACAATATGATCAAACACCTCATTTTCCCCCCTCAACATAAATACCAAACAACCCTAGTAAAATCATCAAACAGAGTCATGAAGTACTTAAAACCTTCCTTACTTGAAACCTTGTATGGACCCCATATGTAACACCCCAAAAATCAGTCAACGGAAGCGGTAAAGCCCGGGGGTTGTTACGTCATTATATCAAAGTTCAAGGTACAAGAGAACGACTATAAATGAGACGTTTTATGAAAATACCTCATTAAATTAAATTAAAACATCAAAGTACAGAGGTCACGGTTTTTAAAAGACAAAGTAGCGGAAGAATAAAGTTTTAAAGATGTCAACGAGATAATAGTTCGAGACATAAGTAGTAAATATCCAAAGATAGCCATGAAATTCATGCGGACTCTAAGTACTTCATATAGCAGATAATCATCATCATCAAATACCTGGGATAAATGTTAAAAGGGGTCAACATAAAGTTGGTGAGAATATAGATTTCAATTCAAAGTCATAGCAAAATGGACCGCAAAAGTTCAGTTCATGTACACATGCAACTATAGGAGATATAGTGTCAAGTGTAGGATAAATCGGGTGTTCACAATATTTACGATAGCTAAGCTCATGACATTGAAGCTAATGATCCATTACATGCAAGAATTGCACATATAAATTTTCCCAAGTGAGTATCTAGCCAAGATATCTCAAGTTCACACAAATGATATACACTCGTCCGACGTCAGAATGCCCGAGTGGGGGTTGTCAAGCCTAAATAGATCTATCCATAACATAAGAGCTTACTCCAACAAAGTAATTAACGATTCATGATAGTGGGGACTATGGCTACGCTACTTAAGCTATATCATAAACAATGCTCACTGAGCGTTCAAGAAATCAGTTTTTGCGTCTAGAAGCAAGTATAAGCATTTATCACATCCCAAAACATTAAACATATAAAGCATTTTAATAGGGACTATAGACTCACCTCAAGCAAAGAATCAATCCGCACAAGTAAGATCAAGTAATAGCGAACAACACTAGCAGCAACCTAAATATATAATGCTGTAGTTTAGGCGCTAGTAAATAAATCACATAAGTCTATCACGTACGTCGCTTATCAATCATGTGCGTAGTTTTATAGATAAAACATGATTTATCGAAATCATATAGTTATAAGTAATATATTACACTTAGAAAAAAATATTTATTTTTGACTCGATGGAATTTCGACAACCTTTCGACGTAAAATTTAATTTACCCAAATTTAACTTAGTCAAATACTCAATAAGCTTTCTATAGAAAATTCGACAGCCTTTCGGCGTCATTTTAGAATTTGCCATTTATAGTAATTTCTCGATAATCAACCACTTTATCAATCAAAATCAACCAATAATAACTTTTCCGCAATATACTAATTTTTACAATGTCCAAATCGCAACAATAACCCAATATTTCCAATACGCGTTTTTACCCTTCTCAAACCGTTTTCAATATTTTAATACATCCTTTAAACCCGTTTCGATACTCAAAATAACCCGGTTTGACTCGAAAATGCTCATTTCACTTATTTATAAATTTTGACAGCTTTTTAGTACGTTTTACCCTTTTTCATACATTATCGTAACTTACTCATTTTTAATCCGTACGGAAAGTTCTAACTATCCCCGGCTATCTAAACAACTTATACATTCCAAAAATTTAACTCTCGGACCTTTAAAAAATCGTTAGGACTCGATATCACAAATGGATTTTTCTTATCAGCAATTAAACGTACAAATTTCCAAAAAACGTACATTTTTCATTACGACAAACAAACGACCACAACTTGCCCATTTTAAGTCCGTTTTTAGCTTATAATACACCAAAACAAAGGTATTAACATATATTTTCGTAATCTCGTACTAATCTGGTGTCAAAACAATTTTTATAACCCTTTTGCTTCATTTAGAATTCGGACAGAATGATACACTTTTATAAAAATACATTTTTGACAATTTTCAAACATTACCACTATTAGTAACACTATTAGTTTTCCATAAAGACTCATATACACCATTAATATAGTAAAAACATGTTCAAGTTCTTAGATCTAGAAATATATTATCATATATTTTTATAAAAATTTCAAGTCATGTTTAAAATACATAGATTTAGTATATTCATCCATAAATCACATGGATCTAAATGTTTATCAACATGAAAATATTTTTCATCTTTTATTTTTAAGAACAACACATGATAAGCAACATGCATGCATAGATCTACAAATACTATGCATGAAAAATAAAAGAATTGAAATAGGATTAAGATATAACCTTATTTAGCGACTCTACGTAATCACAATAACCCGATCTACGATATAATCATCTAAAAACCCAAGAATTAAAATATGTCTTCAAACTTTTACCAAAGAACCAAATAATGAAAACATTCTCTTCTTTTTACTTTTAAAACTGTTTGTTGTATGTAACTAGTGTTAAACCTTCTTGAAGTCAAGCTTTGAAATATCAAAGGTTTTTTGTGGTTTTGTGTTTTGGCTGAGACAAAGAAGAGAGAAACAAGAGAGATTTGTGTGTGTTTTGAGGTGACATAATGAAGGAAATGTGTATAATGTATGTTATAGTAATAAGTTAAAACGATGAGGTAATATGATGGTGACCTTATGTTAAGCATAACAAAAAATGTTGGGTCAAAAAGTTGATGTGGCAGAAACTCAAAATCAAAGAAAACATGAAGACATTTGTTCAAGCGTTGACAAGAGCAATCTAAGCGTTGACAAGAGCAATTCAGGCGTTGACAAGAACAAATTCAGCATTGTCAGAAGTCAACAGAAGTCAAACGCAGTCAACAAAAGTCAACGCTGATGGATGTCTACAGATTGATGGAGAATTCTATTTGGGGAATATATTGAGTATATTATTTATGATATACACAATATATAGTTTATTTAAATAGAATATTTAGATGTTTATTTGATATTATCTCTTGTAGATTCTGTTCCTTACACTATAAAAGGAACAAGGGTCTTAGGTTTTATTCATAACTTTCATTCATAATGTAAACCTAAAAGCGTGTGTGCACTAGACGTGGGATTCAATGTATACACGTCTGGTGGTTGTTGATTATCAATATAATTAGCAACCCAATTGTTTTATTTATGTGTTATTGTGCCTAAACACCTTGTTAATGGTTTTGTTCTAATTCCGCTTTGATTATGTTACTCATATGAACAATGATCATTCCTAGTAGCTTCAAAGATCCGGAAACCAAGGTTTCCACAAAACATTTATCCAAGACCATGTGATGGTCTTGTGTGTGGCCGGTTATGAGGGTCCCACAAGGGTAAATATTTCAAAAAATTTACTAATGGTAATTAGTTAAAAGTTTGAGGTAAAAAAGTTAATTAATTTTAGGTAATTATCGGAATATATACAATTAGGTTTAAAAATGCGTAAAAGTTAGAAATTTGACGAAATAAATTAATTTTATTATTTTTCGACGTAAAACGATAATTTATGATTTATAAAAAGTTTTATGCATGCTAACAACGATTAACCATAAAACACGAAAATAAGTTGCTTAAAATAATTATTCACTGAAAATACGCTTCATTACTATAAATAGCAAAGATACAAAAATACGTACACATAAATATATACTGAAGCTAATAAACACTCAGTTCTCTTAAAGAACGATCACGCATGTAAAACTAAACAGTTTAGCACGTAATTCACTGTTAGGACATATGGAATAGATATTTGTAATAGATAAACTAGGAGGTATGTAGTTCCTCCTGGTCCTAGTAGTAGTAGGAGCAATACGTGCTCCTGGTCTAGCATAAAGTCAAACATTATTATTCTTAGTAGTTTGTTAGGATATGCATGAGATATGTTAGGAAAGGATATGCATATCAGAAGTTACACGTTTTGGTTTAATGTAGTATTAAGGTTTCCTTGTAATATAAAAGGAACCCATTGGCAGAAGGGTTAGACACACCTTTCATCATCATTATTCATTTCATATTAATAGTAGAAATCCTTAGTAAGGATCACGTTATTTAGTTATTTTGTTTCTTCTTGTTTATAGTATTTGTATTCCGCACTTATACTATGTATTATATTAAGAGTCCCTCTGTGAATAGACTTGTGATTACAGAAGTCATTCACCATCCTTAACAAGCTGCAAGATCCACATCTAGTAGACCCAACAAGTGGTATCAGAGCCTGGGAGAGTCTCTGCTCAAGAAGAACCTTTTTTTTTCATACTAACATCTTTGTTTAATCATGTCTGTTTCTAGTTCTACTGAAACAGGAGAACCAAGCACCACCACAACACAACAAACACAGCAAATCGTTTCTACTGTTTCCAATACTAATGGAAAATTCCCACTCTTGAAGAAGGAAGAATATGATAGTTGGGCCATGAAAATGGAGTGCTGGATCACCAATACTGATCTAGACTTGTGAAAAATTGTCCAGAATGGCAACAACAAGAAGAAGACTGGTAAAGACAAGAATGGTCAGATCATCATTCTAGACCCTAAATCTAATGAAGAAATCACTACTGTTCAGAAGGAAATCAAAGCAAAAAACTATTTTGCTTCAGTCTCTTCTTGATGATCATATGGGTGATTTTTATCACTTGGATGATGCTAAGGAGATTTGGAATGGAATAAAGGCAAGATTTGGAGGGAATGAGGAATCCAAGAAGATGCGCAGATCAATGCGGAGAGATGAATTCACAGAATTTAAGATTTCTGAAACAGAAGGTTTTCATCAAGGTTATGACAGGTTTCACAATATTCTTAGCCAATTGAATCAACTCAGGTCCAAACCTGAAAATGAAGAAATCAATGCCAGGTTTCTTAGAGCCCTGCCTCATTTATGGAATTAGGTAGTCATCTCTCTAAAGGCAAAAGGAGGCCTTGAATATCTTTCTTTTGATGACTTGTTTTATAAACTCAAAACCTTTGAGTCTCACGTGAGAGGATACTCAAGTGATTCGTTTTCTACTCCTGCTAACTCTGCTTTTGTGAATTCCATGTGATCTAGTCCAATGTCCTATGCCAGTAGCCCAAGCTATACTTTGTCATCTCAACATACTTCTACTCCTGAATCAAAAGCCAAGACTAGTAGCATGGTAGAAGATGTTCTTCACTCTTTTGTTGTTGATGTTGATCCACAACAGTAGCTTGCTTTTGATGGTTTCAAACAGGTTGATAAACTTGACTTTGATGAAATGGATCTAAAATGGCAGATGGCTATGCTCACTCTCCGGGTTCATAAGTTTGAAAAGAAAGCCTGTCGAAAATTCAGCTACAACCCAAGAGAGCCAGCCAGGTTTGATAGAAGCAAGGTCAGATGCTATAACTGTCAGCAGCAAGGAGATTTTGCTAGGGAATGCCCTAACAAAAATGACTCGGAGAAGAACGGGTATTCAGCTTTCAAGGTTCAAGAGATCAAGGATGAAAAGAAAGCTTCGGTGTCCGTTGACTCCATGGTTAACTGGAATGATCATTAGACTGCTACCTTGGAATCAACTGAAGCTTCTACTAATGTATTTGTTATGATCACTGGGCTCTTATCTGATGCAGAGGAAGCAGAAGAATTTGCTCTTATGGGAATTTCGCCTCAGGTACAAAATTGCCCTCTTGGTTGTCATGATAAATATTCATAACTCTTGACTCAATACAATGAACTAAATGAACAAAATGATAAATATTTCTTAGAGGTTCAATCTTATAAGAGTTCTCTAAAAACTTTGGAACAACAAAATTGGTGGGTTCAAAATACTCAACGTGAGTATGAAGATAAGATTAGAGTTCTAAGCATTGATTTAGAAACCACCACTAACATGCTTACATATACTGAAAAACTTAACAATGAGAGTATTAAGGCTAAGCCAGAAACGCAAGAAAAATTGGATGCTACACTTTTACGATTTGAAAAATGGCAAAAAGCACCCAAGAATATTTCAAAGTTAATAGATAGTAACATGTCTGGTAGGACTAAGAGAGGGTTAGGTTTTGATAAATATATTGATTCAGAAGATGTTTTTTATTTATCTTTTTTAGGTGTCTCTGATCCTGATAAGGAGGAGGAGGGAAAACCTAGTTACAATAGGTTTAAACCAGCTGTAGCAATGCATGTTGTTCCTCCACCTCTTACAACTACATTTATGCCCATACCCTGGCATACTGACTTGGATGGATCATAGATGCATGAGTCTCCAAAAAGCTCTACTAATACTAATGACTTTGTCTCTTGTACTTTCAGTGACAAGGCCATTGACTATGCATCCTGTGGTTCAAGTGAAGAGTTAAGACCTTCAAGTCCCAAGACAAATGACCCTGCTACTACTAGTGCTAGGATGAGTGATGAGAGAGTTGCTTCTGCTTCTACTTCCACTGTTTCTAGTTCTAGTTTGTTGAGTTCTAGGAATGTTGATTCTCCTAGAATTGTTTGTAATAAGAATAGCAGTATGAAACAATGTCATTTGAATAAAAGGTCTTTTAAAACATGCTTTTTTTGTGGTAGTAAATTTCATTTGATTAAGGATTGTGATTTTTATGATCAGAAGCCTTCTGGTTATCAAGCTTATCCTGCTCCTGGTCCACCAGGAGTTTCTCCTTTTGCTTCTAGAAGATTAAATCCATGTTCCCAATCTTATCCTTCTACTATAAGGACCTCTCCTTCAGCTTCTACTCTTTGGAGAAGCGATGCTTATGCCTATAATAGACCAACCAACAACTATTTTCAGAAGTTTAATCAGAATTATGCTATTAATTCAGACCAAATGCATTTTGGGTTGGGACATTTGGGTTCTGTTGTTAAGCCCTCGGCAGGTTGTTCTTGGTCACACAATAAAACCCATATGATGAACAGGAAACAAAAGAACAACAGTGGATCTCATCAATCTTCTTGGCTATCTACTAAAGATCCACAAGGCAGACTCAAGCATGAAAAGGTCTGGGTCCCCTTAAGACACTAACTTTTGCATATGACTTTTTTGTTGTTGTAGATTACTCCATACCATGATCCATCTCTTGGAATAGTAGATAGTGGATGCTCTAGGAGCATGACAGGAAATAAAGGACTTTTGACTAACTTTGTACCATTTCAAGGCGGAAAGGTGTACTTCAAAGGTGGTGAAGGAAGGATCTCTGGCAAAGGAACCATTCAGACTCCTAACCTTAATTTTGAGCAGGTTTACTATGTGGAAGCACTTCAACACTTCAACTTGATCTCTGTCTCTCAGATTTGTGACAAGAAGCAGTTTGTCCTCTTTACGGATACTGAAGCACTAGTGTTGTCCAAAGACTTTAAGCTACCGGATGACTCCCATGTTCTACTCAAAATCCCAAGAAGACATAACCTCTATAGAATCAAGCTGAATGAAGTTAATCCTACTTGTCAACTAGCTTGTTTGGTTGCCAAAGCATCAGAAGATGAAGCCACCAAATGGCATAGAAGGATGGGACATGTAAACTTCAAGACCATTCACAAACTAGCGAATATGAACTTGGTCTCTAGTTTACCTCCCAAAACTTTTAGAAATGACATCAATTGCCTTGTTGCAGCAAAGGCAAACAACACAAAGCATCCTTCAAGGCCATTACTGCTCTTAGCCTCATAACTGAACCATTGCAGCTACTACATATGGATTTGTTTGGTCCTACCTCCATTAGGAGCATTGACCATAAACACTACTGTCTTTTGGTAACTAATGGATATAGCAGGTTCACGTGGGTTTTCTTTCTGGCTGCCAAAAGTGAGACCTACTCCATTCTCAAAGACTTGATTACACTCATTGAGAATCAGCTGTCCAAGAAGGTGAAAGGTATCCGATGTGACAATGGAACAGAATTCAAAAATGCAGACCTCATAGCACTTTGCAATTCCAAAGGTATCAAAAGAGATTATAATGCTGCCAGGACTCCTCAACAGAATGGTGTTATAGAAAGGAAAACAGGACTCTTATAGAAGCTGCAAGAACCATGCTTGTAGATTCCAAGCTTCCAACTATGTTTTAGACAGAAGCTGTCAACACTACAAGTTATGTGTTGAATAGGGTCTCCATTACCAATCCCCATAAGAAGACTCCCTATGAGCTACTCACAGCCAAAGTCCCAAGCATTACTCATTTGAAGCCATTTGGTTGTCCTGTCACCATTCTGAATACTAGTGACTATTTGGGGAAATTTGATGGCAAGGCAGATGAAGGCTACATTGTGGGATATTCATCTCACTCAAGAGCTTATCAGGTTTATAATCTCCATGCCAAGCGTGTCATTGAAACTTTAAATCTCAGGTACTTTGAGGAGAAGACAAACATCCAAGGCAAAGGTCCTGAATGGTATTTTAATCTTGATTATCTTAGTAACTTATTGGGATATTGTCGTTTCAAAACTAACCAAGATGCAGGTCCACAAGTGTTTGCGTCTTCTAGTGCAGGTGCTGCTACTAGCTCTTTGGACTCAGATGAGGATGATGACATTTTTTTGTACCATCCTATTCCACCACAGTCGCTCCCAACACCAATGCTACTCCTATTGATGCTTCTTCATCAAACATTGTGGACTCACAAGGAGCTCTTGACACATTGCTCAAGCAACAACAAGATGCTACTACAGTAGCTACTCAAGGAGGCTTTGAGTTTCTCTTGAGTACTCTTATTGTACCAGTTACTCCTAGTGATCCTAGTGTTACTCCTAGTGCAAGTTTAACACCTATTGGTAGTCCGGTTAGTGATCCTACTTCCACAACTAGGTTCTCTGGTCCTTCTGACTTGGGAAACTATCAAAAGAAGACTTCTACTAAGCTGGATGATATTCATAAGCAACAAGTATATGGCATTTTCGACTCTGCTTCATATGATGATGACATTGTTGGGGATCTTAATAACTTGGCACCAGAAGTAGAAGTAGCTCCTACTCCTGTTCAGCAAATCAATAAAGACCATCCTACTACTCAAATCATAGGAGATCATGGTTCTACTGTCAAGACTCACCGCATGCATAGGAAAGCAACGTCTGGTCATCATGCTCTTATGAGCTACATGGAAGACCAAAAGCGTAATAATCACACAGATTTTCTTCACTGTTTGTTTGCTTGATTTTTTTCACAGGTAGAACCTAGGTCTGTCTCACATGCTCTTGAGGATCAAAGTTGGGTTGAGGCTATGCAGGAGGAGATGCAGCAGTTCTTATTTTTAGAATGTTTGGATCCTAGTTGACTTACCAGATGGAAAGACAGCAATTGGTACCAAATGGATTTTTAAAAAATAAGAAAGATGCAAGGGGTATTGTGGTGAGAAATAAGGCTAGGCTGGTCGCCCAAGGTCACACACAACTAGAAGGGATTGACTACTGAAATGTAGTATAATGCAGTTCGTTTTCTCAGTTCTTAACCAATAGAAAGTCCAACCAATATCGGATTTTTAATTGTTCTTGGTTGTTAAGCTTGCTTGGTAATCTATTGCTAATTCAACAAATGCTTGCCAAAAGGAAAAATAATACCTACGTATATATAAAACAAATTGCAAATACCACGTTTTTATTCAAGTAAAAATTTAAAATGCAAAACTTGAAACTAAAGGGACTGAAATTGTAAATTCTATGAAAAGTAAATGCTTGAATGTAAATTCTAACAACTATAGGGACTAAAAATGTAAATCTGTTAACTAAAGGGATTAAAAATGCAACAACTATAACCAACTTGCCAAAAATGTAACAAATTAACAAACTACTAACTGAAATCTAACAACTTTCAAAATCCAGGGACCAAAATTATGCAAACCCTAAATTCTTGGAAGTTTAGCCTATTTTTCAACTCTGATAGAAATGAAAGGACCAAAGTGCAATTTTGGAAAGTATTTAAGCAAAAACGGGACACAAGAGAAAATAAGCTCGTTTGAGCTTATTACTCAACCAAATCAAATGAAACAACTTGCAAAACGTTCCAAATTCAATTTAAGCTACGTGTGTCCAAGGAATTCAACTAAAGATCAAAAATAAGCAAAAGAGTGCTTATTGATAAGCTCAAAATAAGCTCTAGCCAAAACTAATCAACCACAACTGGATTTTCCTCTTGAAACTGATTAAGCAACTGTTTTAAAGATTGGGAAATCAAACTAGAACGAATTTCATCCAGTAATAAGCTCTTAAACTGAATTAAGCTAAAAAGAGCTTATGTTGACCAAGCGTTGACCAGAATTTGCAAAAAGCTCAAACTTTCAGAAATTAACTAAGAACACTTACTAACTGATTTTATGAAAGAAAATCACAAGATTTGTGAAGTAGATATGAAGATCTAGGAAATCAGTAACAATTTTATCTCAGAGAATGAGCTTTGCTCAGTCTTGGACCAAAAAGCTATTTCCTAGCTTATTAACTAATACTGTAGAAATTCCTCTTGGAATCTAAAACTATATGAAATAAGCTAGGACTGGAAACAAATTTGGTTGAATTTCATCAAGTATTGAATGAGAACTAAGCAAATGAAAATGGCAAGTTTTTAAAATCAAAGCTGAATAAAAGCTGACCCAAACTTTTCAAGTGCCATTTGCCTGTTTGACCTTATATTTGACTTGCAAATGACTTTAAACAACTTGTTATCACTTAAGGACTGGAAATGAACTCTAAAACACCAATTCTCAATACTTGAAAACTATTTTTAATCTATTCCCAAACACTCCTTTATTGATTTCTTACAAACTTTTTCAAAGACTTATTAAGAATTGACTTAAGCTGATTCAAATGCTATAGCAGTCTAACTTCAATGGACAAAATGAAAGGTATTAGAACTAAATGCAGTCAATTAACACAACAAGAACTTCAATTAAGGTGCAAGGCTAAAAATGACTGAAATGATGCAGTTAACTAGAACTAAATCCAAATCCAAGCACAAGTAGGCAGGATTAGGCTACAAACACACAAAGATCAATCAAACATCAACTTCTAACAAGTATATCATGCAGCCATCAGATTTAAACTAGGAAAATGAAACATGGCATTTGACTGTTGAGTGGAACAAAAACAAGTAGCTTAAAACCTATTGAAGATAGCCTTTGAGAAGAAGAGGAGCGTTGAGCTCTCTTGCCCTAGTGATAACCACCACCTATCACTAGAAATCAACAAGAATCAATCAACTAATCAACTGGAAACCATCAAACTGCTTGAAAACTCCATTGGAACTAGGAAATGGCTGAATTGTGATCAAGCAGCTAACAATCTTCACCAATGTCAGTTATGATCAATGGTTGATCATAACAAACACTCAACAGCAACAACAATATCCAAATGTAGCAAGAATCTAACTGGAATGAGAAGAACAAAATTGGCGGGAAAAATGGAATTTGAATTTTATTGCTGAAAAACGGTTACAAAGCTGTTACAAAGGTAGTAACTAACTAACTGACTCAAGAGTTTGTCAGACTCTTGAGTAGTTAGGGTAAGATTGAGGGAAAAGGGAAAGGAAAAGTTAACTAGGTGTTTTTTACAAAATTAAGCTACAAGTGAAAATGAAGTACAATCTAACTATTTATAGGCAAGAAGGGAGAGTTTGTTGGAGTTGGTGACGTGTCAGAACCAGTCATAGCTTGCCACGTGGAGAATTCTGCATTTGGCACTTTGAAGGTATGAACAATGATTTGGGGGTTCTTGATTGGATGGATGATATGTTAATTGAGTTGCACCATTGAATTCGTCTCTTCAAATCGATCAACTTTGGTGTTTATATCTTTCCATGAAATTGCTTCTATCTCAAATGCGATCCTGGAAAATTTCTTATTCTTGAAGATGACACGTGTAAGCTTCTGGTTGGCTCTTATCTGATCACACGGATCAATATCCAAAAGTGGATAAAAGGATTATGGAGTGGCGCTTTCTCATTGGTTGATTTAAAAGAAGTGCTCTTTACTGTTCAGATTTTGTATTAAATGAAAAACGGCGCTAGTGGGCTGATGTGGTGATCCTTGTACCACTTTTCTTGCAATCTTATTGGTTCTTTCCTCTTCACATGGATCAAGCTTCAAATTACTTTCAACAGTTGGCAGAACTAGTCCTTGTACTTGGCAGAATGTTGTTTTGAGCTAGGATCTTCATTCTTTTGACATAATTGGTCCTTTAACTTCCATCCTTGAACAAAAATGGTCCTTTGACTGAGTTGACTTGAGAGTTGACCAAGTTTGACTTGAATCTTTACTTTACAATATTTGCACTTTCAGTCCTTCAACTTTCATAACTTGTCAAGATAGGTCCTTATACTTCAAAGTCTTGTCACTTTTGATCCTCTTTTGTCTTTTTCATCCATTTGAGCTTGATTTTTCCTTGTTTGCTTAAAAATGTATCTTTTTACCTACACAAGTGCACACAAACACAAACATACCACATAACACTGTTTTTGCCAAATAAATTGGTATTTTGCTTCATGTTTTAGGGTTATTTGTTGATAAAAGGATATGAGTTTAAGCTCATATCAAATTCCCCTACACTTGAACATTGCCATGTCCTCATGCAATATTATATTTAAAGGCTCAAAATTTTACATTTCCCTCATAATTAACCCACCTTGGCCATATGAGATGCATCTATACTACTCTAAACTAAATGATGCATGATTTTGACTTTTAATAATGCAATGAATCACAATACAATTCTATCTATATCTTTTTGATTTTTCTTGAAATGGTTTTGATGGAAATAACTCATAAAGAATTCAATGACTTAGATTAGGGCTTGGGTACCATGGACATTTATCACCCTCAAGTTTCACTTTCCCCATACCAAGCTTATAAATGGAATCATTGCATTCACAAGTAAAAAGTGCATCAACTTATTCATGACAATTAAATGTAGAACCGGTTATTATTTGAGCAAATTGCTTGTGGGCAAATTTGTCATTATTCAAGTGTGAAATATAAGAAGTGTAAAATCCAAAAATAAGGAAGCACGGTTTTAATCCTAAGTAATCTTCTCATCCATTACTTGAAAAACCGCTCACAATTAATATAAGTCCGTATTAAGAGTAATAAGTCATTCGCCTTATGTGTAAAATCCTCATGTCATGCTTTCATAAGTAACTACTCACTCGCTAAGGAAAGAAAAATAAAACTCACGCAATAATTTACATCCGCATCTTTTTGAGATTTTGGATCTTCAACCCCGCAACCCGTCAAGGTAATATTGGATTGGAGCAATCTATTGAATCCCCGCAACCCGTCAAGGTAATATTGGAACTCAATAGTCACTATAATTAACACCACACTGCCCCTCTTGGGAGTCTTGCATTATTTTATTTTTTTTCTTTTCTTTTTCTTTTTCTTTTTTTTCTAGCCACTCATTTTTTTTCATAAGCCGCTCTTATTTTTCTTTATTCCTCACAAAGAAATTTGAAAAGAAGAAAAGGAAAAACACCCGCTAAATATGGAGCATGACATAAGTCTAGTACACATAAAACGTGCTAACTTAGAATCTTAAGACGTACTCATATCAACCATAAATGATTAGCCAAAAATGCATAAGAGATTACAAACCAATTAAAACCGTACTTGATTATTTATTAACAATTATATACAAGCGAAGAAAATAGAGGTCAAGAAGAGAAGGGTTTAGCCACAAGTAATTATCATGAAGTCTATCTAGCCCTTTTACACTTGCTTCAACTCTATCATTTCCCATTCTCCACAAATTTAAAATCTCAAATAATGAGATTGGTGGATGCTTAGCCTAATAGACCAATGAAGGACTACATGGTTAAGGATACTAGCTAGAGAGTGCTAAAATAAGCAAACTCGGGTTGAGTCAAAATATCCATGGCGGGCCTAATATGTCAAGGAAGTCTAAATTTGTTAAAACCATGTTTTATTATATTTTTCTTTTTATATATTTTTGATGAAAAATAAAAGAAGAAGAAATATATATACAATGCAAATGTGTTATGCAAAAATGAAAAATGATTGATGCAAAAATTATGAATGCATATTTTTGTTGGCCAAAGTAGATCAAAAATTTGAAAAATGTTGAAAATTCATTTTTATCATGTTATCATGCAAGACAATGACAAGTTCTAGGTAAGGTCACTTCGATAGAAGACCCCCCTACACTTAAGCTAAACATTGTCCTCAATGTTTAAGAGCATGGAAGTATAAAAACTTCCCCTACACTTATGACAATGAATAGACTTTGCTTAACCCAAGTTAAGGAAAGGACAACTATTAGTGAAATCATGTTTAAGCACAAGGTGTCAATGAAAATTCACTAAAGTAACAAAGTGAACCGGATACAAGGGCCTTCTTCATAAGCTCCAAAGCATGAGATGAGTGAGTAACCCTACAAACAATCAAGAAGACAAAAGAAGGTCTCCCCTACACTTATCTCCAAGTCTATGCCTTTATTTCTAACCTACAACACTCTAAACCTAGTTATACGATGCTTGAGTTAATGAGTCTCTAGCTCGACTCGTCCCTCAATGAATTAATTCATGGGGAAAATGGGGACCTCTTGGACCATTTCAACGGAAATGTCCTCCCCAAAGTAATGTTTAACACGGTGACCATTCACTTTAAAATTTGGACCATCGGGTTGGGACAACTCAAGAGTTCCATATGGAAACACTTGAGCAATAGTGAATGGACCGGACTATCTCGACTTAAGCTTTCCCGCAAAAAGCTTCAATCTTGAGTTAAAGAGGAGAACCGGCTCTCCAACTTTGAACTCACGATTCTTGATCTTAGCATCATGCAATTTCTTAGTCTTTTCCTTGTAAAGCAAAGAATTCTCATAGGCATTGGCTCTCAACTCATCCATCTCATTGATTTGATCTTTCCTATGTGAACCGGCTTGGTTTAAATCAAAGTTAGCCCACTTGAGAGCCCAAGATGCCTTATGTTCTAACTCAAATGGGAGGTGGCACGCTTTTCCATAGACAAGCCTATAAGGAGTACAACCAATTGGTGTTTTAAAAGCCGTCCTAAACGCCCACAAAGCATCATCGAGCTTATCCGACCAAGAAGCTCTATGCTCTCCCACCGTTCTCTCTAAAATCCTCTTTAAACCACGATTTGTGACCTCGGTTTGACCATTTGTTTGAGGGTGATACGCGGTAGAAAGTCTATGATTCACTCCATATTTCTTCATAACTCTCGTGAATTGATCATTACAAAAGTGCGTACCACGATCACTTATGATGGCCCGAGGTACACCAAATCTAGCAAACAATTGTTTCAAGAACTTTACAACCACTCTAGCATCATTAGTAGGTAAGGCTTTAGCCTCCACCCACTTGGACACATAATCCACCGCCACAAGTATATACTTGTTTCCCTTAGAGGATGGAAAAGGTCCCATGAAATCTATTCCCCATACATCAAATATCTCACACTCTTGGATAAAATTTTGTGGCATCTCATCACGTTGTGTAATTTTTCCTTGTCTTTGACAAACATCACAAAATTTCACCATCTCTTGGGCATCCTTGTAAATGGAAGGCCAATAGTAACCCGAATCAAAGACTTTCTTGGCGGTGTAGTTAGGCCCAAAATGTCCACCCGTAGGTCCTTTATGACATGCCTCTAAGATTTTAAATGCCTCGGGCCCATCTACACACCGTCTAATGATTTGGTCCGCACATTGCCTAAAAAGATATGGATCATCCCAAAAGTAATACTTAACTTCCTTAAGAAACTTTTTCTTTTGTTGATAAGTAAGACCCTCAATAAGCACATTGCCCACAAGATAGTTTGCTATATCCGCAAACCAAGGTGTGGCATCCTCTTGGGAAGAGATAGACATGAGCTCCTCTAGTGGAAAGGATTCATTGATTTCTTGATGTGGGAAATCTCCTTGAAAAGGATGCTCAAGTCTACTCAAATGATCCGCCGCTAAATTCTCGGCCCCTTTCTTATCACGAATCTCTATCTTAAACTCTTGAAGCAACAAAACCCATCTCAAAAGCCTAGGCTTAGCATCTTGTTTTGTCATAAGATACTTGAGAGCGGAGTGATCCGTATACACTATGGTCTTAGAAAGCACAAGATATGGTCTAAACTTCTCAAAAGCATAAACTATAGCAAGCAACTCTTTTTCCGTGGTAGTGTAATGAAGTTGTGCACCGGTCATGGTTTTACTCGCATAGTGTATAGGTTGAAAATGCTTATTAACTCGTTGTCCTAAGACGGCCCCCACCGCATAATCACTAGCGTCACACATAAGCTCAAAAGGTAATTCCCAATTTGGAGAAACCAAAACGGGAGCCTTTGTCAATTTTTCCTTAAGGGTCTCAAAAGAGTCTAAACAAGCTTGGTCAAAAATGAAAGGAGCCTCTTTCTCCAAGAGATGAGTCATCGGTCTAGCTATCTTAGAAAAATCTTGTATAAAGCGCCTATAAAATCCCGCATGACCTAAGAAACTCCTCACACCTTTAACCGAGGTGGGTGGGGGAAGCTTAGCAATCACATCAATTTTAGCTCGATCAACTTCTAATCCCTTATTGGATATCTTGTGTCCTAAAACAATCCCCTCCTTCACCATAAAGTGACATTTTTCCCAATTAAGCACCAAACGTGTTTCCTCACAACGCTTAAGCATTCTCTCA
This sequence comes from Glebionis coronaria, assembly GCA_025667525.1. NCBI lineage: Eukaryota > Viridiplantae > Streptophyta > Magnoliopsida > Asterales > Asteraceae > Glebionis > Glebionis coronaria. Next base: position 70,424 of record JANFOE010000646.1, on the reverse strand, counting down.
AGATTGGTGAGACATGAGCTAAAGGAGCTTCCAAATACGGAAAAATCATCCATAAAAACCTCCATGGTTTGCTCTATCATGTCATGGAAAATCGCCATCATGCACCTTTGAAACGTCCCCGGTGCATTACATAGGCCAAAAGGCATCCTCTTGTAAGCAAATGTACCGTAGGGACAAGTGAATGTGGTCTTTTCTTGATCCTTAGGGTCAATGGGTATTTGAAAATAACCCGAAAAGCCATCAAGAAAACAATAGTACTCATTTCCCGCTAAACGTTCAAGCATTTGATCCATAAAGGGAAGCGGGAAATGGTCTTTCCTAGTTGCCTCATTGAGTTTTCTATAATCAATGCAAACTCTCCAACCGGTCACAAGTCTCGTGGGAATAAGCTCATTGTTCTCATTAGGCACCACGGTGATTCCACCCTTCTTTGGAACACAATGAACCGGGCTAACCCATGGAGAGTCGGAAATAGGGTAAATCATACTCGCATCTAAGAGTTTAATCACTTCCTTCTTAATAACCTCATGAATTTTTGGGTTAACTCTCCTTTGGTTTTGAATGGTGGGTTTATAGTCATCCTCCATAAGGATTTTGTGAGTACAAAAATGTGGATCAATTCCCCTTATGTCGGATATTTTCCATGCTAAGGCTTTCTTGTGTTTCTTAAGGACTTCAATAAGTTGCTCCTTCTCATCCTCTTTCAACTCTTTAGCAATAATCACCGGTAATTGGTCTTTTCCTTCTAAGAAAGCATATTCTAAGTGGGATGGAAGTTCCTTAAGTTCAATGGGAGGTGGACTCTCTATGGAAGGTTTTACTATGGAAGGTTCCTCAATGGTAATCTCTTGTGGAATAGGAGAAGGAATAGGGTCCTCATTGAGCAACTTTTGGATTGTAAGAATATCTTCTTCCCAATTAATGGGAGAATCATCATCACCAAGAAAGTTAGACTCAAATTCCTCCAAGAGGAAATCACTCTCTCCAAAAGGTGTTAAAGAGGGAGAAATTGAGGCCACGGTTTCAACATGGGGTATCTCATCACTAGCATTCTTACAAGCATCATGAAAGTGTTCATTACACACTTCATCTAACACATCCACAATGTTAATAGTCTCACAAGGTCTAGACTCCTTAACCTCTTTTCTATCACAAACTTTCCCTAACTTAAACACCACTCTCTCATCTTCTACTCTCATAATTAATTCTCCTTCCGCCACATCTATCAAGGTACGACCCGTTCTCAAAAACGGTCTACCAACAATCAAAGGCACTCTAGGATCCATGTCATAATCGACCACTACAAAGTCGGCCGGAAAGGTAAACTTATCCATGCCTACAAACACATCTTCCGCTATACCTACGGGGTGAGCTATGGTTCGGTTGGCTAGTTCAAGAGTCATCCTAGTGGGAGTGAGCTCGGGAAGAGATAATTGTTTCCAAACCGATAAAGGCATGAGATTTATGCTCGCCCCTAAATCCGCCAAAGCCATGCAATTTTCAACACCGGGAAAATTACAAGGTATCAAGAAGCGCCCCGGATCTCCAAGTTTTGTTGGTAAGGTTTTAAGTAACACCGCGGAACAATTTTCATTAAGTGATGTGTTGGGCAAATCAACCAATTTTTCTTTGTTTGAGAGCAAATCCTTGAACATCTTAGCAAACTTTGGCATATAAGCAAGAGCTTCCGCAAAGGATATGTTGATATTGAGTTGCTTGAACATCCTTAAGAAATTGGAGACTTGGATGTCATCTTTGTTCTTTAACTTGTCCTTTTTCAACCTTGAAGGGTATGGAAGAGTAGGTTTTGGTGTAGGTAGAATAGGTGTTGTGGTGGAAGATTTGTCTTTGTTAGCTTCTTCATTTGGAAGTGTGGAAGGTAAAGGAGAAGTATGAAGTGGTTGAGGAGGTGTGTTTGAGTGAATAGGAGCATTTTGAGGAGGTGGAGTAGAAGAAGAAGGCTTGTCACAAGTAGGAGCACAAGTGGGTTGAACAATAGTAGGCTTAGGAGGTGAAGGATCCTTTGTTGTTGTTCCACTCCTTGTTGTAATAGCATTGACATTGGCCCTAGGGTTTGTTTGTGTGTTGGAAGGTAAAGCCCCTTGTGGTCTTTGAGTTACCGCCACTAAAACCCTATTGATTTGTTCCTCCATTGTACGTTTCAATTGGTCATTCATTCTCTTCTCAATCTCACGCATTTTCTTGTCAACATACTCTTAAGTCTCTTGCATCCCATATCCTTGAGTTGGATTTTGAGGGTAAGCTTGATTTGGTATTGGAGCATATGCTTGATTGGGAATAAATGGAAGTGGTTGATTAAATCCTTGTTGTGGTGGATAAAAGGTATTTGCTTGAGGTTGAAATTGATTAGGTGCCTTGTAGTTATTTCCTTGGTATGGTGGTTTTTTCCCTTGATTCCTTGCTAAAATTTGAGGAGGATTTTGTGGAATGTGGGTGGGTGGTTGGGGTGGGAAGCCGGGTGGAGTAAGGTAATTTTGGGATTTGTAAGAAAGGTTATTTGGATTGATGTTAGGCTTGAAGTGTTCACGATGTTCCTCTTGGTAAGCATATCATTCTCCTTGATACCCTTGCACCTTATCACAATGTTCATAAGAATGGGGACCTCCACAAGTAACACAAGAAATGGTGATGGCATTCACATTATTTGAGGAATTGTTCAATGTCATGCTCTTAAAATTTTGAACCATTTCATGAGTCATTTCTTGTCCTTGTTTGACTTGTTGAAGGATCTCTTTAAGAAGTTGGATGTCACAAGGAGTTTGAGAAGTGTTTTGGATAACATGAACCCTTTCTTCAAATGGATTGTTTGTTTGAACCATTGCCTTAGTCTCAATGATGTCCAAAGCCTCTTGGTAGGTCTTAAGAAGAATATTTCCTCCCGCGGAAGCATTAAGTGAATCTTGGTGGTGAGGTTTAAGGCCATCATAAAAGGAACTTATTTGGTGAACTTGATCCAATCCATGATTAGGGCATCGCCTCAACAACTCACTATACTCTTCCCAAGCATCACTAAAGGATTGACTAGGTTTTTGTTGAAAGCCCATAATTAAATTCCTCAAAGCCATAGTCTTTTGTGGAGGAAAGAATTTGTTCAAAAACTTAGTGGTAAAACCCTCCCATGTGGTGATACTATCGGGTGGTTGGGTGTCTAACCAATGCTTAGCACTCCCCTCTAAGGAAAATGACACTAACATCAACCTAATGACCTCATGTGGAACCCCATTATGCTTAATGGTATTGCAAAGTGAAAGGAATCTCTTAAGGTGAGCATGAGGATCCTCATTTTGTTTTCCCAAGAAAGGTGATGAAGAAACCATATTGATCATAGATGTATGTAGCTCAAATGTGTTAGCGGGAAAGTCGGGAATCTTAATGGCACTAGAATATCCATGAATGTTGGATTGCATACGTTCATACAAAGTACGAGTATCAATAGCCATGGCTTCTTGTAGTGGTGACAAAGCACGATTCTCGTGATCGGCTTGGTGGACGGTGGTGGTCTTACTCTTTCTCTTTTTCTTCCTTTTCGGAGGAAGAGGTTGTACACCAATCTGTATTTGTGCACGCCCGCGAGTGAGCATGCAACTCAATACGAGGAATGAGAGAGAAGCTCTCGTGTGACTTTGAAGAGAAATGGATTATCCTCTTCGAGTTTCAATATTAAATATCCACAAGAAAATAACAATATATGTATTTACTACTTTGGGTGCAAGACCCTCAATGAAGCCTTCCTTCTTAGAATACTCCCAAGTGAACGGGGGGTTAGGTGGCGCGAAGCACTTAAGTACCTATTGACCCTTAGATGGCATTTTATAGCACATCGCCTTTCTATTCACTTAAATGTTCGTATTCTTCGAATTATTGCTTATTGAGAGTATTTATCTATTCTTGCTTTATTTTGTTTGATCGATACACGTGTCAATGACCGGAACGCCCCTCAACACGGTGTATTGCCTCGGCAATACTTATGGAAGATATGTAGATTGATTGTTCTTATACGTATACGTATTTACTTATAATAATATATGGAAAATATTTTTGTATTTATGAGTTTTTTAAAGGAAAATACTATATGTACATAAAAACCGAGGGAATCCAATAATATATATTTTTGGGTGCAATCTCTTAGGAAAAAGATTGCTTTTTGGATTTTTTTAATTTTTTTGGTCAATTCTTTAGGAAAAGAATTGTTTTGTTAATTTTTTAGTTTTTATATATTTTTATATTTTTGATTTTTTATTTGTTTTTGATTTATGATACGTAAAAATAACGTTCACAAAGTGAACGGATCCCAAAAGCCAATGAAAACCGTCAATCGATAATCTCTCGTGTAGTCAAAGAACCGGCAGCGGCGCCATTTGAAATGTAGTATAATGCAGTTCGTTTTCTCAGTTCTTAACCAATAGAAAGTCCAACCAATATCGGATTTTTAATTGTTCTTGGTTGTTAAGCTTGCTTGGTAATCTATTGCTAATTCAACAAATGCTTGCCAAAAGGAAAAATAATACCTACGTATATATAAAACAAATTGCAAATACCACGTTTTTATTCAAGTAAAAATTTAAAATGCAAAACTTGAAACTAAAGGGACTGAAATTGTAAATTCTATGAAAAGTAAATGCTTGAAATGTAAATTCTAACAACTATAGGGACTAAAAATGTAAATCTGTTAACTAAAGGGATTAAAAATGCAACAACTATAACCAACTTGCCAAAAATGTAACAAATTAACAAACTACTAACTGAAATCTAACAACTTTCAAAATCCAGGGACCAAAATTATGCAAACCCTAAATTCTTGGAAGTTTAGCCTATTTTTCAACTCTGATAGAAATGAAAGGACCAAAGTGCAATTTTGGAAAGTATTTAAGCAAAAACGGGACACAAGAGAAAATAAGCTCGTTTGAGCTTATTACTCAACCAAATCAAATGAAACAACTTGCAAAACGTTCCAAATTCAATTTAAGCTACGTGTGTCCAAGGAATTCAACTAAAGATCAAAAATAAGCAAAAGAGTGCTTATTGATAAGCTCAAAATAAGCTCTAGCCAAAACTAATCAACCACAACTGGATTTTCCTCTTGAAACTGATTAAGCAACTGTTTTAAAGATTGGGAAATCAAACTAGAACGAATTTCATCCAGTAATAAGCTCTTAAACTGAATTAAGCTAAAAAGAGCTTATGTTGACCAAGCGTTGACCAGAATTTGCAAAAAGCTCAAACTTTCAGAAATTAACTAGGAACACTTACTAACTGATTTTATGAAAGAAAATCACAAGATTTGTGAAGTAGATATGAAGATCTAGGAAATCAGTAACAATTTTATCTCAGAGAATGAGCTTTGCTCAGTCTTGGACCAAAAAGCTATTTCCCAGCTTATTAACTAATACTGTAGAAATTCCTCTTGGAATCTAAAACTATATGAAATAAGCTAGGACTGGAAACAAATTTGGTTGAATTTCATCAAGTATTGAATGAGAACTAAGCAAATGAAAATGGCAAGTTTTTAAAATCAAAGCTGAATAAAAGCTGACCCAAACTTTTCAAGTGCCATTTGCCTGTTTGACCTTATATTTGACTTGCAAATGACTTTAAACAACTTGTTATCACTTAAGGACTGGAAATGAACTCTAAAACACCAATTCTCAATACTTGAAAACTACTTTTAATCTATTCCCAAACACTCCTTTATTGATTTCTTACAAACTTTTTCAAAGACTTATTAAGAATTGACTTAAGCTGATTCAAATGCTATAGCAGTCTAACTTCAATGGACAAAATGAAAGGTATTAGAACTAAATGCAGTCAATTAACACAACAAGAACTTCAATTAAGGTGCAAGGCTAAAAATGACTGAAATGATGCAGTTAACTAGAACTAAATCCAAATCCAAGCACAAGTAGGCAGGATTAGGCTACAAACACACAAAGATCAATCAAACATCAACTTCTAACAAGTATATCATGCAGCCATCAGATTTAAACTAGGAAAATGAAACATGGCATTTGACTGTTGAGTGGAACAAAAACAAGTAGCTTAAAACCTATTGAAGATAGCCTTTGAGAAGAAGAGGAGCGTTGAGCTCTCTTGCCCTAGTGATAACCACCACCTATCACTAGAAATCAACAAGAATCAATCAACTAATCAACTGGAAACCATCAAACTGCTTGAAAACTCCATTGGAACTAGGAAATGGCTGAATTGTGATCAAGCAGCTAACAATCTTCACCAATGTCAGTTATGATCAATGGTTGATCATAACAAACACTCAACAGCAACAACAATATCCAAATGTAGCAAGAATCTAACTGGAATGAGAAGAACAAAATTGGCGGGAAAAATGGAATTTGAATTTTATTGCTGAAAAACGGTTACAAAGCTGTTACAAAGGTAGTAACTAACTAACTGACTCAAGAGTTTGTCAGACTCTTGAGTAGTTAGGGTAAGATTGAGGGAAAAGGGAAAGGAAAAGTTAACTAGGTGTTTTTTACAAAATTAAGCTACAAGTGAAAATGAAGTACAATCTAACTATTTATAGGCAAGAAGGGAGAGTTCGTTGGAGTTGGTGACGTGTCAGAACCAGTCATAGCTTGCCACGTGGAGAATTCTGCATTTGGCACTTTGAAGGTATGAACAATGATTTGGGGGTTCTTGATTGGATGGATGATATGTTAATTGAGTTGCACCATTGAATTCGTCTCTTCAAATCGATCAACTTTGGTGTTTATATCTTTCCATGAAATTGCTTCTATCTCAAACGCGATCCTGGAAAATTTCTTATTCTTGAAGATGACACGTGTAAGCTTCTGGTTGGCTCTTATCTGATCACACGGATCAATATCCAAAAGTGGATAAAAGGATTATGGAGTGGCGCTTTCTCATTGGTTGATTTAAAAGAAGTGCGCTTTACTGTTCAGATTTTGTATTAAATGAAAAACGGCGCTAGTGGGCTGATGTGGTGATCCTTGTACCACTTTTCTTGCAATCTTATTGGTTCTTTCCTCTTCACATGGATCAAGCTTCAAATTACTTTCAACAGTTGGCAGAACTAGTCCTTGTACTTGGCAGAATGTTGTTTTGAGCTAGGATCTTCATTCTTTTGACATAATTGGTCCTTTAACTTCCATCCTTGAACAAAAATGGTCCTTTGACTGAGTTGACTTGAGAGTTGACCAAGTTTGACTTGAATCTTGACTTTACAATATTTGCACTTTCAGTCCTTCAACTTTCATAACTTGTCAAGATAGGTCCTTATACTTCAAAGTCTTGTCACTTTTGATCCTCTTTTGTCTTTTTCATCCATTTGAGCTTGATTTTTCCTTGTTTGCTTAAAAATGTATCTTTTTACCTACACAAGTGCACACAAACACAAACATACCACATAACACTGTTTTTGCCAAATAAATTGGTATTTTGCTTCATGTTTTAGGGTTATTTGTTGATAAAAGGATATGAGTTTAAGCTCATATCAACTACACTGAGGTCTTTGCTCCGGTTGCAAGAATTGAGGCCATTCGTCTGTTTTTGGCTTTTGCTTCTTATGTTGGCTTTACGGTTTTTCAGATGGATGTCAAGAGTGCGTTTCTCTATGGAAATATTGACGAGGAAGTGTATGTCACTCAACCTAAAGTCTTTGTGGATCCACTTCATCCCAAGAAAGTCTACAAGGTGGTCAAAGCTCTTTATGGACTTCATCAGGCTCTTAGAGCTTGGTATGAGCGTCTATCCATTTTCTTGTTGAAGCATGGCTATAGAAGAGGCACTATTGACAAAACATTGTTCCTTAAAAGGAATTCCAAAGACATCATCCTGGTTCAAGTATATGTCGATGATATTATCTTCGGTTCTACTAGGAAAGAATGGCGTGATGAGTTTGAACAGCTAATGAAAGGCAAATTTCAGATGAGTGCCATGGGAGAACTCACATTTTTCCTTGGTCTTTAAGTCAAGCAGCAGTCGGATGGTATCTTCATTAGTCAAGATAAGTATGTTCATGAAATAATTCAGAAGTTTGATGTGGAACCTCTTAGACCAGCAGCAACACCTTATGAAGTCACTAAAGTCAAACTCAAGAATGAGCCAGATCCTCCGATAAATGTTCACATGTACAGGTCAATGATTGGCTCACTCATGTATTTGACTGCATCACACCCGGACATAATGTTTGCTGTAAGTGCTTGTTCTAGACATCATGTGGCTCCAACCGTGTCTAACTTAAATGCAGTCAAGAAAATATTCAAGTATATCAAGGCACAACCCAAGCTAGGCTTGTGGTATCCAAGGGAATCACCTTTTGTTCTTGAAGCCTATAGTGACAGTGATTATGTAGGTGCTAATAATGATAGGAAGTATACTACTGGTGGTTGTCAATTTTTGGGTCGAAGACTTATCTCATGGCAATGTAAGAAACAGACATTAGTAGCTACCTCGTCAACAGAAGCTGAATATGTAGCTACTGCTAGTTGTTGTGGACAAGTCTTGTGGATACAAAATAAAATGTTGGATTATGGGTTCAACTTCATGAACACCAAAATTTTCATCGACAATCAAAGCACTATCTACATTGTAAAAAATCCTGTGTTTCATCAACGAACCAAGCATATAGAGTTTTGACACCGTTTTATACGGGATGCAAATGAGAAGAAGCTAATACATGTTCTTAAGGTACATACGGATGATAATGTTGCTGATTTGTTGACTAAAGCGTTTGATGGTCCAAGGTTCAACTACTTGGTGGTTCACATTGGTATGGTCAATCCTTGAGGTATAGGATTGAGGGGAGGCTAAGCCTAAGGGGAGGCTTATTGTACATATTTACTTGTACATTCTTACATCTTGTAGCTTCTAACAAATTTTTTTTTCATGGGTATCTACGGTGTGGGCAATTTCTAGTAGATGATTCTGGTTACTCCTAGTAGCAGTCTTCTTCTCCTAGTGGGTTCAAACCCTTATTTTTCACTTATGGTTGGCTTCTAGTATCAATTTTGGTGGTGTCCAATGCTCCTTCTGGCAACGAGTCTGCTATGGCCACCTCTTTGATTGAGAGAATTCAAGCTCGGCTGCTTGCGGACAAGGTTGCTGCTTCTGGTATGTGATTGGTATGTGATTGGTTTGTTTCTTCTCTATTTTTGATACTTTATACATTCTTTTCACCAATAATGTACAATGATTGGTGAATAACACTTTACTAAGTTTAGTAAAAAAAACCATCCTTTTATATAATATATGCTTATACTTTTAACATGTGATGGAATTTCAAAACTTGTAACTCATATAATATCTGCTTATACTTTTCCATCATGAAACTGTTTTCCACTTGGCATTTTCACACTTGGGTTGTCATGAGATGTACTACTGGTGTTGGACCTAGTCCACACAACAAATGGTGCTCAACTCACCATGTCTTGCGGACAAGAAAGAGTTGATTCACCATGAGGGTACGACTCTGCTGTGATTATCAAATCCGTTGATGGTTGCCAGTTTACCCAAAATTAGATGGATTTCACTTGCCTTGGTCCTAGACTGAAAAGTGGCTAATCCAAGGGGGTACGGCTCTTGGTAAAGACTCATATCAAATTCGTTGATAGTTGTAATAGCTCGCTCAAAGCTATAGGGTTTTTAGCTCACCGATGCTTTATTGCTAAGAGTTGGCTAGTCCGGAAGGGTACGGCTTCTGGTAAAGATCTAAATCAAATCCGTTGACGGCTGTGATGATTTGCCCAAAATCATTAGGGTACCCCCACTCACCATTGATTTACGTTCTAAGAGTTGGGTTGGGTTTTGGTATCCCATGGTGATGCTTATTCCACCACAAAGACTAGCTAGCCCAAGAGCGAGCAACTACTTGGTAAAGGCTCATCAAATCTGCTCATGTTGTTGTGAAGATTCAACAGGTGCAGATATGTTCAAAGCTTTCAAGAAGCTTCTCGGAGTTACTAGGTGCAGCAGTCTTAGTGTTTTCCATTTTGATGGTTATATTGTTGTTGTTTATGCTGTTGTTTCAATCCTCATGTTGTTTTGCCAGATCTAACAAGAAACTTGAACTCAACCGGTCAAATTCAAGTATAAGGGAGGATTGTTAGGACCTATGGAATAGATATTTGTAATAGATAAACTAGGAGGTATGTAGTTCCTCCTGGTCCTAGTAGTAGTAGGAGCAATACGTGCTCCTGGTCTAGTATAAAGTCAAACATTATTATTCTTAGTAGTTTGTTAGGATATTGATACAAGGTTTTCACCTAGTATGAAAAAGATTAGTTATTCCAGTCTTTTCGAATTGATTACCAGTTGAAAGTGCGACTCAGTCGTTCTTGGTGGAAAAATAAAATGGTGATTAATATCTATTTTAAACTAAAAACAAATAAGAAAATGTCGTTGTGTAAAAATGAAAGCTTAAAAAGATTAAACTAAAAATTACTAGTTAAAAATAAATGATTAAAAACTTAAAAGGTAAATTTAAACTTAAAACTTTGTAAAAACAAAAACTTAAATCCATCAGAATACCATGATCAGAATCCCATCAGAATGTCTCAAAAGGGAATTCTGTCGGAATAATTACTAAAGTGTTGGAATAATGCACAAGAAACTCTATCGGAATCACTATATCGGAATACAAGTCTGTCGGAATGTAAGAAAAAGAAACTATCGGAATAATGGTAACCCAAAGCTATCGGAATGGTCCGTCGGAACATCAATTAATCACTACTATCGGAATCACGATCGGAATGACGATCGGAATCCCAAAACCCCAATCTGATGGAAGGATTGGAATCACCGTCGGAATCCAAAACCCTAATCCGATGGTATGATCGGAATGCTGGTCGGAAAGGGTAAACCCTTTTCCGACAGTATGTATTTCGAAATAAGCAAACTTAATAAGCTCCGTTTTGAAAAGCACAATCCAATACCTTACCAAATTTATAACGAAAAGAGCTAATAAGCACAAACAAGAACTTTCAAAACTCTAAATAAGCAACTTTTTAAAACAAACCTTGAAAAGACGAAACCTTTAAGAAAACTTAAAAGTAAATAAGCTAAATATAAAATAAGCCAATAAGCATGAAAAGCTCAAAGCTCAAATAGTATAAAAACTTATAGATGAACAAAAAGATAAACTTTTTAATCACAAACATCAAGATGAAACAAGATCAAAGAGTATCACGAATCAAAAACAACTCAAAAACAAAGCAAGGTAGAAGAAGATTAAGATCAAAACAAGACTAAGCTTTTAAAAGTAAAGATTAGATTCAAACAAGAAACAAATAAAAGATGAAGTTTTCCTAGTGAGAGAAAGTTAAACACTTTCTCTCTCTAAAGATTAAAACTACAAAAATGAAAATGAACTAATTAACTAACTAACACACTCCTAATGTGTCATTAGGAGGGTATATATAGGAGGTGGGGAGGTGCATGTGTTGCTTCCTTTTTCTTTCTTCTCGTCTCGACTCGATTTAAATTCTTTGTCTTTCTCGACGTCGTCTCGGGATTTGTCGATATAAATTGAACTTGTCTTATAATTTTCTTCTATAATTAGACTTGGTTCTTCGACTTCATTAAACTTCCGTCTTTAGACTTTTTCTTCGATAAATCTTCAGAATAGGCCTTGGACTTCCGTTATTTTTGAACTCTTGACCTTTTGACTTAGTCTTTTCTCGTTTTCTTCGATAAAAACTCGTGATAGCCCGTCTTTTCTCCCTTTTTCATATTTTATCCTAAAACACAATAAAAACACAAACCACGCATAATTTCGACTTTTACAACATAAAATACACGTTTTGGCCTTGTTATTATTGGAAATAAGTGGTAAAAGGATAAGTGTTTTCACACATATTAAATCCCCTACACTTGACCAGTGCAATGCCCTCATGTAATGCATTAGTTACAAAGCAAGATTTACATTTTTCATCATAATCAATCCACCTTGGCCTTTATTCAAGAGATTATAAAATATTCAAAGGAAGAAAAAAAGTAAAAAGATCAAAAACTTACCTTAGGGTTTTGGAATGTCATGAATGATTATCACCCTCAAGTTTCATGTTTCCCATACCAAGCTTAAAAACGAGATCATTGTTATTATAAGTTAGCAAACTAACACAAATTCATGTGGCCCAATTATTCACTTAGACTCCCTTATTCCTAGGTGTATCTCTTATATTTTATGATTGTCTTGAATGATCACGAGGATGCATTGTTGACTTATTTCGATAGTTATTTAGGCTAAAAATAAAGTGGGAGGATTTAATCAATAGTTAGCTAAAGGACAAAATCTTTTAAAACTGCTTCTCGGGACCTCATAAAGTTCATATCTTGGCATAACTTTCACGATTTGGGACCTTTCTCGAACCGATATTTGGCATTGACTTCATACTTCAAATCTTGAAAGACGTTCATGAAATAATGGTCTTCTCTTCATAATAGGAATTTCTTCACTTGAACTTTTTGAGAGATTCTTCATATTTGGACCACGACTTCTTCATTTTTCTCTAATCTTTATTTGGGATTTTGATATACAACGATAGGCCTCCTTTTAGGACTTGGATCTATTTATCCTCATACCTTGTTAGGGTCTTTTCAGATAGACTTCTCCATGATCTTTACGGGAGTATCTGCTTTTCGTCGTGTGTCTCGATCCTTCATATTGATTTTTGATAAATGATTCTTCACATCACTTTGGATCTTTAGCAACAAAATGTAGCCCTCATGCCTTGTTAGGGCCTTTTCGGACTCGCCAATCTTCGCATCCCGCTTCAATAGTTATGCATTGGCTATGAACTCTAATTAATACCGAGCAACTTTTAAACGATCTTGGGCTAGAAGCTAAGTAACTTTACAAATCGTACAACCTTACTTATTACAATTAAATTTATTAACAAGCGATGGGAGAAAAATCTCATAATTAACTCACATAAATTCATGAAAGAATACCAAACTTATAATTGACTCTATCATCTCTCGTTCTCCATAATTTAAAATCACAAGGAATAAGACTCGTGGATGCTTAGCCTATTAAATCAAAGTTTTGGGTTTTCAAGTCATCTATAGGATCTTGTAACTTCTTAGACTCTTTCAAGTTTAGAATTTACATTATAAAGTTCCCTTGATAAACGACTTTCTAGGATCAATTATAGGAACTTGTGAAAAGTTCTCGTTCTTAACCCGTAAGAGTTCAGACTTTCGCGTTTTAAAGTTCCCAATATAAAAGCCTAGCAAAACTTGACTTAAACACATTAAGGATACTAGCTAGAGTAAACTTAGATAAGTAAACTCGGGTTGAGTCAAAAGATTCACAACGTTTAAAAATTAAAACCACTTTATTAAAAATTTATTCTAATGAAAGAAAATAACTATAACAAAGGTAAATACAACTAGGCCAAAATAGATCAAAAATTTTGAAAAATGTCGAAAAAACAATTTTCCGGTTAAAATGAGGACAAATACAAGGAAAAGCCCACTTAACTTCGATAGAAGTCCCCCCTACACTTAATATAAACATTTTCCTCAATGTTTAAGCATGTGGAAGTAACCTCCACTACACTTACGATATTGTACACTTTGTTCAAATCTTGCTAAGGAAAGGACAACTAAAGTGATTCCTATTTCAATCATAAATGATAAAATAATGAATCAAAAGAGTTTAGGATAGAACCGGGAAGACGGGTACACGGAATCACGGTTTGTCAAAAGTCATCAAGAATGGCTCTTTGAAAGCTCAAATCCCTGCACATGATAAGAAAGAAAACAACAAACACATACTAGGGTCTCCCCCTATACTTATTATAAAAACAGAATAAAAGGATAGATACTACGGGTTGCCTCCCGAGAAACTCTTCTTTTTGTTAACCGAGTCGTGAGCCTGACTCGACCTTGATTAGCATGGTAAGAAGCTTGAAGAACATCCAGCGGGATCAAATACATGGTTTTCGTCCATCAAATAGCAAAAGCTTAAGGCGAACAAGGCAAGCCAAAGAAGAGTAGGCAAGGTTCCCTTAAGCAGTTGTAGAGCACGGTGGTAGAAAGTAGGATGAGGTGCAAGCATATCTCCACAAGTTCCAAAAATCTTTCCTTTTATTTCATCATATGGATACTGAGATGGTTTAAAAATTGCAATACCGGGATCGAACACCTTTTCCTTTAGGGGAAAATAACACTCAGGCTCAGTAGACCTTGAAGAAGATCCGCTCATAAATCTCACAATCTCGTCCTCAGAAGGTGGATAAAGAGGTGTCAAGACATAGGTACTACGGATATCGGTGTCTTCCGGTTTCTTCTCCTTTGAAACGGGTTTCTTAATATCCGAAGGAGGATAAAGAGCATCATCAAAGTCTAAAGGAGGAGAATCATTCTCATTGGGGAAGTAAGTATTGAGAAAAGTAGCAAAGTATTCCTCAAATGAGTAGTCATCTAAAGTAGGATCAAGCATTGGTGGTGGACGATCTTCATCAAAAGTAGGAACAAGGTCATCATTTGAAGAATCACTCGAGAGAGTATCAACATCATCAAAATCATCATAAGTTGGCATGTATTTATACTCTGAAACAAAATCATCAGAATCATCCATGTCAGAACTAGAATCATCATCATAGTCATCATTGATTGGTGGAGACTCATAAATTGGTGGAGGATCCAAATTGGAGAGAGAATCATCCACATTATCTTGGAAAAGTGGATTACCCTAGCAAGAGTCGAAAAGAGGATTGTTGTAGACGACAAAATCATCAAGATTTGTACTTTCACAAGTAGTTGTATCAAGCTCGTCTTGACGCACATTAATCATATTCGTTGATTCTCTTCCATTGGTTTTGTTTGTAATCTTCCCCATTTTAAACACTTGTGCATCATCCCCGACTCTTAGAATGAGTTCACCTTCGGCAACATCGACTAAAGCTTTTTTGGTTCTCAAAAATGGCCGTCCAAGTATTAACGGAATACGAGGGTCCATTTCATAATCAACAACAACAAAATTGACTGGAAAAGTGAAGGTACCAACTTTAATAAAGACATCTTCGGCAATACCAACGGGGTAAGCGAGAGTGCGATTGGCTAGCTCAAGAGTCATCTTTGTTGGAGTAAGGTCGGGTAATGATAGTTTTTTCCAAACACTTAAAGGCATCAAATTTATACTTGCCCTGAGATCGGCTAAGGCAGTAAATTCTTCGGTTTGGTTAAAAGTACATGGTAACACAAAACGACCAGGATCTCCAAGTTTTTCCGGAAGTTCTTTAAGAATGACTGCAGAACAGTTTTCATTTAAGCGTGTGTTGACAAACTCAGCCATCCCTTCTTGTTAAGCAATTCCTTGAATGCTTTGACAAATTTCGGCATTTGGACAAGTGCTTCAACAAGGCTAATGTTGAAATTCATTTGAGAGATCATCTTCAAATAGGAAGTAACTTGAGAATCCTCCTTAGTAAGAAATTTACACTTATCTAACCGAGAAGGATAAGGGATGTTGGGTTTAGATGGTGTAGGTGTAGCAGGTAAAGGTTGAGATGTTGAGGGTTGAGAAGTAGAAAGTTTAGAGGTGGTAGGTGGGGTTGGTGGAGGGTTTTGTTTAGGTACTTCTTCCGTGAGAGGTGGAGACGGTAATAGAGAATTAGTACTAGGTGTGGTAGTAGGAGGGATAAATAGAGGTGGAGGAGGTGTAGATGGAGTAACTTGAGGAGGGATAGAAGGTCCTACTAGAGTTGCTCCACTTCGAGTAGTAATAGCACTCACATTAGCTCTAGGGTTTGTTTCGGTGGTAGAAGGAAGAGCACCTTGGGGACAAAGGGTTTGTAACATTTGAACGAATTTCCTATCCGTGGACTCTTGCATTTGTCTATTAGATTCTTGCATTGCTTGCATTATTTTCTCATGTTCATTCAATTTTTGCAAAACCAAGTTCATTGGCGGATGTGGTAAATTGAGCCCTTGTTGTTGAAAAACTTGGTTTGGGTATTGGTTATAAGGTGGGAAACCTTGAGGATTGAAACCTTGGTGTTGAAAACCTTGGTTTTGCATGTGATAGTTTCCTTGGCTTGCATTGGAGCCCCTCACATTAGCATTTTGTGTAACATTTGCTCTTGGTGGCCCTTGGTTGTTATGGGTGGGTGGTGGTGGTCTTTGCTTAAAACCTGGTGGAGCCAAGTAATTTGTCGAGTTGTAAGACAAGTGATTAACATCGACATTAGGCTTGAAATGAACTCTCTCGGTGTTGTTGTAAGCATACACTTCCCCGTGAGATTGATCATAAGCTTTATCACAATTAGTATAAGAGTGTGGCCCACCAAAAGTTTCACAAGTTATATTAAGAGCATTGTTGTTTTTGGCATTGTTAACGGCTTGTAAAGCAAGTGCTTCAACAACTGTAGTAAGCTTATCAAGTCTCTTGTCGGTGTCACTAGTGCTAGCACTAGCCACATTAGCCCGAACACTCTTAGTTTGCACTCTAGACTTATTCTCAATAGTATCCCACGCGGCATTAGAAGACTTAACCAGAATGTTACCCCCCGAGGCACTATTTAGTGAATCTTGGTCATTCATGCTTAAACCATTGTAAAAAGTATTAATTTGATGCACTTTTGGGTATACCATGTTGTGGAAAATTTCTTAAAAGTTCCTTAAAACGGTCCCAAGATTCACTAAATGTCTCACCATACTTTTGTTCAAAGTTAATGATTTCATTCCGCAAAGCGGTAGTACGTGAGGGTGGGAAAAAGTAGTTGATGAATTTGGTCTCTAAATCCGACCACGTAAGAATACTTTGTGGCGGTTCTTTATCAAGCCAATGCCGGGCTTGTCCCTCTAAGGAGAAAGGAAAAAGTTGCAAGCGAATCACCTCTTGTGAAACCCCATTAAACTTGACCGTATTAGTGAGTTGAAGAAACCTTTTGATATGGTCATGAGGATCATCAAGTGTACGCCCTAAGAATGGTTGAGCAGAGACCATTTGAATGAAGCCGGATTTGAGCTCAAAGTTGTTGGCTCCAATCTCGGGTATGACAATAGCATCGGTGTTGCCCTCTACGTGCGATTGCAAAAGCTCGATCATTGGTCGATTGTACATGGTGACAATAGGTTGAGTTTCGACTTCGGCTTGAGTTGCTTTCTTCTTACGAGCACGGGTACGCATACACACCTACAAAAGGAAAAGAAAGATAGACAAGAAATATTTTTGGTTTTTTATGTTTTTCTATTTTTTTGGATTTTTTTTTGAAAATTTTATATTTTTAGGATTTTTGAAAATTTTTGAAAATTAGACAAGTAAAATAACGTTCAATAGTGAACGGATCCCAAAATCCAACGCGTCTCTCACAATAAACCGTTAATCTTCACGAAAAGAGTCGGCAGTGGCGCCATTTGATACAAGGTTTTCACCTAGTATGAAAAAGATTCGTTATTCCAGTCTTTTTGAATTGATTACCAGTTGAAAGTGCGACTCAATCGTTCTTGGTGGAAAAACAAAATGGTGATGATTATCTATTTTAAACTAAAAACAAATAAGAAAATGTCGGTGTGTAAAAATGAAAGCTTAAAAAGATTAAACTAAAAATTACTACTTAAAAATAAATGATTAAAAAATTAAAAAGTAAATTTAAAACTTAAAACTTTGTAAAAACAAAAACTTAAATCCATCGGAATACCATGATCAGAATCCCATCGGAATGCCTCAAAAGGGAATTCTGTCGGAATAATTACTAAAGTATCGGAATAATGCACAAGAAACTCCATCGGAATCACTATATCAGAATACAAGTCTGTCGGAATGTAAGAAAAAGAAATTATCAGAATAATGGTAACCCAAAGCTATTGGAATGGTCCGTCGGAACATCAATTAATCACTACTATCGGAATCACGATCGGAATGACGATCGGAATCCCAAAACCCCAATCCGATTATTTAATCGTGGAAATGCCATGTCAGGCGCACCTATCAGAATCGGAACAGACCAATTACCAGATCCACCTATCATCGCCGGCAGAACCATAAAAAATATCATTAAAAAAGCGTGAGCCGTGATTAAAACACGAAATCCCAGTGGAAGTAGAAAAGGCCAAAGCGGGTTTCCCCTCAGAATGTTCACCTGTAACAAGAGAAAGATCCCTGTCTATCACAGGGTATCCGTATACTGTGACCCTACTTCCGAGTTATAGAAGGGCCTGGAAGGATCGGAATCACCGTCAGAATCCAAAACCCTAATCCGATGGTATGATCGGAATGCTGGTCGGAAAGGGTAAACCCTTTTCCGACAGTATGTATTTCGAAATAAGCAAACTTAATAAGCTCCGCTTTGAAAAGCACAATCCAATACCTTACCAAATTTATAACGAAAAGAGCTAATAAGCACAAATAAGAACTTTCAAAACTCTAAATAAGCAACTTTTTAAAACAAACCTTGAAAAGACGAAACCTTTAAGAAAACTTAAAAGTAAATAAGCTAAATACAAAATAAGCCAATAAGCATGATAAGCTCAAAGCTCAAATCGTATAAAAACTTATAGATGAACAAAAAGATAAACTTTTTAATCACAAACATCAAGATGAAACAAGATCAAAGATTATCACGAATCAAAAAAACTCAAATACAAAGAAAGGTAGAAGAAGATTAAGATCAAAACAAGATTAAGATTTTAAAAGTAAAGATTAGATTCAAACAAGAAAGAAATAAAAGATGAAGTTTTCCTAGTGAGAGAAAAGTTAAACACTTTCTCTCTCTAAAAATTAAAACTACAAAAATGAAAACGAACTAATTAACTAACTAACACACTCCTAATGTGTCATTAGGAGGGTATATATAGAAGGTGGGGAGGTGCATGTGTTGCTTCCTTTTTCTTTCTTCTCGTCTCGACTCGATTTAAATTCTTTGTCTTTCTCGACGCCGTCTCGGGATTTGTCGATATAAATTGAACTTGTCTTATAATTTTCTTATATAATTAGACTTGGTTCTTCGACTTCATTAAACTTCCGTCTTTAGACTTTTTCTTCGATAAATCTTCAGAATAGGCCTTGGACTTCCGTTCTTTTTGCACTCTTGATCTTTTGACTTCGTCTTTTCTCGTTTTCTTCGATAAAAACTCATGATAGCCCGTGTTTTCTCCCTTTTTCATATTTTTATCCTAAAACACAATAAAAACACAAACCACGCATAATTTCGACTTTTACGACATAAAATACACGTTTTGGTCTTGTTATTATTGGAAATAAGTTGTAAAAGGATAAGTGTTTTCACACTTATTAGATATGCATGAGATATGTTAGGAAAGGATATGCATATCGGAAGTTACACGTTTTGGTTTAATGTAGTATTAGGGTTTCCTTGTAGTATAAAAGGAACACATTGGCAGAAGGGTTAGACACACCTTTCATCATCACTATTCATTTCATATTAATAGTAGAAATCCTTAGTAAGGATCAAGTTATTTAGTTATTCTGTTTCTTCTTGTTCATAGTATTTGTATTCCGCACTTATACTGTGTATTACATTAAGAGTCTCTCTGTTAATAGACTTGTGATTACAGAAGTCATTCACCATCCTTAACAGGATGCAAGATCCACATCTAGTGGACCCAACATTCACAGTTAACGAATAATCATACGGATTAAAGTCAATTCATTGACCATCACAGCAATTAGGTCAGATTCACAGAAATATCACAGAATGATGACTGAGCACAGTGTCAAGTCATTACACGTCCATAGACAGTTTCTCAGAAAAATGCGGGATAACTTCTCGGTTCAAAAACAGTTTAAGCACATAGTTGACTAAATAAAAGTCAAATGGTAAAATAGTCATTTAACGAGTCAGGAAAATTACCAGATGTTACACCATACATTTAAATGAACAATCTCTCCAAGATGTTTGGTTTGATGTTCACTCAGAGGATAAGGTTCTCTAGTTTGCTTTGCCTTAAGGCATACCTCACAGAGATCATTTTAACCATTCAAAACAAAATTCAATTTATGTTCAAGAATTTGTAGAACTTGGTCAGAAGGATGACCAAGTCTGTTGTGCCATATACATTTAAATAAGCAACAAATGTTAATGTTATTATTACTAACTTTTTTACCTGTATTAAAAAACACATACTATTATCCTCTTTACTAGTCCCCACTTGGGTCCCTAATACAGAATCCTGAATAACACAAGAACTTTCATCAAATATGACTCTACCTTTACTATCATTACTTAATCTGTGTACAGACAACAGACTAACTTGATATCCTGGCATAACCAAGAAATCATGAAGAAAAAATTTATCAGTAAGTTTAATACTGCCAACATGTGTCACCAAAGCCTTAATTCCATTATGATGACATACTGTCATATTTAGCTTTGACACATGAACAATATTAAACATATTGATAATAGTGAAAGTCATATTTTGACTTGCACCAGAATCTGTAATCCAACCAATATAAACACTACACGTACTTATATTTTGACTTGAACAAAAACTAATCACACAATTAGTACTTGCAACATTTGCAGGTATACTCCTAGAACCAGACTTCTTACTAATCAAATCCATTAGTTTCTTATACTGCTCATCTGTAAAAGTCTTAGATTAAACAGTAAACTGATACTTACTCCCTGAAACAACATTATTAATTGTGGTTCCCTTATTAAAACTGGTATTTCTCTTAAAATTTGGAGGATACCCAACAAGCTCAAAACATCTATCAATAGTAGGACTGTTCATATTGCAATTAGTACAAACAAGATTTGGTATAGTGAGCTTTCTAGCTGAATTATTGTTATAATTATTATTCCAAGAGAAGGCAACACCATTACCACTACCTTTAGAACCACTTTGGGAATGAGTACCCCTTTATGATTCATCTCTAGAAAGAGAAGGAAAATCACCCTAACATTAGGAATAAGATCATTGGTGAGTATTATACTCCTAATAGGAGCATATATCTCATCAAGTCCCATAAGGAACTATATCAGATTAACCAAATGATTATGCTCCCTTAGCTTATCTGAGTTATCACAAACATACTCTGGCACATTGATAAGAGAGTCATACTGCCTCGACAGAGCATTAAATTTATGATAATACTCAAACAAAGCCATCCCATACTGAGTTAAAGAATGAATCTTATAGTGCATATTAAAAATAATAGAAGCATCCTCCTTACTATATGTCTCTTCTAATCCCACACATCCTTAGCATTCTTAAAAAATACTTGACCAAGAAAAACATCTTGTGAAACACAACCAAGAATCCAATTTAAAACCACAAAATTACATATGTCCCACTGTTCTTGCAAAAAAACAGCATCTTTAGGCCTATGTATTTTACCATCTATCAAACCAAGTTTATTTTTAGTATGAATAGTTATGGATATAGTTGCTTTCCATAGTTTATAATTTTTAGTACCTTCCAGTTTAAAACCAATTAATGGAATACCATGCAAGAACAGTGGATCAAACATATCAATCTCATTACTCTCATAACCATAATTCTTGTCCTTGTCCTTCTTACTACCCTCAGTAACCATTATGAAAGAAATAACAAATAACACACCAGAGAACACAATCAAGAAACAGAAAACCAACTACACAAATATACAGATAATAGCCAACCACCTTGTAACTCCACAAAACCAACAATACTAACTAGTTCCTTCGACACTTAAGCCCTCTAAAAACACAAGAAATTAAAAAAAAGGATTGTGAGGTGTTATAGTACACGCATATCAACCAAACACCCAAGCCACGGATAAAACCAAACCAAACAAAAAACAATGCACCGGAAAACAACCTGAAAAATCAAGATCAACTGATCAAGTTAACCAACAAGAAAAAAACATAATTAATCAAGAAATCAAGAATTGAAAAATTAGGGTTTTGATACGAAAAAAACTAATTTTCAAGATCTACCTCAGTCTTGATAATCAGAAGCCTAATAATCAACAATTTTGTTGAATAAAACCAAAAGCCCCAAAAAACAAGAAACCCTAAAGTATAAAACACCACAGATTACCCAAGAAAACACTAGTTCGAACAATTCCAACTGGAATTGATCAAACCCTAATTTTTGAGAAAATCAAAGCAACCTGTTTGATACCATGTGGAAAATTATAACAAAGATCATTTATTCAACCAACCTCCCTTTTTATTTTGTTAAACTGCCTCAATCTATAACTTCAAATGTTATACTTGGGTTTGTGATCAAACGAATACAAACAGGAAAGAACCAGAATATGATCTTTAAGTTTGAGATCAATATAAGTACAATAATCCAACGATTACATCGAGAGAGAGATAACCAAACTATAACTGTGTGTGAATAATGACTCGGTATCTAACCCTAACAATCTATATATACCTGAATAGTAATCCAGTCCTTCAACTTGTAATATTTACCAATCAAACCATGTATAATTGATATAATATAATAGAAATAATTTTACCTTTCTTACCCTTGTAGTTCTATAAAAGTCTGAACAGTCCCTGAACAAGAGTTAAGATATACACAGTATACTTTTGACAGTTATACGTCATGATTGTTTTAGCACTTTTTAACGTCCATAAAATATTGCCCACCCGAAAAAAAATTTCAGGCTATGCCCAGTCTCTAAACACATTTATGTGGTCCTTTGACCATGTGACGCGTATAAGTCGAAATTTATCCCAGCGTAGGCAGATTAGTATATACAACTACAAGGTATCAAACCGCTCAAGTACCGTGTATAACGAAAACTAACAGGCGTATATAACTTATACAAGTAACATGAAAAGGAGATATTACCAAATACCAAATCGTGGTTTTATAAGGCAGTGACATCCGAGTAAAAATGAGAACTTTCAAAAAAACACCAGGGTAGCGTGAAAGGTTTTTGGTTCGAATGCTAGTCGCTTTTCATGAAACATGTATTTTAGAACCACTAAAAGGGCAAGCATGTGTTGGGTGAATATCCCACATCGGCGGTGTAGTGGAAGATGAGAGTGAGGAAGGTTGTATGTGAGACCCCTAAAATCAGGCAAGGAAACACGTAGGCAGCATGGGGGTGCCACGTCATGGTACAAGATTCAATGAAATATAGTTAACACAAAATTGACGTAATAAAAGACGTTTATATTACATCATAAAAGATCAGAGTTTTTGAACTAAAAGGTCCCAGAGTTTTATAAGCGGAAAAATCTACTATTTAAACATGGTTTTGTAACATATAGTTACCAAGAATATAGGATAAACTTCTGACAACTTTTACCAAAACCAAAGTTTAAATATAACACAAAAATCTCCAAGCTATGATAATATCCTACGGGCTCCCATCCAAGAAACATTTAGCATTATTACCTGAGATTAAACATGTCACACACGTGAATTTTGAATCTATTTAATTTACGTGAAACGCGATGTTTCGGGTTAGACTTGTGTGTCTATTGATGTTCCCAATTGTTTACGCGTATTTTGGGTACTAATTTAAATTTTTATGATGCTCATATAAATGACTTGTTGTTTTGTTTACGATTACATGATAAGAGCTACTATTTTAGAGTCGACAATTATTTATGCCGACGTGATTTAGATTAATTAGGTTCAATACCAAATTGGGCATTTCACCCACTATACTTACGACGTGCATAAAAGTTTTCCATTTTCGTTTCAAACCAAATTCGTTTTACATAAACCTTACTTAAACTCAACATATTCAAGTTTCCATCCCACTTACACAACTTAAACAATTGCAAGGTATTAAAAATTGAAAGGAAAACACAAGTTTTGTACGCCATGTCAAGATGCAAATCCGGTCCCCTCTCATACAAATGAAACCCACGTTTTTCCTCATACTATTCCCTCAACCTCCATTTGACTTATACTAGTACTATACTCTCCAGTTAATGCTTTGTACTTCTTGTCCCATTCTCTTCTTTCATTACCCAGTGGATACTACCATCAATTTCTATTGCTTTTGCATTTCCTTGGTACCATCAACTCTTCAAGTAATGAGTCCAAGAAAGGACTCACATGCCCCGTGATATCCCTGCCCAAGACGAGTCCCATCAAGCTTTACCTATTTCCCACCAATGTGCCAAAAACCATGGTACTTACCAAGTTACTCCTAGTTGTGAACAAACTATAAGGATTAGAAACCCTAACTAGAAGCAACTACCCTTGGCTCACTCAATCTTCTCTATAAATACTAGCTCTATTCTCTTATAATCTCACACACTCAAACTTAAAGCTCAGCAAAAAAAAAACATTGAACACCCTTGGTGTTAGCACACGGCAGAAATAAGCTAAGATAGAAGTCGAGTTTTTTTTGGTAGCAAGACTAGGGAGTGTATAGTCTTGTGTGGATCTTATACATTGTTTTGAGTTAAGCGTTGTTATCCTTGTTCACCATCTTCATCAGCTAGCTTAGGACCCCTTGTAAGTTTTTATATCTTGTTCACTTCACATTGGTTGATAGTTAAACTTGCTATAAGATTTTGAGAACTAAACACTTACATTGAACGAGTCACGGGTTAGGGTTTGGTGTGATAACCATTTGATGACCAAAACCATCTAAAGGAGACCCATTAACAAATTAGACGAATGTACTATGGACTAAATGGGTTATTTTATGAACAAGTGAGAACCTACATAGTAAACGAATATGATTATATGAAGACAACCACGAATAAAACATAAGGACCTTGTCAAACATGTTATTGTGATTGCGTGTGTGAACCTTCTATGGGATAACAGTGAATAGAACAAGCACTAGAACACCAAGAAAGGGAATATGGGCGTGGGTTGTGAATGAATGATTTTATGTAGTCCTTACTGAGTATGCTTGAGGAATAAATAAGTGTCGTATGATTTTATGCCCATGAAACCAGAACCTTAAACGACTGCACGTATAGTAGGTGTATGTATGCTTGTGCTAAATGTAAACGCAAATTACATGCACATTGCCTAAAAATAGTTGTGTACTGTATATACATATTCGCAGCCATTTGCTAGTTTTAGCTTACCATGATGAAAGCTATAATGTGTACTATCTGTTTGTATGCTGCCATGGTATGTATGCATTTTCTCTTCTCCTAGTCGTGTGGTTTTGCAAATCTAAGTATGTTATGTGTATAAACCAAAACCAAAAACAATAAGTAAGAGCCTCCCTCAAGAGCTTTAAAACTTGCTGCATGTAAGTATGTGTGTTCGCGCTGCGTAGAAAACAATTATGCATACCTTAATACCATGATCCTAGGTGAGAGTTAGGAATCTAAGATTTCCAGTACGCTTATACTTACTGCTAAACCATGGGTGTGTATGTGTGGGTATTGGTTGCGTGTAAACATGAACAGGAAGTAGTAGCATGGTTGTGAATTCGTGTCTATGAGAGTAACAAGAAAAACTGCATGAAATAATCATGTCACTGCGTATGTGTGTGTGTATGCCGTGAAGGTACTCCATCAACAGAAAACAACTATATACTATTATTTCAAATAGAAAGGTAAAAGGAGTAATGTATTTGCTTGTATGAATATATGTGCAATGGGTGTATTAAAATAAGTAAACATAATTTCCCATTCTTTGGAGAACACTGATGTGAACATAGCTAGCATAAGTAGACACCCATTTCTCCTTTCTTTAGAATTACTGTATGAATAGTTGTATGTTATGTGTTTGTATAATTGGCATATATGCATCCCCATGTATGAAAAGCATGTAAGAAGCAATAGGACACTTTCTTTTCTTTGGTCATAGCCTGCGTATAGTGGGTACACCAACACAAGACTTCCATTTTGGCTAATTATAGTTGCCATGATGTATGCATCTATGTATGGTTAAATTATAAAAGCAAGTAGGGATACCCCTCTTTTTCTTTTCCTTTTTCGTGTAAACTACACAAAGTGGAAGTAGTAGTACTAGTCCTACCATAATGAATGGCATGTAGGATGTATGATCATGTATGCACATCAATAACAAGACAAAGAAAGCATCCCATTCTTTTGTGATAATTTTGTGTATTAAGAGTACAAGGAAATCCAAAACAATTTTTAAATACCAAGTGGAAGTGTGAACACAAATGCTTCATTTTCTTTTATTTCCAAGATGGCTAGAAAATTGCATTTTATAACATGAACATCGACTTATAGACCCTACTCCAGGCCTGTTTTTAATCGACTTAACAACCATGTCCCGACCATTTGAAAATACCTTTATAAACTTGACGCGGCCTAGATTTCATAACAACTTTCCGTTTGTCTTAATGTTTAGTAACGAAGCCGCAATTAAATTCCAAAAATGCTCGATTTCCACTTATAAGTAATTGAAAACTTACTTGTTTATTTTTGTTAACGAGTGAACTACTTTGCATAATTAATTACTAGACATAGAGACTTCATAAAAATGCGATGTTTATCAAATATCGATGAGATCGTGGTCTAGTTTTTATAATGAGAGCCCGTTTATTTTTCGGACTATTATTTAACAAGATATCAAGACCCAAACTTGACCCCGTGACTAAATCGGACGAACGAGAAAAATGTATAAAAACATTTTATAAATCTATAGCAAGTATAAATTATCAACCAAGTGCATTGTATGGTGTTATTTATTTTATTTAGCCTAAGTATGGATATTTTACTTAGGTTACGAGTAGATCGTTTGCGCATTGTTTTGCGTTCCTTGATATTCCGTGCTATCCTTGTTGATCATATTTACCTACTTCATCGAGGTGAGTTTCATAGCCCCACTTTTAATTGTTTTAACTATTTTGGGGTGAGAACATTGCTTGTTTTTAACGGATGAACATAAGTGCCTTAAACTGATACGTTTGCCTACATGATGTCTAAGTAGCGATATCCCTAGATGCTTTAGCCCACTATCGTGAACCGTTAATTACTTTGTGTAAGCGCGAATGTTATGGATAGATCTATCGGGACTAACCTCCCTATCTAATTTGGTTGTGTGGCCAAAGTTAGATACACTTACATTTGAGGATTTACAAATGCTTCGGGATAGGCATTTGCTCGGGCTCTTATTATTTCTTGTTGGTTGAGGTTAACGCTTCGGTGTCACGAGCTTAGGCGTAGGTGATTAAAACGTATACTTTTGATTATAATTTTGTATTTGTTACAAGATTATATGCCGGTTGCCTTGAAAATCTTATGGTTCATCACACTATTTAAACTTAAACCTATGAACTCACCAACCTTTGTGTTGACACTTTAGCAATGTTTTTCTCAGGTATCAAGACAGAGGAGTGACGTGGTTATGCATGGGAGATTTTTTTTATAAAAATGGCCGTGACTAGTGTATGGATATTTGGATCAACGTTAAAGTCTTTTGAAACAATGTTTTATTATGATCTTGTGTAATTCGCTTCCGAAACAAGTTTTATGCTTTTAATTAAATTAAAACGGCTTTTAAATAGTCGTTCTTTGTATCTATGTCTTGTGATAGTCATGACCGTCGCACCCCATTGTGTTGTAT
Organism: Glebionis coronaria; assembly: GCA_025667525.1. Taxonomy (NCBI): domain Eukaryota; kingdom Viridiplantae; phylum Streptophyta; class Magnoliopsida; order Asterales; family Asteraceae; genus Glebionis; species Glebionis coronaria. The sequence goes on along the minus strand of JANFOE010000646.1, from coordinate 42,986 downwards.
TACTCTGATAAATTGGGGGTGTGACAAAACATGTAAAACGTCAACACAAAGTTGAGTGATATTCATAGGTTTAGTAGTAAAGTTGTGGAACACAAGCATTCATTTGTAAAACAAGTAATATGGAAAATGGTTATATACGTTAACCAGTCCGAGACCATTATTATTGCTATTTAGCTCATGACACCGAAGCTTAACAACATGTAAGTTCCCCTAGCGAGTATTCAGCCTAAATACTCAAGTATAAACAAATGTAATGCGTCAAAGTAATATGTGTAAAATCCGTAACATCATCACGACCCTAATTCGAGAACGAATTTTTTTAGAGGGGAAGAGTTGTAAAACCCACTTAAAATACCATGAACAATAACTATGAACAGTAAATACATGAAATCATGAATAAACTAAAACCTTCCAAGTATAATATACGACACGTGTCACGACATTAATAACAATAATTACGCATATTATTAATATACGATAAATATTACGTATAATGTTATAACACGAACATTAAAACACGACATACACGACTAATAATATTTAACATGAAAAGGTTAGGTTTTGGTGTTTTAGGCCTTGGTAGCCGCGGCATAGATCAAAACAAAACGGAGAGGGCCTTTTGGCCCATTACCAATTCTAGTTAGTAACTTAATCTAACTCCTAGGGGATTTATCGCATAATTATTTTGAAGAAAATAAACAAGAAACCCTATCCTCCTTTTTGGCCGCCAGCGATCAAGAACACCAAAGGGTGTTTGTGGTTTTTGATCTTTGATTTTGATATATTCGTGTTCGTGTTCATAGCCTTCATTCATTCACGCATTCGGTATACCCATAACCTTAAATCCTTTTATTCTTTTAATTATAATCATGATCATATGTGACTAAATATTTAAAAACATGAACCAAGAACATGCTAGTGTAATAAATAAACAAGATTTGGGGTTTGGTTGGTGTTTGTGTTGGAGCCGACGTACAAATCGAGAGCCACAAGGCTCTCGGTGGCTATTATGTACCACCAGCCGAGACCACCATGGTCTCGGTGTGGTTTTGGTTAGGTCGGTCGCAAGAAAAGGAAACCAGTGGGAGCAATTGGTTTGATATTCAGTGTCAACCGAGACCCTTAAGGTCTCAGTGGGACTTTAGTAAAAAACAGTGGGAACCCGGCGCAAGCCGGGGTGTGTTTGGTTTGGTCAGTGGCTACACGCAGCAAGGCAGGGGGAACCACCGGCTAAAGCCGGTGGGAGTTTTGGTCGAGCAGTGGAAACCGGCTAGTCGGGTTAGCCACTGGCTGCTGGTTGGCCGCCGGCTGGGTGGTGTTGGCTAGGATTATTCGATTCGGCTTACGTTATTTCACGGGTTCGGGATAAATTATAAAATCAGTTTAAGCGTTTATTTAATTAAATTAATACTAGGATTAGTTAATTTAATTAAAATCATGACTTAGGTTATAATTAATAAAATTAATAATACATGTTAAACCTAAGTATTTTATTTTAGACTTAACTTAATTAAAGCATGTCTTAATTTAATTAAATTTGTATAACCTATAGTTTATTAATTTAACCATGACACTTACTGATAAACTATGATATTTGATCCATGACTTATACTTTTAATCAGTAAGCGTTAACTTATATTTTAGACTTATTAATCCAGCTTATTTCTATTTTTAGAAACTTTCTATTTTTGGAAACCTGTTATTTTTAGAAAGTTACTCATTATGATACAACAAGTATAATAACACAAGAATTCATGAGATACATTAATCAGAAACACATGAAAACATGAATAATTACAAGATAATACGTGAAACAGTAAGGACACGACAAGAACATATAAAATAAGTTAAGAACACACAGATGCAGTAACACACTCAGTAATCAGACAACTCATAACATGTCCCTTATTTATGTAGCCCTTGTGAAGTTCGAGTAGTACTTTCCATCTTTTCATCTTTCATCGTTCACTGGACATAAGGTACGTATTTTCCATCCTTCGGTATGGACATTCTTTCCTTATTAGGATTCCCTGTTTGCAGCAAACTGTTTTCCCAAGTATACGTTTTATATGTTTGATTATTTATGTTTAGTTTTAAATACCTAAGCCATATACATGCATGACCAGTGTCGCCTAGTTATGGAGGTACCATAACCATAACACTAGAGGCACCGGTGTTATGACTTCCCCACGGCAAAGTAATTGCTCGTGGCGTCCCTTTACAGTTTTGGCCTTATATTTATATTATCATGTGGGCGTATGGGTGCATCCAAATTACATGTTTTACAGGATTTTCATGGTGAATGTGGTGTATGTATTGCATCCTTCACAAGGAGTTGATCCCTTCTACCCAGACTAATTAATTAGAGGCAACCCCTCTAATTGCATGATGAGGTCTCCCTCTAAGTATTCATGCACGGTGGGACCTCGTGACGTATATGGGCTATTGGCTAACTATCACAGTTTTTATATAAAAACATAAGTCTTTTCAAACTATAAAACCAGTTTTATAAACGTGTTCAAGGTTTTCCAGGACTTATATATTTCCGCTCCCTTTAGTCTTATTTATGTTTCAGTCATTCATACTATGTCATATATCCGTTCACTGAGCGTATTGCTCAGCCGTTACTTTCCTTTCTATGTCCCAATACGGCAGGTACCCCAGGACAGACTTGAGCATTTGGAGGACGTGCATAGGATGGAAGTTGCCTTAAACTTCTTCTCCTTTTGTCTTCACATACTTATGCTTGTTTGGTCACTTGTTTTGTCCTTCTCATTTCATTTACTTTATTTATGTTTTGGGCTTATGTTTGGGAACCGATATTTGATTCTGGTTTTCCCTTTTGGTCATGTATGTTTTAGTACATATTACCTTGCATGCTTTGATGACACGCCATAAATACACGTAACGGCCCACTTATCAAAATGGGGTGTTACAATTATGGTATCACAGCCTGGTTTCGACCTGTAGGCTCTAAAATTCGACTTGTGACTAGTGGGTAGTCACCAGGAGCTTCCTAAGCTGACGCTTTTTATTCCATGTATTTATATTTTCAGCACCTTAATGTTTTAACCATGATGTTTTCCTCGGAATTGTTTTACTAATATGGATTGAACAACCATCATCCATACTTAGTTACATGTCATTGTTTTATGCATGATGTTCCTTGAGAACTTCGGCTAAGATGGACTAACCACCGTAGTTCATACTTTGTCATATGTTTCTGTTAAGTTTGACAATTGATTTTCACTTATTTATTTGCATGTATTATTGTTGCAGGTATTTTGACTAAGTAATGGTTGTTACATGACTGGCCATATTTAGTCGCATGTGCTTTTCATTCGAATTTTGTTTTGGTGAAACGACCCATAGGCGTTCACCCTTGCCATGTCAATTTGTTTTGGTGAACTGACCCATAGGCGTTCATCCTTACTCATGACAGTTTTGTTTTGTGAACTGACCCATGGTCGTTCATACCAGCGATTTTTTATATTCATTTCATTATAGTCATAAAAAGAAATTCATGTCCCCTCATTAATTGTTGCGTTTCTTTATGTCAAGTATGTTGTCATACTATCATGGTTAATTTCATTTTCATGCTGATTATGTTTTATACTCCTTCATGTTAATTATGTTCCATGTTTCTTCATGATGATTTTGTCTTCATGCTGATGTTGTCTAATATCTCTTATGTTGATTATGCTTTCATGATAGACATTGATGGATTGTATATAATCATGCTCTCATGATAGTCATGGTTGGTTTTCATTGATCATGTTTTCATGTTGGCCATCAGTCGATTTCGTTTAATCATGCTTTGTGCTTATTACGCAACTTGAACTATGTCTACGCTAATTTAGCAGGACTATTACGTCGTACTGTTTAATTTGGTTTTAACCATGTGATCTTTTACCTTCTTTTAGAAACATGATAGATGATTGACCCCTCACCTATCATCTCATGTGTACTCCATGTACAATATTCCACATGTACTCCATGTATCGTATTCCATGCGTACTACACGTACCATAATCCATGTGTATTCACTTTCAATACTCCACGAGTATTTGCCAGTCAATTCTAAATCATCTCAGGCGTGTTCCACTTGTTGATATTCTACAAGATACTGATGCCGCTAATAACTTGGAGATGTTATTAAATGTTGATGCTACTGATTATTTGGAGACGCTACGAGATGTTGATGTTGTTCACAATCTGGAGATTCTACAAGACGAAGACAAAGGCGTTAGATCAAAGCGATCGGACGAGAAGATGCTTCACCACAAGACGATTTCCATCACAATCCATGTCCCTACCTTTTAGTTATATGTCACATGTCATTCAGTTGTCTTTTCATTCATATGAGTGGGAACCGGTACCAGTCGGCCACTCAACTGTATAGTTACATGAATCACCGTTATGAGAATGACCATCATGGACCTGACAGACAATACGATAGTAACCACTACTGTGACAATAATTACTCTGGCAATCACAATAGAACACCGGTCACGGACGTGATCAGAAATACAAAGGGTCAGCAGTCCAACCGATCCGCCAATTCTGGCATGATAACCTAAGAGTTTCAATTTTATTCGTTTCACACCTCGAGACACATGGCAAGACATCAGTCAAGACACATGTCTCACGTATATTTTCTGAAGACACATGTCAAGACATCAGTCAAGACACATGTCATATGCATACTTTCTCAAGACACGAGTCAAAACACATGACTCACGTCTATCTTCTGAAACAACCCTTAGAAATTCAGGGTACCCTCCAAGGGGTATATCCATTTTGTTGTGTCAGGTATTAATCAGGCCACAAGAATTTCAGTACCAACACCAGCGTATTATTCACGTTTGGACACGCAGGATTCGTTCTACATGAGACAGGCAAAACATATTCAGAGAGATCAGTTTTGTTTGCTCCATGACACTTCCATTTCTTAATTTCGGATTTCATATATCCATGACCATAAAGGACGCCATTCGTGTCACCCATGTATACGAAGGTTTTTCCTTCAGTCTAATGATAAGATCAAATCTACGAACGCACTTACCTCGGACAGATAAGAGTTAATATGATTCTGATTTTGGACTATGAACAACATACTATGTGTGAGACCCCCGGAATCTGACATGGAACCACTAGGCAACGAGGGGATCACACGTCAAGGTATAAGTAACAATGAGTTATAAATGACACGAAAAATGACATAAGAAAAGACATACATATTACATCATAATTTATCATAATTTTATAGCATCGGTCCCACAAGTTTTGAAACATAACAAACTATCATAACATCATAGTTTAAAGTTTTAAGATAACAAAAGATCAGTGGAAGACTTTAACAACGTCATTTATAACAAAAGCATAAACATATCACAACACAGATCTTTCCAACTGACAACATCCTGCGGTACCTCGTCCAAGCACATTAAGCATTATTACCTGAGATTATAACATGTAAAACTTGTCAACAAAAAGTTGAGTGATATTCATAGGTTTAGAAAACTAAGTAATGGAACACAATATACTTTGTAAAAACAAGTACTCGGGGGGTGACTATGTACATTGTCCATTTGCTATTTAGTTCATGAACCGAAGCTTAACTCAGTGTAAGTTCCTCTAGTGAGTATCCAGCCTAATACTCAAGTATAAACAAATGTAAGTGCGTCAAGGCAATCGAGACGGGGATAGTCAATCCCAATGGATCCACCTACAAAATTTGCGCTTCGCGCAATGCACACATGACAATTAACGGTTCATGATCAGGAGAGGAAACTTAAGGCTAGAGACTAAAAGCAATAATATCAATGAATTCATTTGGCAGCATACAGTTCACGATAGCATACAGTTTAAAAGATTATGTTCCAACATGATAATCTCACCCCGTGTTTTGAAACAATGAACAAGTAGCTAGAGGGGCTATGAACTCACCTTAGCTATAAGGTGGAATCAACACGAAACTGGAGGGCTCAATAGTAACAACGGAAAATCAAGCAACCTTAAGTCATCCGAGACCTACGATAACGGGACGCGAAAGTTTAGAAGACACGAAATAAATGTTTATAAAACACTTGAATTAAATGAGTACATAAATCAATTACGACACATGAGAAAAACAAAGCAAGGGGTACTTCTAGACTCCATCTAAAAGTATACTTTTATTAGACAATGCTTTCGATAAAAACTGCCTGCACATACCAAATGTACGGGCTGATTTACCTCACTTAGACACGTCAAAAGTTTATAGTACTAAATGAGAAGCTCACTTAACATCTATAGAAATCCGTATAAAAATCTTGTAAAAATTTTTTACTTCTAAGACTCGCTGCCCGACGCATCTTCGAGTTACAAAAACCGGACAGAATTACGTCTTTGACTCGTAAAACCATTTTGACCTTTCTAAATAACACCGTTTACAAAACCGACACTTGAGTTTGATAATAGACTCACAACCCTAAGTTTATAGTCCAAAACAGCCGTTGAATATTTTTAAAACTCAACTTATAGTCCCCGAGATCCGATCCAAATATAGACAACAATTTTAGATTGTGTCGATACTCGTCTCCCAGTACACGAATAATCAAACTATCGCTATTTCCAACTCGTTTGGAGTTAGAAGCTCTAATTTATATCAAATCGAAACTAAGAAAAATATCTACAGTTATATCTTATTAGTTTACCAATAAACCAAGTTTAAGGTACCCAAAACCAACTTATACTTTCTGCCTAAAATTACCATCTTGAAAATCATAACAAAAGGCTTTTTTAACAAAATGTAATCATTTTCCCACTCATAAAATCATCCTAATATCATCCTTTTGACATCCTAAACCCTTGCATGTAACAAAATCAAAAGATAAAAATCAAGAACTTAGACTTTTCAACATCAAAACCATAGAATTTAACCATGATCATGCTAAAAACAATGATCAAACACCAACCCAACAAAGAAATCACCAAAAACATAAAGGTTATTGCATGTGTACAAATTTTGTACCAAAAGATGCACTTTTCAAATTTATGAGGTGGTCTTTATTTAGTTTTTGATTAATCAAGATGGATGATGGTGAAATGGTGGTGTTTTTGGGGTGGGTTCTCACAGCAAAAGGAGGAGGAAGAGGTGGTGGTGTGATTTTTTTTAAATGGTTGTATGTGTTAGTTTAGTGGAAGATTATTGGTTTAAATATGCTAGTCAGGTATAAGGGTTAAAGTTGTAAAGTTTAAAACTTTAGGACCACAAAATAAGTACTTTTGTTAAAAAGTGGAAAATGACTATTAATAAATTTTACAAATATTTACGGAGCTCGGATTTCGTAAAAATACTTTTCAAAAGTTAAAACGCACTCGAAATAAGATAATATGAACTCCCGACTCGATTTAACATGTCATTAAAAGAAAACATCGATAACATCGAACATTGAAATAGTTGACAATAAAAATGTGAAATACAAGAATTTATAATTGTGCCCGTTATCGGTCTAGACTTAATACAATGTAAAGATTAATATCTTTAGGTCGAAATATTTAGCCCTCGGTTCTTGTTCTGTTGATTCAAGTAAACGTTTGTAAAAATGCACGCGGGTGATTTTAAATCAAAATATTTGATTTAAATAAATAATGAATTATAAAATAAAAATAATTTTATAATTTCGAACAAGTATCAACAACGATTAAAATAATGAATAAGAGTAAAATAATTACCAGGAAAAATACGAGATCTTACAGTCTTCCCCCCAAAGGAACTCTGGTCCCTCAGAGTTTAACTGGAGATGGAAGAAGAAGACGAGAACAGATGAGGATACTTAGTCTTGAACTGATCTTCGCTTTCCCAAGTGAACTCAGCACCCCGACGTGAATCCCAACGAACTTTAACGATAGGAATCCAACTACGTTTCAGCTTTTTGAATTGGCGATCCACAATCTCAATCGGTTATTCAATGAAGTACATTTTCTCGTCCACCCTTATTTCTTCTAACGGTATCTGAACATCTGATTCGGCTAAACATTTCTTAAGGTTGGAAACGTGGAATACATCGTGAACACAACTTAACTCCTGAGGTAACTTCATTCGATAAGCTACTAAACCAATACGCTCGACGATCTCGAATGGTCCTACAAAACGTGGCGTAAGTTTTCCTCTTTTACCGAACCTCACAATACCTTTCCATGGAGATACTCGAAGCAACACACGGTCTCCGACTTGAAATTAAAGAGGTCTGTGTCTTTTGTCTGCGTAACTCTTCTGACGACTTCTAGCAGTTTTTAGTCTTTCCCTAATCTGTACAATCTTGTCTGTAGTTTCTAGGACTAATTCAGACCCTATCAGTTGACTTTCACCTACTTCGTTCCACATCACTGGCGATCTGCACTTACGTCCGTATAAAGCCTCGAATGGCGAACACTTGACACTTTTATGGTAACTATTGTTATAGGAGAATTCGACTAAAGGTATATGAGTGTCCCAGCTACCACCAAAATCCATAACACATGCTCGCAGCATGTCTTCCAAAGTCTGAATAGTGTGTTAGCTCTGTCCATCAGTCTCTGGGTGATATGTTGTACCCATTAATACTTGCGTACCCAACGCATTTTGAAGTGCTTTCCAAAAATGCGACGCAAAACGACCGTCCCTATCAAAAGTAATCGATATCGGTACTCCGTGTTTCGCAACAATTTCGTTGATGTAAATTCGAGCTAACTTATCAACTTTGTAATCCTCACGTATAGGAAGAAAATGAGCAGATTTGGTTAATCTATCAACAATTACCCAAATTGCATCAAAACCACCACTGCTTCTAGGCAGCTTTATGACCTAGTGCATTGTAATTCTTCCCATTTCCATTCAAGTACTTCTGGTTGTTGTAAAAGACCTGAGGGTTTCTGATGTACTGTCTTAATCTTTAAACAAGTCAGACACTTGTTAACGTATTCTGCTATATCTTTCTTCATACCTGGCCACCAGTAAATATCCCTTAAATTGTAGTAAATCTTATCTGCACCAGGATGATCGAATATCTTAAAGCGTGTGCTTCGTCCATTATTACTTTTCTTAATCCTCTAACAAATGGAATCCATATCCGTCCAACAAAGTAAATTGTTCCATCATCTTTCCTTTCATATTGAGCATCTAATCCTCGTAGCAATTCTGCTGGAGCCTTAAATTCCTTTGCAGCTTCTTTATGTGCTTCTAAAATCTTAGCCTTGAGGCTAGATTGAATGGTTATGCTCATAGAACGAACTTTCCTAGGTTTAAGTCTTTCCTTTCGACTTAGGGCATCAGCCACAACATTAGCCTTCCCTGGATGATACTTAATTTCACACTCGTAGTCACTAAGGAGTTCTAACCAACTTCTTTGTCGCATGTTCAAGTCCTTTTGGTTAAAGATATACTAGAGACTCTTATGATCAGTGTATATCACACTTTTCGTCCCATAAAGGTAATGTTTCCATATTTTTAAGGCAAATACTACTGCACCTAACTCGAAATCGTGAGTAGTATAGTTCTGTTCGTGGATTTTAAGTTGTCTGGAGGCATAAGCAAGCACTTTTCCTCGCTGCATCAAGACACATCCGAAACCTTGATGGGATGCATCACAATAAACAACAAAGTCATCCGGTCCATCAAGAAGTGTTAATACTGGGGCATTACACAATTTCTCCTTTAATAAGCAAAAGGCTTGCTCTTGCTCTTCATTCAAAATGTATTCCTTATTCTTTTGTGTAAGTAGGGTTAAAGGTTTAACAATCTTGGAGAAGTTTTCAACGAATCTGCGATAGTATCCGGCTAACCCTCGAAATGAACGGACATCAGTAGGCGATTTAGGAGATTTCCAATTCTTAACTGCTTCAACTTTACTAGGATCCACGTGTATACCATCCTGATTTACCACGTGTCCTAAAAATTGAACCTCTTTTAGCCAAAATTCACACTAAGAGAATTTGGCATACAATTTTTCTTTCTCCAAAAGACTTAAGATTGTTCTAAGATGATTTTCATGATCTTTTTCTGATTTCGAGTAAATGAGGATGTCGTCAATAAACACAATGGCAAACTTATCAAGGTAGGGTTTGCGGACACGGTTCATTAGATCCATAAAAAAGGCAGGAGCATTGGTAAGACCGAATGGCATAACGGTAAACTCAAAGTAACCATAACGAGTTCTGAATGCGGTTTTGGAGATGTCATTTTCATGCACACTTAACGGATGATAACCTGAACGAAGATCTATCTTGGAAAAGCAGCATGCACCTTGCAATTGGTCAAATAAGTCGTCTATACGAGGGAGAGGGTAACGATTCTTGATTGTCAGCTTATTCAATTCCCTATAATCAATACACATTATCATTGCACCATCCTTTTTCTTAACAAAGAGCACAGGCGCTCCCCACGGAGAATGACTCGGTCTGATGAAACCTTTCTCTTGTAATTCCTTAAGCTGATTTGACAATTCACTCATTTCTGACGGGGCTAAACGATAAGGCGATTTGGAAACAGGCAGTGCACCCGGAGTAAGATCGATACGGAATTCAATTTCACGCACAGGAGGTAATCCTGACAAGTCGTCTGGGAAAACTCCAGGAAATTCACAAACGATAAGAATGTCATCAAGCTTTTTTTGATCAGCCTTGATAGACAGAATAGAATTCGGATTGTCATCCGGCTTCTCACCGCGAAGTTCTAAGGTTTTACCCGAAGAAAGAGGAATACGCACAATTCGCTCAAAACAAACAATGACAGCACGATGAGACGCTAACTAATCCATACCAACAATAACATCAAAATTGTCGAGACGCATCGGTAAAAGGTCGATTAAAAACAAATGACTAAGTAAATCAAGGGTACAGCCACACAAGACTGTATTGGTACTAACAATCTTACCTTCTGCTAATTCTACTTCGTAGCTAGTGTCTAAAGCAGAAGGAGTAATATCAACGAATGGAGTAAAAGCAGAAGAAACGAAACTTCTCTCAGCACCAGAATCGATTAAAACACTAACATAGTGATCGTTAAGAATATACGTACCCGCGACCACCTGAGGATTATGCTAAGCGTTATTACCCACATGATACACTCTGCCTCGAGCTCCATTGTTCTGCGGATCCTTAGCCTTTGGACACCAATTCTGGTAATGACCTTTTTCACCACAGCCATAGCACACCACATTACAGTTTCCTTCCTTATGGCCGAACCTATTACAAACTGTACATCTAGTAGGACACACACCGATAGGATGATGCCAATTACATCGATCACACTTAGGCAGATTCCTAGTATAACCTCGTTTGCCAACAGGAGTAGCAGGAGTAATAGGAGCAGCAAGAATAACAGGAGTAGCAGGAACAGCAGGAGCAACAGGAGCAACAGGAACATCAGGAACAATAGGAACAGCAGGAACAGCAGAAACAACAGGAACAACAGGAGCAGCTGCGTACATGGTTGTTGTCTCTTGTCTCTTGTTGGCTTGTCGTTTATTGTTCCTGTTGTCGTTTATTATTCCTGTTGGAGTTTCTGTTGTTGCCTCGGTTATTGTTACGGTTATTGCCCTGATTGTTCCCTTGATTGTTTCATTTATTATCCTCTCATTTCCTTTTGTTATCAGCATTTAACTTAGCAGCTTTACCTTCCACAGACTGCTCGACCAATTTACAAGCCATGTTCACTGCTTCATGTAGAGAGGAAGGTTTTGATGAAGTAATGTGTCCTTTAATCCTTTCAAGAAAGCCCTTTACATACCTTTTTATTTTCTTCTTCTCATCTGGAACTAGTTTAGGACACATTAAGGCCAACTCATGAAACCTATTAGTGTAGGCTTCAATATCATCATTTTTCATTTGTAAATTCCATAGCTCATGTTACATCCGAGCTATCTCATTCTCAGGGCAGTACTTAGTAGTCATCACTGTTTTAAACTCGCTCTAATGGATTTGGTTTGCATTATCAATACCTAAGGTTTTAATATTTCCATTCCACCAGGTAAGTGCGATGCCTTCCAAAGTAATAGCCGCATAAATTACCTTATCCTCTTCAGCACATTTGCAAGTTCCAAATACTTGCTCCATCTTTTCAAACCAACGTGTCAAACCAACGACACCTTCGGTCCCTTTGAAGGAGTGGGGTTTTCCAGACATGAAGGTCTTGTGCAAACATCCTTTTGTGCTTGAAGAATTTTCGTCTTTAGTTTGAGTCTCTCGGTTCTTTTCGTATTCAGCAACAGCTTTCTTCACCCTTTTTGCAATAAATCTCTCCATAGTAGCCCGGCGGGATCTCCTGGGTCCATCAGCTCTACGAATTCTGGTAGGCGGCATGTTTCTGTCAACAACACAATACAAAATTCAGTTTGAACTCATATAATTATGTTATTTCAAGATTCATGAAATGGAGAAAATAGAATAAGAAGAGATTTTAGATATGCATAACTGATTGTCAACAAGGAATGCAACACTAAGGAGTGGAATATATATATAATATAATAAGCAAGAGGGGTTTGGAAAGAGGTAATACGTATCACAATGAAACCAATATAATATTTCAAAATGAAATCAAGGTATGAAATATTATAAAAGTAATTAAGGTAAACAATAAGGATTAGAGAGTTGCCCGCGTAGATATTGAACAACATTGGCAGATTCTATGTTTAACACTAGTAAAGCATGAAATATTTTGATTTAGTTATAGACCAAGTTTTGTAAATGACTCAGTTCCCTATAACCATCGCCCTGATACCAATCTGTGAGACCCCCTGAATCTAACATGGAACCACTAGGATACAAGGGGATCACACGTCAAGGTACAAGTAACAATGAGTTATAAATGACACGAAAAATGACATAATAAAATACATACATATTACATCATAATTTATCAGAGTTTTATAGCATCGGTCCCACAAGTTTTGAAACATAACAAAGTATCATAACATCATAGTTTAAAGTTTTAAGATAACAAAAGATCATCGGAAGACTTTAACAACGTCATTTATAACAAAAGCATAAACATATCACAACACAGATCTTTCCAAGCTGCCAACATCATGCGGTACCTCGTCCAAGCACATTAAGCATTATTACCTGAGATTAAAACATGTAAAACCTGTCAACAAAAAGTTGAGTGATATTCATAGGTTTAGAAAACTAAGTAATGGAACACAATATACTTTGTAAAAACAAGTACTGGGGGGGATGAATATGTACATTCTCCATAGTCATGATATATTATTGCTATTTAGTTCATGAACCGAAGCTTAACTCAGTGTAAGTTCCTCTAGTGAGTATCCAACCTAATACACAAGTATAAACAAATGTAAGTGCGTCAAGGTAATCGGGACGGGGATAGTCAATCCCGATGGATCCACCCACAACATTCGCGCTTCACGCAATACACAAAGGACAATTAACGGTTCATGATCAGGAGAGGAAACTTAAGGCTAGAGACTCAAAGCAATAATATCAATGAATTCATTTGGCAGCATACAATTCTAGATAGCATACAGTTTAAAAGATTGTGATCCAACATGATAATCCCACCCCGTGTTTTGAAACAATGAACAAGTATCTAGAGGGGCTATGAAGTCACCTTAGCTATAAGGTGGAATCAACACGAACCTAAAGGGCTCGGTATTAACAACGGAAAATCAAGCAACCTTAAGTCATCCAAGACCTACGATAACGGGACGCGAAAGTTTAGAAGACACGAATTAAATGTTTATAAAACACTTGAATTAAATGAGTACATAAATCAATTATGACACATGAGAAAAACCAAGCAAGGGGTATTTCTATACTCCATCTAAAAGTATACTTTTATTAGACAATGCTTTCGATAAAAACTGTCGGCACATACCAAATGTACGGGCTGATTTACCTCACTTAAACACGTCAAAAGTTTATAGTACTAACTGAGAAGCTCACTTAACATCTATAGAAAGAGATATAAAAAGCTTGTCAAAAGTTTTTACTTCTAAGACTCACTGCCCGACACATCTTCGAGTTACAAAAACCGGACAGAATTACGTCTTTGACTCGTAAAACCATTTGACCTTTCTAAACACCGTTTACAAAACCGACACTTGTGTTTGATAATAGACTCACAACCCTAAGTTTATAGTCCAAAAACAGCCTTTGAATATTTTTAAAACTCAACTTATAGTCCCCGAGATTCGATCCAAATATCGACAACAATTTTAGATTGTGTCGATACTCGTCTCCCGGTACACGAATAATCAAACTATCGCTATTTCCAACTCGTTTGGAGTTAGAAGCTCTAATTTATATCAAATCGGAGCTAAGAAAAATATCTACAGCCCTATCTTATTAGTTTATCAATAAACGAAGTTTAAGGTACCCAAAACCAACTTATACTTTCTGCCTAAAATTACCATCTTGAAAATCATAACAAAAGGCTTTTGCAACAAAATCTAATCATTTTTCCACTCATAAAATCATCCAAATATCATCCTTTAACATCCTAAACCCTTGCATGTAACAAAATCAAAAGATAAAAATCAAGAACTTAGACTTTTCACCATCAAAACCATAGAATTTAACCATGATCATGCTAACAACACTGATCAAACACCAACCCAACAAAGAAATCACCAAAAACATAAAGGTTGTTGCATGTGTATAAATTTTGTACCAAAAGATGCACCTTTCAAATTTATGAGGTAGTCTTTATTTAGTTTTTGATTAATCAAGATGGATGATGATGAAATGGTGGTGTTTTTGGGGTGGGTTCTCACAGCAAAAGGAGGAGAAAGAGGTGGTGGTGTGATTTTTTTTTAAATTGTTGTATGTGTTAGTTTAGTGGAAGATTTTTGGTTTAAATATGCTAGTTAGATATAAGGGTTAAAGTTGTAAAGTTTAAAACTTTAGGACCACAAAATAAATACTTTTGTTAAAAAGTAGGAAATGACTATTAGTAAATTTTACAAATATTTACGGGGTTCAGGTTTCGTAAAAATACTTTTCAAAAGTTAAAACGCACTCGAAATAAAATAATATGAACTCCCGACTCAATTTAACATGTCATTAAAAGAAAACATCGAAAACATCGGACATTGAAATAGTTGACAGTAAAAATGTGAAATACAAGAATTTATTACTGTGCCCGTTATCGGTCTAGACTTAATACAATGTAAAGATTAGTATCTTTAGGTCGAAATATTTAGCCATCGATTCTCGTTCCGTTGATTCAAGTAAACGTTTGTAAAAATGCACGCGGGTGATTATAAATAAAAATATTTGATTTAAATAAATAATGAATTATAAAATAAAAATAATTTTATAATTTCGAACAAGTATCAACAATGACTAAAATAATGAATAAGAGTAAAATAATTACCAGGAAAAATACGAGATCTCACACCATGTTACGATTGGTCACCATTTATATCAGATTATGTACAGTAATGTTCAGGCTCCTGAATACATTCAACATGGTTTTCCATCAGGAAAATATGTACAAATTATCTATGCTTTATAAGCAATTGTTTTGTTAGCCCATGGCTGTGAAAATTTTCTAGCTATCATTTATGACACGACTACTGAAGTTCTTTTATACATAACCAGCCGATTATTCCAAAATCTTACCATAAAAATTCTAGAAAAACCTTCATGGAGAAGGACGGTAACATGAGATTATGTGTCGACTACCGTCGATTTAAACAAATCACCATTCATGACCGTCATTCCCCTCCACGTATTGATAATGTGTCTGATCAACTACTGGGTGCTAAGCACTTTTCCGAGATCAATTTACGATCATGCTGCCAGCAGTGACAAATGAAAGCGCAGGACATTTCCATGACTGCTATTCGCACACGATTTGGACATGCTAAATTCATGATTTTGTTTTAGTCTTAGGAATGCTCCAGCAGCATTATGGACTTAATAAATTGAGTTTCCATGAGCTCAAAAACAAATTCATCAGTATTTTGATCAATGACAACCTGATCTTCTCTGAGTCTAGAGAAGGGCACGAGTACCACATTCGTACTACGTTACAAATCCTACGACAGAAGAAATTTCACCTAAATTTTTTTTGTACAAATTCAGGTTGATTACAGTGACACGCTGAATCACATTGATTCTCACAGTTTTTCCTACCATGACCTCAACTTACGTGTAAAGGAGAGAATCCTACACTAAATTTTGTGTTCCAGAGGATCCTATGCTAAGAGAAGTCTAATTTAAGGGACTCAGAATTTTACAAACTTCTATGTATCCAGTTTCTATGAAGCAAGATACAGTTACGTTTATCTAAGTACCTGACATACCAGCAGGCTAAGATAGAACATCAACAGTCTAGGAGTTATTTCCACCATTGGAAATTGTGAAGGAAAAGGGACAAAATCTCCATAGATTTTGTTACCTGGATACGGCAGACCTAGGGGAAGCATTGTGCTGCCTGGGTGTTGTTAACAGTTTTATCCAGTCTGCAAAATCCCTTCATCTGCAAGGATTTCACAGTCAGCAGACAATCAGACATTTTCAGCCAAGGATCATCTGATCACTTTATACTTCTCCAATTATCAGACCGGACAGAGGTGCACGTTTGTATTCGTTGTCACGCGCACGTCCTTGTTCAAATCTATGATCTTGCTTTCGCACTCATGTTCATGACACTGTTCACGTTCATGATCGTATCCTAGCTTACGATTTACGTTTCACATTCTCGTTCTGGAAAGTTTGAAGGAAGCTTAGGAGACCAGACTCAAGTTTAATAATCTTCCCATCCTCAGACAGACGCTTCACGTTGCAACCCACGTCTCACCTAATATCGTTTGACATTACCTACTCAATTATCTCACGTTTACGATGTGTTTCACATATCATGTTCACCTACATCTCTCATGTCGCGTTCACGATATGTTGCACCCATTTCCGTGCTCTATGTACTGTCATTTTACATTCACCATATCCCCACGTATCACGTTCAAAATCGCTCCCGTACCACATTTCAGTATGCCTCGGGCATCATTGCTCAGACATACTAATGTTATTTATTCAAGTTATTTGCCATCATAACGTTGCATTTATCCTTACACGTTATTGTTTATTCACTTGACCAGATTTATTTGAACTCATCTTTCGTTGATGAACTGGAAACTTTTGCGTAGCGTCAAGTCAAGGTCATGAAGACCAATATTAACATGGTGTCTAGATCTTAAGAGGAAACGTTCCGAGCGGGAAGCCGCTGGGAACGGAGGAGTCTATCCGGACTTCACACCTTTCTTTCCGTCTTATGACCCGCAAGGCATTGCAACCTATCGACTTGAAATCAACATGACTCAAAAACGCTATATACCTACTGTATAAAAATGCTTACAAATATTAACCATACTCTTCATACCTATTATTAACAAACACTTGTATATCTTGAGTCGAAAATTAATGTTGACAATTCGCTTCACTAATTTTTAGAAACATGCTGTAAAGATTGTATCATATCTTGAGTTCTGTAATACATATAAACTAAAACTTTAAGGCCATGGAAAGCTACAAATATTAAGTTTTCAAATCTATAAAGAACACTATCAATGCTATTACCAATCAACGGAAAACGCAGTTTTAATGCAGGTCACTCTGATTTGACTTATTCGGCAAAATTTTGTATAAAACTGTTTTGACCATCATTTACATTACATAAAAGATTTTAACTTGAAACCAATTGAAAAAACTTCACTTTTGACCTATGTTATTGTAATAAGTCAGAAAAATATCCATTTTGACTTTTTATACTTTGAACCCAAACACAAATTTGGCGCACATGCCGGTTTTGACTAGTTTTGACAAAACGGACGTAATTTACTCATCCGGACACTTACATAAACCACACAACTCACAAATTGCACTACACAACCATGGTTACTCAATTATCAAGAAATTTGCAAGCCTCATCTATAAAAATATTTTTTGAGACCTGTAGCAATCTGCCAAAATTTTGGATATAGATTTCACTCTCAAAATCATTATTAACATCATAAAATGTTTCCCTAACCTATGCAATGCCACTACAAGTTTCTAAGGCCACTTGGGAGTTTAAAATACATATGAAATCAGTGGTATTTCACAAATTTATCAAACCCATCAATCATACTCAAAACAAAATCAAAGATATAGAAATCACAATTAAAAATAAAGGTTATATATACCTTCAATATATAATGAAACAAAATCAACTTTCGCCCTCCTTTTTCCCTCCTATTAGCCGAAAACCAAGCACCCCAAATCTGAATAAAATGACATTTTAGCAATAAATCAACATCATGTATACTCAAAATCATTCATGAGTTAACTTAATCTTATGAAACCAATAACATTTTTGTAAGAAATCCACTCAATTGTAAGATTTAAAAAAGAAAAAAAAAACTCTTTGCATGGATAATAAAACACTTGAAATAGGTTTAGGATAATAGAAAACTTACTAAAACAACAAGGAATTAGATGGAACAACAATAGTTGATGATGGTGGTGCTTGTGGTGTTCGTCGGCCAAGAACAAGAAAAGGAAGAGAAGAATTTTGTGTTTTGATATTTGATGGAAATAACTATCTATTAATAGTTATTAACTTTTAACATATAATAGTTTGAGTATTGAAAATTGACACTTATGGTCCTTGTGCTTATGTTCTAGCCGAAATCCATAAGGAGGAGGGGGAAAACCATTTTCTTACTTACGACATTTTGAGGATAAAAGCTTGACTAGTTATAACGTAAACCCGAGAACCGTTCTCGTTTTTAACATGAAACCTTTAAAATAAAACTAGGACTCGATAAATACTCATTTTTAGCTAAGGGAGGTACTTAGAATCTGAAATAAGTTATATTTATAAACATAAATTTCATCCCGGAGTCCTGACTCGAAGGGCCGGCCCGACACCCAAAAAACGTAAGAATACAAGAATTCAACACTGTGCCTGTTATAGTTCTAGACTTAAAACCAACTAATAATTAACCTTATTTTCACTTCATAGAGTTGAAATATCTAGCCCCCGGTTCTCGTTCCGGTGATTTGGGTAAACTTTTTGTAAAATGCACGCGGGTGCTTTTAAATCAAAAATTTTGATTTAAATAAATACGGTAAAAAAATAATAAATCCGAATAAAGTATTATCAATGATCAGAAAAATACCTAAAATATAATTTATTTATAATTATCAAGATCTCAGGATTTACGTATGAATAATACAAGAAAAGGTAACATAATGAACATTCAAGAAGAATAAATAAAAGAATAGAATAATACCAGGAAAATACGAGTTATCACATTCGACCCCCCTAAAGGAACTCTGATCCCTCATAGTTCAACTGGAGATGTAAGAAGATGCGAACAAAAGGGAATACCTAGTTTAGAACTGATTCTTCACTTTCTTAGGTAATTTCTTGATTATAAAAATACAAGATTTCTTCGTTTATGGCGTTAAAATGTTACAACACTTTTAAAATGGTGCCAATATAGTTATAGTCGATTGATAAGGATGTTGTTCAAGTTAAAGTAACAGTTTAAAAATTATTTTGATCGGCTTAAGAAATTTGGATGATTATAAGAAATTATTATTAAAACTTGAGTTTATAGTTATAATTAGAAAAAAAAAAAATTTCAAATTATTTAGAATCATTAATGGAATATAAGTTACATCGGTAATTTCATTAACTTGAAAGTAAAGTATGACAACAAAAATTAGTTTAAAAGTAAGGAATGATGTCCTTTTAAGCACGAGTTATAATACGAAAGAGAATGTATAGATTCGACATTTTACTTGTGATGGTTATTTTGGGAATTCAAACTCTTGGTAAAATGTGCAAAATTTTCTTAGAAATTTATTATAACATATAGAATTCCATAAAGGAATTTAATGCATCAAATGGTAAATATGGGACATATCCGAGTTTTCAAAATGTGACGAGATAGCAACGAATATGAAGCAAATAATAGTCAACAATTAGTATGTAAGAAATAGCAGGAGAGAATAAAACGAAATTCGTACCAATTTCTTAACGAACATGATAGAATAGATGCGTCGATGATAAGACAATAAGAAACAAAGGATTTAGAAAGTAATCAATTCTTGAGCGCGGTTGGTGTCACCAACATTGGCTATTAAATTCCCAGTGGTCGATACACGATCAAAAGAGAAAATCCACACAACAAATTTTTGAAGCAAAGAAAATTCTTAAAAAGTCACTTTGTAAATAATTCCAGTAAAATGAACAACATTAGTAATGAGAGAGCGAAGTCAAAACATGGTTCACACGAATGAATTTCGAGACAATAGAGTTTGACACACATAGTGACAAATATACAAAATCATCGTTCACGTCCAGTCATAAATCATTATTCGCGCCCGGAGACATTTCGAAGGTCTGCGAAAATTTGTTCAAAGAAAGTTGGTCGAGGAGAAAGTATAGAAACGATAGAACTTCCAAGTATGACATCAATAGTCAGTAATTTGACGAGTTGTAAAGGGAATTATATCATAATAGAAGATGAGGTAATAAGTAGAACAAAGATCGTTGAGTAAAGAAAATGTACTCACAGACTCGTAACTCGTTCAAGAAAAGATAAGGAAATATATGCATATATCATGCACTGTTGCTATTCGCATAATATGTATACATTTTCAAAGCTTTATTTTATCTAACTTTTTCAGAAACACATGTAAAAAGTTGGTCCTTGTAAAAAAATTTGAGGTGACTACTATTCAGCCTTGCATGGCTCCTTCTAAATTAGGTGATCAGGCCATGCATAATTTAGGAATAGCAATGCGATGCTCAGTTTCTTCAAACTAGCATTACGTGTCCTATATTTAAAATATATGTATAACACTATTTGTAAAATAGGAATCGAAATAATTTATGAAACATTTTCGAGAGTAAGTAATTCGCTAGATAACTTTAACGTTACAAGAATTCTTTATAAGACCAATTTTGTGAAAATAAATCGTAAAATAATGTCAATTAATTTAATAAAGTAACATTCAAGTACTTTATAAATCACAGTAATACAAATTGGTAAAATTATTCGAAAAAACAACAATAATTTTAAATATATGGTGACATTATGATCGCTTAAAAAATAGCGAGTGGTTAACACGAGAGTAATAAAGAGTAATTGATAAGACAATCTGCGAAATGGTTACAAGGTGATAAAGTTTCAAAAGGTTTAGCTGGAATCGTCATGAGACACGTGTCAAAAATGATAACGAAAGATTTAAAAACAAGAACTTCAAACCTCGACCCAAATAAGTGGTACGTTAGAAGTAGAAGAAAGATATAATAGAATGATGATAACGTCCTAAATAT
Source organism: Glebionis coronaria (assembly GCA_025667525.1). NCBI lineage: Eukaryota > Viridiplantae > Streptophyta > Magnoliopsida > Asterales > Asteraceae > Glebionis > Glebionis coronaria. The sequence continues at coordinate 21,667 of JANFOE010000646.1, read as the reverse complement.
ACACATTCAATCTGTTATTATTATGCCACTTTGTATATAAATAAGGACTTTCGATACTTAATATATTGCGTTTTACATGCAGGTATAAAGTTTGAAGGAGCAAAGTGAAGAAATACAAAATGAATTCCTTGAAGTGCAAATAACAAAACTATTACGAGAAGATTCTGGAACGCACGAATGTGCGGCGCACAAACTCAAAAGTGTGGCGCACATTTCCCATCTCCAAAGTGCGGCGCACTTTTAGAGAAGTGCGACACACATTTACCCCCAGTCTGCACTATAAGTAGGGACCCTTTCTACTCATTTTACATACACATCTCAATCAACTACTCTCTAATCCGAGTATCCTTAGCTTCTTAGTCATATTTTTAGTATTATCCACTTTTGGGAAATACTTGTAACGAGAGTATTCTACTCTTTGGTTCTTAGAAAAACGATACAGTTATGACACTTGTGTACTCGTTCATTCGATCAATCTAAGTATGATTTTCTCTTACTATTTTCCATTTGTTACTTTGATTACTATGTTAGGCTAAGCTATTTATGACTATATGGGTATGTGACTATAACTAGCGATGATGCTATGATGTGATCCTTTATAATTGATTTCAAGCTAATGTTGTAGAACCATTTTGCCACTTAGTTCTATCGCCATATTTTATCTAAAGTTGATTTGTTACGATAATTTGACGTCGAGAGACTCAAGTTGTTATAATAAGTTTTTAAGAACTTGTCTATGGTTTTGAATCTTTGGTTGGAGAGATCCACTTAGATACTTTGACAAAATATTAAACTTGTTGGAAACTTGTTTTAAGCTTAGTCTCTTAATCAAACATAAGTCTTGAAACACACCAAAGTGAATTGTGTAAATGCCATTTTGACGTAAAAGGATTATCACTCTTTACCTACATAAACATATCTCGATCATTATTGTCATCATCACGAACTTATTCGAACTATCCCATATTAGTCATACTTGTTATTATTGTTACTTATTCAATCATTTCTTTCTTCAATTATTATATTGATTACCAAAACGAAACTAAGCCCTAGCGAACGATCCTTGCTTACCATTACAAAGTTATATTACGAACGGTTATACTTGACCGTGTTTGTATTCTAGTCCCTTGTTTTATCAAACCTTGTTATAAATTTAAGACTTGCAAAACGAACATCAAGTTTTGGCGCCGCTGCCGGGGACTTAAAATCCTGTTTTGTAACCAAAGTTTTCATAATTCTTGAAGAATTGAACCAATTCTCACTCGAAACAACCCAAATTTTTTCCTACAGTACAGAAAGTACGCCACACAACTCAAAAGTGCGATGCACTTCCTGTAACGAACCAAAGTACGCCGCACAATTCAAAAGTGTGACGCACATTCCATCCTATAACACCAAAACCATTGTTGGATGCACACCCGTTCATTCGAAACTCCACCAGTATCACCATTTTCAAAACTTGAGCGTACCCTTAACCAAAGGTTACGCAGACTTCATCGCCGTGTACCTTTAGATAGGAGACACGAGCAACCTCAACCTCACGAAATCAACCAACCTTTTGACAACCTCTCTCGGTTTCTATTCCTCACCAAACTCATCGAACGTTACGGTCCAATGTAAGACACCGATGATGAACCAATGTGGTCAACCGATAGAGTTGTAGCACCAACTCCTGGCTCTGCAATCGTTTTACCGAAATTGTAAACGACTTTTCAATCAAAGGAAACCATTTGACACTTGTCAAAAATTACTAATTTGATGGTCGAACCAAAACCGATCCACATAAACACATCCATGAATTTAGCGGAATTTGAAAAATGTTCAACTACGGTGAAGGACAAGTCGAAGCAGTTCAACTCATGATGTTTCCATCATCCCTTACTGGAGAAGCCAAGTCATGGCTCGACGAACTTAATGAAGGAACCATTCGAACATGGGGAGGTCTTAGAACCTCTTTCATTGGCCGATTCTTTCCTCTTGTCCTATTTGAAAAACTCCTTAGAGAAATCCGAAGCTTTTCTCAATAAGATCGAGAAACTCTCACTGACGCGTGGTTAAGAATGAAAGAACTACTCAGAAACTGTCATGGTCATGGACTCAAAAAGGAAGGATTAATCAAGATTTTATATCATGGTCTTGACGATACTACCCAAGATGCATTGAATGCCGTAGCGGGCGGTGTTTTCCTTTACAAAACTCCTAACCAAGCCTATCAATTTTTAGATGACAAAGTCTTACTTAAGCTTGATTGGTCCAAAAACCATAAAAACAAAATCCCTCGAAAAACCGTAGCTTTTGCCGAAGAAAGCGATAACCCAACCGACACCGCAAAATTATGGCTCGTATGGATGCCATGTCTCTTAAATTGATACTCAATATAAAGAGATGAAAAACAAATCTCGTGAAACTTGCAAACACTGTGGAGGAAACCATCCTTCTAGTGAATGTGATGACGATGACACACCCATGACAAAGGAATAAATTTCATGAACACCTTTAGTTGAACTAGATTTTATAACAATTATCGTAATCGTGGCCGCAATAATTAGAGATCTAACGATAAACCAAGTTACAATCGAGACGAGAAGAAACCCACCCAAACAAAATAAAAATCCAACCTCGAAACCAAGCTCGACAATTTCATTGAATCTCAAAGAAAAACCAACCTTTTCGTGCGAGATACATTCACTGACCTCAAAACAAAGTTCGAGACTTCAAACAAAAACCACCAAGCTTCCATTCAAAATCTCAAAGCTAAATTTGATTGTTTTGCCGACAAGCAAGTGAATCGCGCTTCTGGTTCTTAACCAAGCAATACCAACCCAAACCCAAAGAACAACAACAAATACCAACCATCGCAAGCTCGTAACGAGCATGTGAATGTCATATTCACGCGGAGTGGTTTATCCTACAAATCACCTGCCAAACCAACCCAAGATATACCCATCAAAAATCTACTCGATAGTAATGATGAACACGAAGCACAACCAACAAAAACCAAACCAACTAAAAACACAAACCCAACATCCAAACCATATAAACCAAAAGTACCATACCCCCAACGCTTATGAAAGCAAAAGATGCAAGTTAAGTATGGTAAATTCCTCGAGTTAATCCAAGAAGTTCGAATTAATATGCCTTTAATCGATGTTCTGGCTGGAATGCCAAACTATGGTAAATATCTCAAAGAACTTATCAAAAGAAAACATAAGTTTGAAGATATTTCTTATGCTTTTCTAAATGATGAATGTATTGCCATTATCCAAAACAAAGTTCCATCGAAACTTGGAGATCCTGGAAGTTTTCTAATTCCATGTGCTTTCCATCATTCATACTCTTGTAACGCCTTGGCCGATCTTGGCGCTAGTATCAACCTCATGCCATACTCTTTGTATGCTAAACTCTCAAAAGATGTTCTTAAACCCACAAAAATGAGTGTTCGCCTCGTGGACCGTTCTTTTCAATATCCAATGGGAATAGCCGAAAACTGCTCGTAGAAGTTGGAAAATTCATTTTACCTATTGACTTTGTAATCCTAAAGATGGAAGAAGATAGCAAGGTACCACTAATCCTTGGTAGACCTTTCTTACATACAGTTGACGTTGTGATTCGAGTAAAACAAAAACAACTCAACCTCGGAGTTGGAGAAGATATAATTTCCTTTTCTATCGACGAAGCAATGAAACACTCGTATTCTAATGACGATGCTTGCTTTAGTATTGATGTCATTCACAAAGTCGTTGAAGCCGATTTCAATGCTCTTCTTGATCAAGGAAGCGAAAGTTTATATTCTATCAAAGGAACCATCCTCGAAGAAGAACTTTTTGCTGAATTTGACGCCTTCATAGCCGTTCACACCAACGAACCAATAGAAACACCTGAAGAAGAAAAAGAAACCCCATTTGAAAACATAACTTTTGAAACTGATTTTAAAGTTAAGAAATCTGTGGAAGAGCCTCCTACAGATTTAGAACTTAAACCTCTTCCTGAACACTTGTAATATGCATTTCTTCACGAAGAAATATTACTACTTGTAATTATCTCATCCCAACTTTTGGAAGAAAACAAAACCAATCTAGTCGAAGTTCTCAAGAAACACAAACAAGCTTTTGCTTGGAAAACTTCTAACATTCCTGGCATATGTCCATCGTTCTGCAAACACAAAATCCAACTTTTGGATAACAAAAAACAAATAGTTGAAAAACAACGAAGATTAAATCCTAACATGAAGGATGTCGTTAAACAAGAAATACTCAAACTCCTAGATTCTGGAATAATCTACCCAATCGTCGATAGCCTATGGGTTAGTCCTATTCACTATGTACCTAAAAAGGGAGGTATCATTGTAATAACTAACGAAAACAATGAGTTAGTACCAACACGAACCATCACCAGATGGAGAGTTTGTATTAACTATAGAAAACTAAATGACGCAACCGCGAAAGATCATTTTCCTTTGCCCTTTATGGATCAAATGTTAAAAATAATCGTAGGGAATGAAAAATTTTGTTTCCTCGATGGTTTTTCTGGATACTTTCAAATCCCAATCAACCCTATGGATCAAGAGAAAACCACATTTACTTGTCCATTTGGAACTTACGTGTATAGGCGCATGCCTTTTGGCCTATGCAATGCACCAGCTACTTTTCAGAGGTGTATTTTCATGATATGGTTGAAGAATCAGTCAAGTCTTTATGGACGATTTTTCCGACTTTGGAAAATCTTTCAACACATGTCTTAGCAATCTTGATAAAACGTTAGCACGTTGTGAAGAAGCAAATCTTGTGCTAAACTGGGAAAAATGTCACTTTATTGTTGAAGAAGGAATTGTGCTTGGACACAAAGTGTCTGACGCAGGCTTAGAAGTTGACAAATCGAAAATAAATGTAATCCCAAAACTCCCACCACCTACTAATGTGAAAGCCATTGGAAGTTTTTTAGGTCATGCTGGTTTTTACCGACGATTCATTAAAGAATTTGCGAAGATCGCAAGACCGTTAACTCAACTTCTAGAAAAAGAAAGAACATTCGATTTTAATGATGAATGCCTTTTAGCATTTGAAACACTCAAAGCAAAGCTTACATGCACACCAATTATTACAAGCCCCAATTGGAATCTTCCATTTGTGATTATGTGCGAGGCAAGTGAACATGCCCTTGGAGCCGTCCTTGGACAAAAGATGGAAAATAATTTCACCCCATCTACTTTGCTAGTAGAACTCTGAACGCAGCCCAACAAAATTACACAATTATGGAAAAAGAAGTCATGGCAGTATTTTACGCGTTTGAGAAATTTTGATCATACCTCGTTGTGTCTAAAACAATAGTTTACACCGATCACTCAGCTCTAAAATACTTGTTTAAAAAACAAGATGCCAAACCTCGTCTCATACGATGGATATTGCTCTTACAAGAATTTGATTTAGAGATTAAAGATAAAAAAAGGATCCAAGAATGTTGTTACCGATCATTTATCTCGCATAGTTAATGATGATTCTAGCGATAATGAAATCGATGATTTTCCCGATGAGCATATAATGCAAATAAATACTGACGTTACACCATGGTTCGTAGACTTTGCAAACTATTTGGCTGTAGGTATTTTACGAAAGGGAATGACGTACCAACAAAAAAAAGATTCTTTTCTGAACTCAACAAATACTTTTGGGACGAACCTCACCTGTTTAGAATATGTTCCGATGGAATGATCCGACGTTGTATTTTCGGATCTGAATCTCAAAAAATTCTCGATGAATGTCACTACGGACCGACCAGATGAAATTATGCAGCGAACACTACCGCTAAAAAAGTGTTCGACGCTGGCTTTTACTGGCCTACGATTATTCGTGAAGCTCATACGTTAGTACGATGATGCGAAGCATGTCAAAGGACTAGAAATCTTTCAAAGAGATATGAAATGCCTCTCAATAACATCCAAGCCTGCGAAATCTTTAACGTGTGGGGTATCGAATGGGAACATTTCCTAAATATTATAAATGTGAATACATTTTAGTCGCCGTCGACTATGTATCGAAATGGGCCGAAGCTCAAGCCTTGCAAACTAACGATGCAAGAGTTGTTATAGCATTCTTAAAAAAATATTCTGTCGTTTTGGAATACCAAAAGCACTAATAAGCGACAGAGGAACTTATTTCTGTAACAAACTCATGGACAAAATCATGAAAAATGTGGAGTTAACCACCGATTTTCCACATCTTACCACCCTCAAACGAGTGGCCAAGTTGAAAACACTAATAGAGCTCTTAAACGAATTCTTGAAAATACCGTCCAAAACAACCCTGCTTGTTGGTCTAAAAAATTATAAGATGCTTTATGGGCCTTTCGTACCGCATTCAAAACACCAACTGGAACCACACTGTATAAACTCCTGTATGGAAAGACATGCCACTTACCAATCAAAATTGAACACCGTGCATATTGGGCACTGAAGAATTGCAATTCCGATCTTATTGCAGCTAGAGAGAAACGTATATTCCAACTTCATGAGTTAGGTGAATTTCGACATCAAGCTTATGAAAGTTCTCGTTTTTATAAAGAACGAACGAAAGTCTGGCATGATCGCAAATTAAGAATAAGAAAAGAATTCAAACATGGAGAGAAAGTACTTCTCTTTATCTCAAAATATAAATTCAAACAACCTAAACTTACTTCGAGATAGACTGGACCTTATACAGTGAAACACCAATATCCATCTGGATATGTTGAACTATACGGTAGGGACAACACAACTTTTATTGTCAGTGGACATAGACTCAAGCTCTACCATGAAAAAGAAGACTGTAATGAATTCGACATAGAAGAGATCCCATTCTTCTTAAAATAAACCCGAGTAGCCGAGTCTGGCTGAAGACTCTAAACTTAGCGCTTCTCAGAAGGTAATCCGTGTTTTATTCCCTACTTTTTACCTTAAGTGTGGAGGAGGAGTTGTAGAATAAATAAAACCGTCATTGTACATATTTTGCATGTTTTTTGTTTTATGATATCATGCAGGAAAAATAGTAAACTTTGAGCTCTAAGTTGGATTCACCTATTGAAGTCACGCGATTTTCTACTTAGCCCCGGGAAGTTCTCATTTCCCTTTGCATTTTTCCTATTTTTAATTTTATCAGTTATCACATCGAGGACGACGTTCACCTTAAGTGTAGAGAATGAGACAAATAAGAAAAATAATCATAAATAAATCAATTTTCTCCACATAAAATTCTTTTTGAAATAAAATAAAAAATATATATGTTTTGTAAATAAATAAAGTTTTTAGCAAAGCAAAAATTTCATTGATTGATATTATAACTAAGCATAAAACCATCCACCAAATACGTGATAAAACCTAGCCTTATATTTCTCTATTTTGTGTGGAAACCGATAATCTAGTATGCTTCAGAACTTGTGATTGATCATCATTTCCTAAACCGCAGTGAGGTTAATTTATAGATATTTTTGAAAAGAGGCAAAATAAATCACCATTTTATCATTTTAGTCAAGCTACATTGGCTTGCTAAAGTATGTTGCACTCGTACTTATGTGCTATATTATCCCACGTGCTATTATCCCGATATTATGCCTATCCATTGTCAAGTCAAAAGTATATATGATGTTCTCTTAAAAAAAAGAAAAAAAAGAAAAGAAAATAGAAAGAATAAAGTATTCTAGTATAGTTTGTTCTACGACTTTGACAAGACATATTTTTTATTACTAAACCCACATCATTTATCACGTTTTGCTTCTTTGAAAAAATTATCTGGTGCTCACACGGCAATGATTATGTTTATGTGTCATGTACAAGCATATGGTAGCTATCTATTTTATGTCTCCGCTATTTGAGTGTTATCTTACATTTTCCCCTTGTGAGTGACATTGTGTGAATTCAAATCTAAACATTATCCATGTGAGGTGGTGAAATTATTTTGTCATTTGCTTTTGCTACTTATAAAAATTCAATCATTTTCCTATCATACTTCACAATACTTAAAAGCTTTTAAAATCTAATTTGTTTTCTCGCTTTGATTGCTTGAGGGCAAGCAATAGCTAAGTGTGGAGGAATTTAATAACGACCTAAATATACATATTCAACCCGTTATTATTATGCCACTTTGTATATAAATAAGAACTTTCGATACTTAATATATTGCGTTTTACATGCAGGTATAAAGTTTGAAGGAGCAAAGTGAAGAAATACAAAATGAAGTCCTTGAAGTGCAAATAACAAAACTATTATGAGAAGATACTGGAACGCACGAAAGTGCAGCGCACAAAATCAAAAGTGCGACGCACATTTCCCACCTCCAGAGTGCGGCGCACTTTTGGAGAAGTGCGGCACATTTACCCGCAGTCTACACTATAAATAGGGACCCTTTCTACTCATTTTACACACACATCTCAATCAACTACTCTCTAATCCGAGTATCCTTAGCTTCTTAGTCATATTTTCAGTAGTATCCACTTTTGGGAAATACTTGTAACGAGAGTATTCTACTTTTTGGTTCTTGGAAAAACGATGCAATCGTGACACTTGTGTACTCGATCATTCGATCAATCTAAGTATGATGTTATCTTACTCTTTTACATTTGTTACTTTGATTACTATGTTAGGCTAAGCTATTTGTGACTATATGGCTATGTGACTATAACTAGCGATGATGCTATGATATGATCTTTTATAACTGATTTCAAGCTAATGTTGTAGAACCATTTTGCCACTTAGTTCTATCGCCATAGTTTATCTAAAGTTGATTTGTTACGATAATTTGACGTCGAGAGACTCAAGTTGTTATAATAAGTTTTTAAGAACTTGTCTATGGTTTTGAATCTTTGGTTGGAGAGATCCGCTTAGATACTCTGATAAAATATTGAACTTGTTGGAAACTTGTTTTAAGCTTAGTCGCTTAATCAAACATAAGTCTTGCATCACACCAAAGTGAATTGTGTAAATGTCATTTTGACGAAAAAGGATTATCACTCTTTACCTACATAAACATATCTCGATCATTATTATCATCATCACGAGCTTATACGAACTATCCCATATAAGTCATACTTGTTATTATTGTTACTTATTCAATCATTTCTTTTTTCAATTATTATATTGATTACCAAAACAAAAATAAGTCCTAGTGAACGATCCTGGCTTACCAATACAAAGCTATATTATGAACGAAAGGGTATACTTGCCCGTGTTTGTATTCTAGTACCTTGTTTTGTCAAACCTTGTTATAAATTTAAGACTTGCGAAACGAACATCAAATGACAAATAAGTCATGTATAAAAGAAAGGGTAAACGAATCCGTGTGTGTTCACATCGTAATTTATTCGACATAAATATGCTTTTAAGAAAGTAGAATATCTGTTTTCGAATGATACAACTAACCTGAAAAGTTTCTATTTTTGGAAAGTTTCTATATTAGGAAAGTTTCCGAATCTCAAAAGTTTAGGAATTTAACACGTTAATAGTGACGCATAAAGATGCACAACTTTTTTGACAAAAACTAGTTCATTGAAAGTGTTATCCAAACACTCCATATCAAAAGTTCACGATATATATACGTAAAACCCGCACTCAAAGTTACTATTTTAAACGTTTTCTAACGCAATCAATGTTTGGTAGTTGTAAAATCTCATTCGTTAAAGTTTTACGAGCTCAAACGAACTCAAAAAATCTTCAAACCATATTTTTAAATTCTATCAGCTTTGACTTTTAAGTTTGACTTTTGGGTCTGATCAGACCAATTGACTCGATAAATGACATTTTCAAGACTCGGCGTCTAGAGTAATTTGGTGTAAAACGACGTTTCAGACGACTTTTTAGTTTATCTTATACCTGAAACCCAACGTAAAATGACCAAAATGTCCATGCAAGATTCTGCATCTATAGTAAATTTCCATAAAGACGAAAACAGATTGTATAATTAAGCATATAAAGGAAAACGTAGTATAGAAATAGTTAAAGAATACCAACGATAATCTAAGAAACCAAAAACGGCGCATGACATCCGTGTCTTAGATTTCAAGATGCAATGTAGGAAGGTCTCTTGGCTGCGTGATTTTCCAAAAACACAAAACATACCGAGAAAGAAATGGAACATTAACGAGTTGCACTCCCGGAGCGAGGAGGTTTAATGAAAGGGGAGGATACAAGTTTATAGGAATAAAATCGTATTCCAAACAAGCGCCACATTATATTATAGGACATGAATTACAAGATAGCGGTGGTGTTTCCAAGGTACAAACGAACGTTTTAATTCGAAGTCGAAACGTACAATGGTCAATGGAATAATATTTAATAGATATACGAGTATCGTGTAAAACGGTGACGTAAAGGTCATTCGAGGTTATGAAAACTCACGATATTATTCAACATGGATTCAAGGAATGCTTCGAGATGTGTTACTCACACGATGTCCTTTAGTCATTTTCGGAGACACATTGAGCTACACAATGGTCTATAACTATTTTCTAAGACATCCAATCACAAATGGTAGGAAAGCAATTTGGATATCTAAATAGATATCTTAAAGGAGTTAAACAACGAAAGCAACACGCACGGTAGTAAAATGATAATCGGAAGTTTCATCGAAAGCAACAGTTGTTAATCCCAAACAATGGTATCACGAGAATATACACAACATGTAAAAGTGAGTCGAGAAAACAAACAGTTCAAAACGAACGAGTATATGAGGTCAGCCATATCACGCATAAAAAAAATAGCAATAGTACCAGAAAAGTGAGTATGAAAAATCGGCAGCATACGCGCTCCGAATACAAGTACGTAATACCATAACAATTTAAAATTATTGTAGCAAGATCAAGTTTACAAGACAAGAATTCAAGTAATAAAGTAAGGGGATATGTAATCACAGTAATATCCAATAATAATTCATTTAGCACAACGGATTTGGAAAGAGGTGGTAATTACTGTATGAAAGCAATGTAATATTTCAAAATGAAATCAAGAGATGAAATACTACAATAATAATTAAAAGTAAATAATAAGGATTAGAGAGTTACCCGCGCAGATACTGAACAACAATGACAGATTCTATGTTTGACACTTAGAAACATGAAATATTTGAACTTTCGGTTATAGACTAAGTTTTGAAAACGACTCAGTTCCCTATAACCATAGCTCTGATACCAATCTGTGAGACCCCTGAAATCAGGCAACGAAACACGTAGGCAGCATGGGGGTTCCACATCATGGTACAAGATTCAATGAAATATAGTTAACACATAATTGACATAATAAAAGACATTTATATTACATCATAAAAGATCAGATTTTAAACTAAAAGGTCCTAGAGTTTTATTAGGGGAAAATCTACTATTTAAACATGGTTTTGTAACATATAGTTACCAAGAATATATGATAAACTTCTTACAGCTTTTACCAAAACCAAAGTTTAAAAATAATACAAAAATCTCCAAGCTGCGATAATATCCTACGGGCTCCCATCCAAGCAAAATTTAGCATTATTACCTGAGATTAAATATGTAAAACGTCAACACAAAGTTGAGTGATATTCATAGGTTTAGTAGTAAAGTTGTGGAACACAAGCATTCATTTGTAAAACAAGTAATACAGAAAATGGTTATATATGTTAGCCATAGTCCGAAACCATTATTATTGCTATTTAGCTCATGACACCGAAGCTTAACAACATGTAAGTTCCCCTAGTGAGTATTCAGCCTAAATAATCAAGTATAAAAAAATGTAATGCGTCAAAGTAATACGAGACGGGGATTGTCAATCCCGATGGATCCACCCACAACATTCACGCTTGCAAGAAGTAATACGGGATTAATTAACGATTCATGATCAAAAGGGGTAACTTAATGGCTATGTACACTAAAAGCAATAATAATAATGAAAAACATGTTGGAAAACATCAAGTTCTGGAAAGCATACAAGTCCTGGATAGCATACAAGTTCAGGATAGTATACAGTTTTTAAATGAATATGTTCCACCATGTAAAATCTCACCCCGCATTTAGAAACAATGTACAAGTAAAAAAAGGGCTATGAACTCACCTTAGCTACGATGTAATCAACAAGGAACTTGAGGGCTGAGTAATAACAATAAGAAATCAAGCAACTTTAAGTCATCCAAGACCTACGATAACGGGGCATGAAAACTTAGAAGATACAAAAAAATGTTTAGAAAATACTTTGATTACTATTAATGCATAACCCATCTTATGACCCGCAAGGCATTGCAACCTATCGACTTTAAATAAATATGACTAAAAAATGCTATTTACCTACTGTATAAACATGCTTACAAACATTAACCATACTCATCTTACTCATTATTAACAAATACTTGTATACTTTGAGTCGAAAACTAATGTTGACAATGTGGTTGCACTAAATTTATAGAAACATGCTGTAAAGATTGTATCATATCTTGAGTTCTGTAATAGATATAAACTCAAACTTTACGGTCATGGAAAGCTAAAATTATTACCTTTTCAAATATTTAAAGAACACTATCAATGCTATTACCAATCAACGGGAAATGCGGTTTTAGTGCAGGCCACTCTGATTTGACTTATTCGGCAAAATTTTGCATAAAACCGTTTTGACGATCATTTACATTCCGTAAAAGATTTTAACTTGAAACCAATCGGAAAAGTTAACTTTTGATCTATGTTACTGTAATAAGTCATAAAAATACTCATTTTAACTTTTTATACTTTGACTCCAAACACAAATTTGGCGCACATGCCGGTTTTGACTAGTTTTGACAAAACGGGCGTAATTTACTCACCCGAACACTCTCATAAATCATCCAACTCACCAATTGCACTACACAACCATGGCTACTCAATTATCAATATATTTGTAGGCCTTATGTATAAAAATATTTCTTGAGACCTGTAGCAATCTGCCAAAATTTTGGATACACATTTCACTCTCAAAATCATTATTAACATCATCAAAATGTTTTCATAACCTATGAAATGCCACTACAAGTTTCTAAGACCACTTGGGAGTTCAAGATACATATGAAATCAGTGGTATTTCACAAAAGTATCAAAACCATCAATCATACTCAAAACAAAATCAAAGATATAGAAATCACAATTAAAAAACAAGGTTATATATACCTTCAATATGTAATGAAACAAAATCAACTTTGATCCTCCTTTTTCCCTCCTATTAGCTGAAAACTAAGCACCCCAAATCTTAATAAAATGACATTTTAGCAATAAACCAACATCATGTATACTCAAAATCATTCATGAGTTAACTTAATCTTATGAAAACAATAACATTTTTGTAAGAAATCCACTCAATTGTAAGATTTAAAAAAGAAAAAAAACTCTTTGCATGGATAATCAAACACTTGAAATAGGTTTAGGATAATAGAAAACTTACTAAAACAACAAGGAATTAGATGGAACAATAATAGTTGATGATGGTGGTGCTTGTGGTGTTCGTCGGCCAAGAACAAGAAAAGGGAGAGAAGAATTTTGTGTTTTGATCTTTGGTGGAAATAACTATGTGTTAATAGTTATTAACTTTTAACATATAATAGTTTGAGATTGAAAATTGACACTTATGGTCCTTGTGCTTATGTTCCAGCCGAAATCCACAAGGAGGAGGGGGAAAATCATTTTCTTACTTATGACATTTTAGGATAAAAGCTTGACTAGTTATAACGTAAACCCGAGAACCGTTATCGTTTTTAACATGAAACCTTTAAAATAAAACTAGGACTCAATAAATACTCATTTTTAGCTAAGGGGGTACTTAGAAGCTCAAATAACTTATATTTATAAACATAAATTTCATCCCGTGTCCTGACCCGAAAGGCCAGCCCGACACCTGAAAACCGTAAAAATACAAGAATTCAACAATGTGCCCGTTATCGGTCTAGACTTAATACCAACTAACAATTAACCTTATTTTCACTTCATATGGTTGAAATATCTAACCCGCGGTTTTCGTTCCGTTGATTTGGGTAAACTTTTTGTAAAGTGCACACGGGTGCTTTTAAATCAAAAAAAATTTATTTAAATAAATACGGAAAAATAAAATAAAATATTTATAATTCCGAATAAAGTATTATTAATGATCGGAAAAATACCTAAAATATAATTTATTAAAATTATCGAGATCTCAGGATTTACGTATGAAAAATACAAGAAAAGTTAACATAATGGAAAATTCAAGAAACATGAATAAAAGAATAAAATAATACCCGGAAAATACGAGTTCTCACACTGTATATAATGACCAAGTTGCACAAAGTGAAAGGCACGCATCCAAGCAATGAGCATGTTGGCAAGTGAGTTAAACTTTAGGGGTTCGTTTAGTAAATTTGTTTTAGGTTATTTGTGTTGGCTTGTTCAACAAGTTTTGTTATCTCTGATATCTCTTTGTTTGATATGTTTTGGGTAATTAGTTCCCTATGAATAAAGGCCTATTAGTTTTCTTTGTAGTTTTCAAATTGTAACTTTGAGTATTGAATAAAAGCTTTCTATCCGTATGTTCGTATTTGTTTGTTCGTTTCGTTCGTTCGTAATAAAGAAAAAGGAAAAAGAAAATTCGATCGGAGTTGTTTGAGAAATCGTTTTAATGTCATCAGTATTTGTCGTTGAGTGATCGACTGAATTTGTTTCGTTTGAAGTTGCCGAATTGTTTGGGATACTGATTATGCATTGTGTTAGTTTATTGGATCAGACTTGAAACTTGGGCTTATCCATTGAGATTTTGAATTCGTATGGACATAATTTTATGATGACTCGTTTGTTTGGTTTTGGTTTAATGACTAATTAAGTTTGTATGTTTTCGTAATTGGGGATTTGGGGTTGCATTACCATTTGTTTTAGCCGATTGATATTTTGTTTAGAATTTGAAGATTAATTTGGCGTTTAAAGACTTGGTAATAATCGGGTCGTTTGTAATTTGTTCGATCGTTTAGAAAATTTAGGATCTTCGTTCGCCGGGTTTTTTGAAGTTAGTTGCTGGAATTTGATAGTCTTTAGTGAAAATCGTTTGGGGTAATTTGTTCGTTTAGTTGACCATTTTAAGTTCAGTCGTTTGTTTGATTGATCGGTTTCAGGTTTGATCGTTTGTTTGGTTGATCGTTTTCAGGTTCGATCATTTGTTTGTTTGTTTGGATCGTTTTCAGGTTCAATCATTTGTTTGTTTATTTGGATCGTTTTCAGGTTTGGTCATTTGTTTGTTTGTTTGGATCATTTTCAAGTTCGATCATTTGTTTGTTTGTTTGTTTGAGATCGTTTTCAAAATCTATCGTTTGTTTGTTTGTTTATTTGTTTGAATTTGGCTAGTATCTCTAGTGTTTGGAATTCGGAATGTGAAGACGGAATGTTCGTTTGGAATTAAGTTGAATTCACGGTGGAGATTGTTCGAAAAGTGACTTAAACTTCAAGAGGCGTTTGGAATTTGGCTTGGAAATTTTAGAGAGTTTAACTCACGATGGAGATTGTTAGGAAGTGAGTTAAACTTTAATGTTCATTTTTAAATTTGTTTTAAGTAATGTGTTTGGCTTGTCAAACAAGTTTTGTTATCTTTGGTATGTCTTTGTTTTGGTATGTTTATGGTCATTGGTTCCTTATAAATAGAGACCAATGAAATTAGTTTTCTTTATAGCTTTCGAATTGTAACTTTGTGTATTGAATAAAAGCTTTCGCTCCGTTTGTTCGTATTTGTTTGTTCGTTTCGTTCATTTAGATTATCAACAAAGCACAAAGCAAACTATTCATTCGCTTTTACTAAAAAATACCTTGTGCTCATTGCATAAATTGACATACTCTTATTTTTGGAGAGTCCCTTAATCAAAGGGCTTCAACCGATGTTTAGTTTAACTTTTGACATGTTACATGTTACCACTTGCATGTTACTGCTAATTGTTTAATATTTTAGAATGAGCATGAAGTATGTTCTAATATAGTTTGTTTTTCTAGCCTAATAGTAGTTTTTTAGTCGTTGTGACCGGTGTTTTGAAAACCGGGTCACTGATCGACCCGGTCAAACATCCGGGTCGCCGGGTCACCGGGTTAACCGGTTCGACCGGCGGGTCAACCCGGTTCTCTTTGTTTTTATAATATTAAACAACCGTTTGTATCAAAAAGTTTGGTAAAAAGAAGATCTCACTAGAACAATAAATCAAGAAATCAATCAAAGAAAAGTGCCTAATATCCCTCCACCCATCACCCATCAGTTGTGCAACCACCTTCAATCTGTCGATTTAATCAATTCATTGGGTTTTTGTTTGTGTAATTTTTCTTCGATTCTTTTTAATTCAATTGGATGTTTATGGGTTTGTTTCATTGGAATCAGATGGGTAGCTGACATGGTGATGGATAGGTAAGAAAGAAACTTCACAGAAAGAAAAGAAGAGAAAAGTGTTGATGAAATATATCCTATTTTGACTTTTTCTAAGTTTTAAAAGTAGATTGGAAAAAAAGAAAGCAACCCGTCCGGTTTTGTCTACCCGATTCGACCCGGGTTTTCAAAAACCTGCCGGTTCGCACTGGGTTTTATTTAGTTAAGAACCGGTTTTATTTAGCCTGTTTTTTAAGCCGGATCCGGTTAAACCGGCCGGGTCGAACCGGGTTTCAAAACATTGGCTGTGACACACATACTTTCCTAAACCATAAAGCATTTTCAATTCTTGTTTCTTTAATAGCTTCAGGAATTTTTTCTGTTTATGTTGATTTCTATGCAGTTACATATTTGACCCATATTTTTTTCATACGATTTTAATATAGAAAAACATATCAAGCCAAATCATTTGGATGTTTTGTCGTGTCTTTGTTGCTCAAAATCTTTGCAAGCTTTAGTGAGTTTGTCAATGACTCGATGAGATGTAAGAAAACCAAAGATTTGTGTTGCGATTTTGCTCTTGCACGTGAGGGGCGTGGAATTAACATGGCAATTTCACGCTTATTTGCAGGAGTTTGATTTAGACAACGTGACCTGTTCTCACATCTTATATACAAAAAGTCGTGATATGTACTAACTAGAGCGTTAACCATGGAAGTTATTAAGTTTATTGAAGTAAGATTAACTCGGTTTTCCTTGATATTTCTACTCTTTTTCACGCAATTGTTGTGATCGTTGGCCTAATCTGTAGTCCCATAATTCAGTGAACACAATACATTAAGCTATTAGTCTCAGTTATTGATATGGGTGATGAGGTATAGTTTCACCCGGATGCTTAAGGTGGGACAATTGCAATTAACTCGTAATGGTTCGCAAGTAAGGTTGCCTCAAGTTGGAACAGTTCATTGGAATAGCTGGGGTGACGAAGGCCACCTCAGGTCCAGAGACAATAACAAAGGGTAAAGCTTTCAGATGGAGCAGACAACTACATACGTATTTACAGGACCAGACGACTACACATGTATTTACAGGACCAGACGGATACATTTGTATTTACAAGTCCAGACGGCTACACATGTATTCACAGGACCAGACATCTACACATAGAGTAAAGTAGAGAACAACACCTAGAGAGTAGAGCATCGTCTCCATCGGAGGAAGGACGATAACGTCTGACATACATAGTATGATAATGTACGAGTGGTACATACGCCTGGACCACGACTAGTACTAGAGGAGCATGAGGAAAACCTTGACTCCGAAAGACAGGCCTGGTGCTCATCAGCTATTTAGGCGCTACTCATACAAGACAATTTTGCCTCAACAATTTGTGTGTCTTGGAGTCATCTCCAAGTACTATATAAAGGCATGTTCATTTAGAAACAAGGGATAAGTTTTACACACATACACTTCACTACTTACTCTCTCTCTCTCCTCTCTCTCTCTCTCTCTCTCTCTCTTTCTCTCTCTCTCTCTCTCTCTCTCTCTCTCTCTCTCTCTCTCTCTCTCACACACACACACACTCTCTCTCTCTCTCTCTCTCTCTCTCTCTCTCTCCTCTCTCCTCTCTCTATCTCTCTCTTCTCTCTCTCTCTCTCCCCTCTCTCTCCTCTCTCTCTCTCTCTCTCTAACCTTTACTTGAACCATATACTTACTCTCACACTGGGAGTTGGTCTCGGATTCAAACCCCGAGGCGAGCTAACGGTGTTCTTTCTTATTTCAACCTAAAAGACAAAGGGCCTAGACTAGGATACTCTGAAGGAGCAAGCTAGGGCTTCAAAAGAAAGAGTAGACGTAGAATACCCAAAGAATCAGGGCTAAAGAAGCTTCCTCCAGAAATTTGCTTCAACAATAGGGTATCGCCCTTTTGAGCTATTTTGATATTATCAAACTCTACTTTTGAGGTTCAATCGGCCCTGGATATGACAGATATCCCATCTTCAAACCCGGTGTCATTGGAAACCATCTTGGTATTTATATCTAGAAGTGCCCGAGAAGTTAGTATACAATCAAGGCGAAAATGCATAAAGAGTGGTGTATTCGTCATGTGTTAATACATAGTAGTGAATACTAAATATATAAGTGACTAGTGAGTAAAGCAAGTGTACATTGTATCTTACATAAACATGAAGAAAGTTTCCACAAACACCAGGTTAACTTAGTAGGATTTGGATTTCGGATGCTTAACTAGGTATAATGCAATAATGTTTTATCCACATCGAGGCTCCATATATATCTCGATATCTTCAAAACAAACTCGAGAATGGATTGTGAAAGATCCTCGAGCTCTTTAGTCAAAATTTGAGCTTAGCCTGAAGCCCTCGAGGTGAATTTAGCTTGTTTGTTGAGACTCGCTTGAGCAAAACTAAAGGAAGCGGGAAAAGAAGAAGAGGGAGAGTTAACACTTTTTTGAGTTTTAGGGTGGAATTTGGCTCTGTCCCCACATCGGTTGGTTGAAAAAATCACAGGCATGAAGTTGGTTATATAATGCCGGTAGTCGGGAACATGAAAAAGCATTACCGCCAAGCAATGAGCACAAAGCGAACTATTCTTTCGCCTTTTATACTACTTATTGATTCATTGTTTGGTCATGTTGAAATTAAAATGGATATATCTGTAATGCCTGAATATGAATAAAAATCAATAGTGCACATAATTCGTTGAATTGATGGCAGAACAATATCCAGTAAATGTCTTAGGTACGTTGTAGTTAAAAAAAAGTTTGATGATTATTCTGGCTTAAAAGCAAGTGGGTGTTGGGTCCCACATCTCTTGAGTAGTGGAAGTTGAGAGTGAGAAATGTTGCATATAATGAACAAGTTGCTCAAGGTGAAACACACACAGCCTAGTGATCAGCACAAGGCGAACTTTATTAAAGAAATGCATTGTGTGCGTTGTATAAATTGGCATACGTTTGTTTTTGGAGAGCTTCTTCATAACTTGTTCCTTTTTATAACAAAATTCTAGTAATGGTTTAGAAAGACATTGTGTACCACTTATTCACCACATTTGTTCTACTCTTTCCGTCTCAAAATTATTGTTATCAGATAAGAATCACACAGTTTAAGAAAAATACATTTATTACAGTTTTTTTCTCTTACGTTTTAACATAATGACAGTTTTTCCCCTAACTAATCAATTAATTCTTCTTTAAAGTTTGTAATACAGTAACAATTTCAATCACGGATAATATAGTAAATTTATCAAAGTTTCCTATCTATTTTAATTATTGGATAATAATTTTGAGACAACCTAAAATAAAAAAATGGACAATAATTTTAGGACAAAGAGAGTAATTATTATGATGAGTCTCATATAAAATTTTTTTTAAGCTTTTATTGTAAAAAAGTTGTGACAAGCAAACTCAACTCAATTTATAAAGATTGGTAGTTTTGTTGGTACCATGAGATAACACATATTATTCCACTCGTGGAAAAATTGAATAACACAAATTATTAAAACTCTTCCAACCGAACTTAAGAGTTGTTGGTACTGAAATGTACGTAAGCCAAAGCCAACACAAATTGACTTCTTGTTTATAGTGTCAATCAAGAACCTAATATTTGTTGTTGGAGGACCTTGAGGAACATATAAAACCAACCATTAAATACAGATTAAAAGGTCAATATGATTATGTAGTTGTACTACATTAATAATGAGTTTGTTTGGTGTGGTTTTTGAATGGTTGGTAAATTGTTTGGAGATGTCTTACCATTTTAGTCCCATCAACATTGAGATTGCAACGAACTTTACATACAAATGTCATTGTCTATTATCCACATTTTAGTTGTCTTTATTTGAAAATTTTGCAACAACTTGATTCTACATGGATGAGACTGTATGGGTTAATAAATGACAAAAACAAAACAAGATAAAATTCTCAATGACTTATTTTAAACTGTTAGCACTATATCGTAGGCTATGTTTGGCGCGTAAGCTTATCAGAGCTTATCGTAACTTGAGCTTATTGTTTTTAAAAAATAAACTACTATTAAAAATAAGTCTCGTTTGGTTGACAGAGCTTGAGGGAGCTTGTTAAAAAAATAAGCTCCTAAATGGCGTGCTAGTTAAAATAGCATGTGAAATAAGCCCAAGCTACATGCTCCATCATCCAACTCCAGCAACCCGCTCCAGCAATTCACTCCAACTCCTAAGAATGCCAAACACACCCGTAATCATGACACAAATTAGAAAAAGCTTTTGGTTTTATACAAAAGAAAAATTTCGATGTAACTTATGTGCTTTAGAAATGTTATGGATTTAAATATTAAGACTATGCAAAAATTTGTTAACAACACGTAAGTTAATTTATCTTACGCACTTTGTTCTTGAGTTTATATTTTGAAGTGAAAATGAAAGGTTTGAGATGAAAAGAAAAAAAATTATGTTTCTGAGATTTTTAAGGAGAGAAGTAGAAAGTAAAAGTGAGTAACCAAATTTACTCTCTTGCTTTTTAAATTAGAGTGAAATTGAGTGAAGTTGATTTTCAATATTTTTTTTCTTACTTTCTCTTCTTTCTTTTCTAACTTAAGAACACAAAATAAAAAATCAATTTATATTTTTCAATCTTTACTTCTTTTCTTTTTCTTCTTTTTATTTCTCTTCTTTCCGTTTTATACTCGAAAACAAGAGGTAAATATCTGTTCTTGAATCTACTCATCAACTCACTAAATATGGTAAAGAAGTAACATTAAACTTTTGGTAAAGAAGTAGTAACAATGTCACATTAAAAGTTTAAAACTATTGTGTTCAGAAACTTCAATGTATCAAAGACTTGTAACATTACAAATTTATACTCATGAACATTAATAACATAATCAAACTTGTGAAAAAATATGCTTCGACGTTGAAGATATTTTGTAACGAATTAACTTATATAAACTACAATTTTATAACCCTACATCTAAATACTCCGTAGTAAATACTTAAGGATGAGCTCAGAATCGATTCTGTCTTGAATCTATCCTGATTTTACTATAAAATAAATAACATTTACTTAATAAAAATTTTGCTTACTAATAAGTTTACAATTATTTAAGTCAATATAACTTTTCTTACTAAAACACAATAAATATAAAAGTAAGCAAAAGAAACCCACAACATTTGCTTACTTTTTTTCCTACTAAAAAAAGAATCATTAAAAGTTTACACTTTTACTTACTCAATATTAAGTAAGTAATAACTTTTAGTGCTCCCCTCTATTACTTACTCTTTTTCTTAAGAGTGAGAGTTGATAAAAATAACTTTTGATAACTCTTTTTAAGTAGAAATTAATAGAAAATATTTTTGCTTAATCTT